>OZ012708.1:8167263-8616380 GCA_963942595.1 Cylloceria caligata | reverse complement strand
TTGGTAAAAGCCGTTGCCCCTACCGATTGAAACATTTGGCAAGCTTGTTAAAAATATTTTTAATATTAGTTAATTGATAAATATAACATTTATGTCAAATGAAAAATGTTTGCAAATTTCCCTGCTAGCTTGAGTCGCACACCTTGCTTACTCGTCGCTAATTAACTGACGATTATACGCGTAAATAAGAAAAACAAATAATATTAAAAAAACATTTTTCTTTCGAATAAATAAAGGTTTTCACGGCATACGATGTTCAGTTATTTCAATAACGAAATAAACAAACTGTACATAAACAAAGATGTACAAATGTAAGATACCTTGCATCATTTTATTTATCTTTGCTTTGCAACTTTTTTTTCGGAATACTTTATTGCATTCTATTTTATTTTATGTAATTTTGACGATTGACTGCGATGCGATTATAAATAAATTAGATTAAATAGTTAATTAATAAATAAACATACGATACACTAGGTGAGCTACACTCTCCATCGTACTTTGTGCGCAACATTCCCAATGTATAGTTACATTTATCAAAAAAAGTAAACGAAAGCTACAAATTGCAAAACACATTACAACAATATCTCGCCGCACATAAAATTCCTCTTGTCGTATGATAATTTTGCGTTTAAGCAAACTTGAATATTGTTTCTTTGTAAAGTAGATATAAGTTAGCTTCAGGATCTTGTGAAACTCCCAGGGATTGAACCCAGTCAATTGGGAATGACAGATTCCGAGGGTCACGCTTTACCATCACCGCTTGCGCTCTCACAAACGTCCCTAAGTTTAAGGGACCATTTCAGTGGGACGGGCATGAAAATTGCTGGTTTTCATGATTTTTTTTTTCAACGAATGAGATTCGATAATCAGTTTGAATTTTTTTTTGGTTATTCAAATGACACATGCTCTACATAAAAATTTTTTTTAACCTGTTACTTTTATTTTGATACAATGTTTTTAGCCTCTGTAAGATAATGCCTAAAAAAAATAGCGCCTGATGGTGGAGAGTCCTATTCTTCTGAGATCTGAAACAAAAAACTCAAAAAAATTATTAATCAGTATCAAAAACTGTAGAAGTGTAAAGAGAATTTTTTTTTCGATGATAATTAACATAATTGCGGCCATTACGATACTTATTGGAAATTATACATCAGGCAGTGGAAATAAAATGGAACAATAGTTGAGAGGTAGAAAAATGATAAGTTTATTAACGGTCCTCTCTGATGAAGATTCGAATAAAGACTAACGACTCACAAAGAGCACACGGGCCTCTTGGTTTCAGTACCATAATCTTTTCTATAAGTTCTTTATTCCCACTATGCTCTGTGGGTGACGCATTTGTTTAATAAACAGTTTTATGTCGAATGAATTATTTTGTTAAATTTAATACTCCCACTCAAAATAAGATCAATCGACATTACATATCGGTACTTGAGGCTTGTCCTTCTTTGTATGCCGTTCTTGGGGAGTGCAAAAAAAAATATTTGGCCCAGCATTTGCTGCAACGGATTGGGGAAACCCCGAAAAACCCAATCAGACCAAGTATACATCAATTTAACATTACAAAAATGGCAGTTTAGACTGTTCGTTTCGATTAATTTCTTAAAAAATAAGTAGTTTTCACAAAAACAGTTTTTTTTTTTTTAATAAAATTTTTTTTTATTTCACTTCACTTCACCTCACTTCACTTTTAGTTTGTGAACTCTTTAATCATCACATAACATTAAAACACGACTTAGAAATTAAACATTAATTTGCTAATCTTATTAATAATTACTTTTATAAATATATTTACATATGTATTTATATATCCGTACCCACCTAGTTTTTTAAATTAATTAATTTTTTAAAATTAATTAATTTTTTATTTCATTCATACACATTTAGTGTTCCTCCAGGCCAAGCTGTTTACGGATGCATACACATTGTGTAGCGGGAAGTGATTTTGTAAATGTGTCCGCCAATTGTTTACCTGTAGGGATGTGTTTAAGAATGACTTGTTTTTGTTTTGTTTAGTTCTTTTGTGATCTGTGGGATTATTTGCTATTGCAATACAACCGTAATTATCCTCGTATATCGTAATTTGATTAGATGACTCTAATTTTATGTTTGATAAAAGAGATTTTAACCAGCAAGCTTCTGTAACCCCCTCAAAAAGAGCCATGTATTCTGCTTCTTATACTTACTAATATACATATTTTAGAATAAAGCAAAAAAAAAAAACGATTGTTCAAAAATTTTACACTGAGATGGTCCCTTAAGTTATCTACGGTCCATATTCCCGTCAATGTACTTTCTTCGTTTTTTTTTCAAACGATCTTCCTCTATATTTTTCATGATGTTCTTTCTACTTTTGTTAACTATTCGATCGTTTTTTAAATATTCCTAATATCTTTATTTATTTTTACTCCCTACGGGAGTAGGTGTTTTACTGTCATGGCGCGAATATGCCAGTTTCTATACGTGCGATGTCCTCCGAACTGGAAAAAAAGATTTCTTAACAGAACTGGGTACACACATTCCGTGCGTCGTAACCTCCATTTTTGTCCTAGATTATATATATCAGATGAGATTTCAGAAAGATAAAAGCGTTTAACAAAAATGTATGAGAAGCACGGTAGTATACATCGAAATGTCGCAAGATGGCCGTCATTCCTACTATAATCGTTTATCCGTATCTAACTTCAGAGCGCTCACGGTAGAGTGAGAGAAAGAGCACGTAGGCCAATATTTGTATATATATTTTATTCAACAGCATGTCAATTTTAATAAGTTTGTTGCACATCATATATATTGTTAGCAACTAGAGATTAATAAAAACGCAACGCAATTTTCTGATCGCGTTTTTTGATTATATTCTAAATACACGAGTGCTGTAATGATTGAATGATAGAATAAAGATAAATTATAAAAAATGATGACCACTTGATACTTTTCTAATTACCTTTGTCGATTTACTTTTATATAGAAGAGTGCAAAAATGATCGAGTGATTGAATAAAATAAAGTTATTGAGAAATATTCAGCTTTTTTAGTTAAAAAATATATAGTAACTATAAAAATATTGGGTCTGGGAAAAAGTTCGTGGCATTTTTTTTAGTAAAATTCAACTGGTTTTCTTATAGTGTGAAAATGAATTTATTTTTTGTTTTCGTGTAGAGGCATGATGCCATCGGTGAAGAACTTCTGTGGTTTCTGGTTGAAAAACAGAATCAAGTGGTTTTTACAGGCTTCTTTTGAAAGCAGCTTAATTTCATTGAGAGAGTTCTGCAGAGATCGGAATAAGTGATAGTCAGAGGGTGCTGTGTCTGGACTATACGATGGATGCATCATAACTTCCCAACCAAGCTCTTGCAATTTTTGACGAGTCATCAAAGAAGTGTGTGGTCGGGCGTTGTCATGGTGGAAGACAACACCTTTCCTATTAATCAATTCGGGCCGTTTTCTTTCAATTGCTTGGCGTAATCTCTCTAGTTGTCCACAGTAGAGTTGAGAATCAATCGTCTGACCAACTGGAAGTAGCTCATGGTGAACGATTCTCTTCCAGTCCCACCACACACCCAGCATCACCTTTTTCGCCGTCAATTCTGGCTTCGCGACGCTTGTGACGGCTCACCATCCCTTGTCCACGATCTTTGACGCTTCCGATTGTCGTACGTGATCCATTTTTCATCCCCGGTTATGACACGTTTCAGAAATGGCTCGATTTCATTGCGTTTCAGCAGCGCATCGCGGATATTAACCCCTTGCACTACGCTGAAATTCGGAACAAGCCATGCCTAACTTCAGACGTTCTTGTTTAGACCGAGATTAAGACCACGAGTACGGCTCGTGATATTCATGTTTGGACCGAAATATCAATTACGAGCCATACTCGTGATATTCACGGTTGACATGAAATGAAACAACGAGCCTGACTCGTGATATTCAAGTTTGGCCTAAAATTTTCATCACGAGCCAGACTCGTGATATTCAAGTTTGGCCTAAAATTTTCATCACGAGCCAGACTCGTGATATTCAAGTTTGGCCTAAAATTTTCATCACGAGTCAGACTCGTGAAAATAGTGCAAGGGGTTAATTCGGTCTATCATGTTTTTCGCGCTCAACTCATGAGGAACCCATACATCGAGCTTCTTTTTGTAGCCAGATTTGTGTAAATGGTTCAAAACAGTTTTGTGGTCAATGCCTAGCTCCATACCAATATCGACACTGCTGATATGCTTATCTCGCTGAACTTTTTCAAGAATTTCATCACCTTTTTCAGTGATTGAACGACCAGAGCGTGACTCATCTTTCACATCAAAATTATCAGAACGAAAGCGAGTGAACCATTTCCGCGCAGCAGATTTTAATAAAGTACGTTCACCGTACACAGCCCAAATTTTTCACAAGCCTGCGCAGGGTTCTTCCCTTTGTCGTTATAATATTCCAAAATATAGCGCAATTTTTCATTACTTTTCTCCATTTTCAAACGCAAACAACTTTCCAACCACTGCACCAATTTCAATGTTTATACACTCAAAGTAACGCTCGAAATGTCACCTTTCCAGCGAGCGTTTAGTGGTGTCGCAGCGATCTGGGTTTCCTGACTTATTTTCAATTGATGCCATCTATCGGGAAAAACGCCACGAATTTTTTCCCAGACGCAATATATAGCAATTATTAAAATGCTGTAGAAAACCAAAAAATTAAAGAACTCCCGACTGCAATAAACTATAATAAAGAGAACTTTAGCTTTAAAAGTTTTCATATGAAAATCAATCTAAAATGGACAAAATAACCTTCGATGTCATTTTAGTTAATTTTATATTTAAATTAGAATAATTCCTTTACAGCTGTTGCTACTGTCGGGAGACGTCTCTTGAACATTGCAACCGTCTTTTACAAATCATGTAACATACTGGCGTCTGGACTCCAATTTAAAAGAACAATTATGTACGATATGGACGTTTTCTAACGCAGACGACAAAGTCTCTCGACTGTAGTGACAGCGGTAAATGAATTATTGTGATTTAAACGTGAAGTTAACTAAAATGACATCGGAAGTTATTTCATGCTTTTTAGATTAATTTTCATAAGAAAACTTTTGATAGCTTTATAGTTGTTTGCAGTAGGTAGTTTTTTAAATTTACAAAATTTTAATTTATATTCGTTCTTCGTCTATTATCATCCTTTTTCATAATTATATTCATACTTAGGCATTTTCAAGTCCGTCAGTCCGTCGTTTGTTTATGAATACTGAATTATTTGAATTTTTTATCTTTTCTCCATCTTCATTTTTATTTTATCAGTTACATACAATCGAAAATTTTTATTTCAACATTTTACGACAATTTAATAGCCAGTGTCAATAACACCAAAAATAAAAGTGTAAATCGAACATTAATACAACTTCTTTTAGATGATCGTTCATCGTGATAAATTCAATGATTGACAGTCAATCGCATATTTTCACAAGCAGCGTAATGATATAATTACTGCATGGAAAAAATTGTAAAAGACTGCCGAAATATATCCCTATTGCTACACTATTATATAGAAACTATTGCCATATTCTTTTCTTCGTGTAACAAAGTACGATTCGTCACCTAATATAAATGTCCCATAATATTGGCGATTACTTATTACGTCAAAAATGAAATAAAACTATTCACTTCAATATCTTAACATTTTCAACCTTTTTACGAATTTGGTTTGGTCATCAATCCTCCAAATCATTTGAAATTGTCACCTGTCCTTTCTCTTCAATAACATTCTTATATTAAGATTAATTAATGCGGTTGTACTGACTGTGCTAATTCTCCTAAAAAATTTAATATCGGCATTCATCGGTAACATAAGATATAAAAAATATTAATTAATGATTACTAACATTTTCGTTCATATTCTGTTGCAATTTTAATACAATTTTTGCCAATAAACACCCTCGTACGTTACATAAATTTACAAAAGATTGTATTTCTACTACTCATCCATAATACTACGTAATGTGCAATTTGTATGATTGTTGATCCGTAATGTTAGTACAGTACGATTCGTCATTTAATATATCAATTTAGCTACTTTTTTTGTCAACGTATTTTCCATTTATCAAGTTTTTACCACAACTTGATAATACTTACGTATGATTCATCACCTATTATATCAATTCTGCTACTTTTTTGTTTCCTTATAGAGGAAGTTATCTTTTTAAATTATAACGTTACTGTTTCTTAAAAGAAAACATCATAAGAATTTAAGTTACTTTAATGTTTCAGTTTTTTTTATGTTCATAATTCCATTAATTCACAAATAAAATCAGTTTATTTTGTATACCCTTAAAATACAGTTTCATTACTATTTCTAAATAATATTTTAACTCTTCAGAGACGAGAATCATTTATTTTGGGAACGAACAGCGTGGTCTATTTTTGCTTCGCTCGACATTTTGATGTCAGAGTATTTAAAAAGTCCCAAAATGTCGAGACGCCATATATACAAAAAAAAATTCGTTTGTGCGCGCACCTATGTGTGTATGCGTGTGATGAGCAAAATTGCAATGAATATATCTCGAGAACGGGTTACTCGATCATCTTTAAAATTTGCACACGGGTCGGGTCGAAACTCCCGTCAGTTTATTATAATTTTCGGTCAACTCCCCAACGGGTGTCTCATTTTACGGTTATTTGAATTTTTCGAAAAAGGTGGTACGCTCTTTAGGTTTTGTAAATTTTTAGCTATTGAGTTATAACATTCTACAAAAATAAGCTAGGGGACAAGGTTATTCGATATCAAGTTTAAAAATTTATTTTTGCTCCAACTTGCGTAAATTTTCATCTATCAAACTCAAACATAGCATACAAATTGGCTTGGATACGTGGATACTTAGTTTTGAATTTGGTGAGAATATATCAAGGGGTTTGAACTTGAAATTTATTCAAAATTTAAATACGATTCCCTCTATGAGGAAGCCAGAATTGAGATAACCATGACCCGTAGAGAATAATATATAGCTTGGTGAGAATCACGAGGAAGCAATGTAAAAATTTTAAATTTATTTAATATCATTAAAAGTTTACATAAAAATTATATTTTTCGCTTTACATAAAAATTATATTTTTATGTAAGCTTTTAATGATATTTTTCAAAAAAAATTATAAATTTTTATTTTTCCACAAAAGATGAAAGTTTATATGAAACATTATAGAATATTCATACATTCGTATCGATTGTATAATAAAAATCGACAGAATTAAATCAATAGATCTTCCCGTAGTCAAAAAATTTGAATCATGCGAAATCCTAAGAAACCATTATCTCGGTGAAAATATTTTAATTGTGGAAAAATATTATTTATATGATTACGAACAAGCACCCGTACGTTATATAAGCCCAGATAATATTCTATTTCTACCAGTCCTACGTACACGCATGTCAATGTCATATACAATTTATATAATCTTCGATCAGTACTGTACTACAGTATGATTAGTTACCTAATATAAATGGCTCATAATATAACTGATTACCAATTCCGTTCCAAACAATTTTGAGTTTAACTTACCAATGGTTTATTTTAATCACACAAAAAAAAGAAATATCCAAGTAAAGAATTTCCTTTGTCCCTGACGAATACTTAAACATTACGATAAATTAGTTTTCATACTTAGAATCATAAAGACGTTTATTTAATTCTCGATATATTTGGATTTGTTTTTCAATAATAATCATTTACATTATACGTTGAGGTGCGAACGCCCATTGGAAAAGTATTTAAATAGAAATCCTCTACTTTGCGTCTCCAAATGCTTTACGTCTTCTTTGTTGTTAAAAAAAGTGGAAATTGCGTTTTTTAAGATGAATTGTCTCTTACGTTTCGATATGCCAGGATATCAAAGGTTAGTTTGTCACATGCACTTTTCTTAATTATCATCGTCTCATCGTTATAGTCGGATCGTATTAAAAGATCCCAATATTTCAACAAAATTAAACATCTCATAACCAGAAAATTAAACAAAACTAGAATGTTTTATTTGATGGCGATTCATTATTCTACATGTTGGCGAGTTATTCTTATATTACAAACAAAAAAAAATATCGCTGCTACCTCCTGACCATTTTACCCGTGGGGTGTTTCATTATGTCCCAGAGGCGATCCATTCTACCCTAAGATCAATCAATCTTACTCCAGGGGTTGTCCATTTTGCCCCAAGCATGGTCTGTCTTTCCCCTAGGTTAGTCCATCTGTGGATGGGTACATTCTGCCCCTCTACACTTTCGGCGCCTTAATATTTACTTCTTCTTCTTTTTAAGGTTCTTCAGGTTTTAAAAAATTCTGGGTTCTGCAATAATATGGGTGATCTTCATTGCCCTTCCGACCCCTTTCGATTCTTGTACACGAAGGCAGCAGAGATAGCGCGACGGCCGCGGTGGCTACGGCAGTGCTGAGATATTTTTATAATACAAAGAGATAATAAATAAAGAGCAGAATATTCGGGAAGGATAGTACGTAGCTACATGAAAATGAACGGAAATACTGAATTTCTTATGTCCCGAGCGTGCCGTAAATGACTGATCTTAAACATAAGGGTTGCGTTTTTGTTCTTTCCTCGTGGATGCTACGGTGAACAAAAAAAAATGTTTACCTAGCTGCGAAGATTTTAAGTTGAAATGCCACGTAACAATAAAAGAATGTGGTCGATGATGGAAAATTTAATTAGTTATACGATATTTTATATTATCAAATAATTGTGAATTTATTAACCTTTTGCTAAAAGAAAAATGTGACGGGTCTCATGAACAGGACCTAGACAATACTGGTCATCGTTTGTTGTAGTAAACATTAATTTAAAGATTACTTAGAAATAGTTCGATGAATCTAATATTTCAAAGAAATATTTTGAACAGATATACTTAACATATTAATATAAATATTTATATGGATATAGCGTCTATGTTCGGTCATTAAGATGGACATTTTTGCGAAACACAGCTCAGGGTGCGAGATACGTGATCATGATTCTAAGCGCGGGAAGAAGAGGCCTAATTCAAATTCCGCATTTGCGAATCGTTATAGATATCGGGTCTAGTTGCTTGAACCAATTAAATTCAAATTGATTAAGCAACCAGATTCGATAATTCTTTAAAAAACGAACTGTGAAAAAAATTCCCCAAAACCCGGCTTTGAACCGGGAAAATCCAGAATACTATCGTTGTGCGTTGTCAATTACGCTAGTTAGTTCCTTTGTTGAAGAATTGTCGATTCTGGTTGCTTAATCAATTTTTATTTTATTAGTTTAAGCAATTAGACGTGATATTTATAATGATTCACAAATGCGGAATTTGCATTAAAGCTCTCTCGCAAAGCAAATCCAACCGATTGTCACAGTCGGTTTAAGAGAAATTTCAAAATTTCGTTCGTCTAAGTGAATTTTTATTAGGAGAAGAGAGAGGGAACGGTGTACGTGACAGGCTCCGTACTGTGCTGACTCTGGGAATAGAAAAATGAGCGTTATGTCCTCTCAGCGCGGTCTGCCGGGTTGCAGAATCCGGACAGATGCGCAACGCTAGGTACAATGATTCTGAAATAAATCAGTTTATCGAGACCAGGTAGTCGCAGAGACAGAGAGAGAGAGACGCAGGCCTCAGAAGCCTGTGCCCACAGAGTGCTGGTCCCGCGAGGGCATTGTATAGCGTATGCCTGACCAGAGGTTCCCAATTCGGGGTTCACGAATCCCTTGGCTTCTGTGTGAGCAGGAAAAAAGGGTGACATTCGTGTAGCGAGTTGATGAGATAGTGAGAAGAAAAAGTGTAGAAAATAATGCGAATGGCTAGGGGTGAAAAGGTTGAAATAAAAATACTGACTCAGAAATTCATGCTGTAAGCTTTGATTCATTGCGAATGGGTATAAAATTTATTTTCCGAGGACTCTCCGCTTCTCATTTTTACTCCACCTTCTGCCACTTTCTATATCTTTCACCCCCTCTAATTTTCTCTGCTGCTCTGTCCTCGTATTTTTTCTTTCCGAGTCTCTCTTTTTCCCTTGCCCCTCTCTCTGTTTTGGGTTTATGACGGCACGTTCTAAAAAAAATTAGTAAGGCGGCTCGAGAAAAGATTGAATTATTGGTGGAATGGAGCTCTACGGGACTGAAGGAAAGCTTTTTACTCTCGAGTGCGCATCGGCAAATATAAAAACGCGATGCAAGATAGAAACTTGTACATTGCTTCCTTAATATTTTACTTTTTGTCAAAAGCTACGAATATTTGGTTATATTTCAATTAATTTTGACTTTTAAATAAATAAATATGGAAACTCAAGTTTAATGAAATTTTAGTAAATTAATTTGAAATTAATTTTTTAAATATATCTTGACGGTTATTTTTTGCCAACAATGAGAATTTATTGCGTAACTAGTACGATAAATTTTACATCAAATGCTAAAGTCACTTACGATCTTTACAGCATTACGAGATCTTGTTTTTGTAAGTCTGGGCAATCTTGAGTATAAAAAATCATTGCTCTATAAAATTCAAACGCCAGTGTCTATTTTTACCAAATTTGACACCAAATATCTCTGAACGTTTTTACGTACCTCAATTTATGATGTATTTGTTTTATTACATATATATATGTATAAAGTATCATGTACGTGTCTTAAATTTGAGATCATTTTCTACCGATTTTTACCAAAATGAATATCTAGGACTGGTAAATATTAATTTGTGTCTGTGAATAATTTGAGTTCATTCGATTAAAGTTTACTTTAGTTAGAGCAGCATGAGAATTTTTCGAAAAATTCAAATCTTATACAATCGAAAATCTCTTACCATTTGATTTTGACCAAATTGAATATCTAGAACTGGTAAATATTAGTTCCATTCTGTAAAAAATTTGAGTTAATTCGATCAAAGTTTACTTTAGTTAGAGCAGCAATGAGAATTTTTCGAAAAATTCAAAATCTTATAGAATCCAAACGTTATTATAATATTCGATGAAATTCAAATCCAAAAATTTCTACAGCGTTAATGCAATTTTGATAAACTATTCAACTCGATAGTGGAACATTTTCGATTGTGAAAATCTTTAAACATTATTTTGAAAATTAAAATTGTCATAAAATTCGAATCTGTATCTCAATTCTTACGTAAAATCATGCAAAACAGAGGACGTTACTTATATCCATAAATAATTTCAGTTTAATATCTCAAGTCATTCTTGAGAAACCGAGGTTTGACATTTTTCTAATTTTCAATAGTTACACATCCATCCTGACATTTTTTTAAACCACATTTCTGAACGTCTGCAACCATTTTCATTGACAAATAAAAAAAAATTCATGAAAACGAAGCTTTCTCTATGAGGAAGTAAAACAGCGATTATTTCAGGACGTTGAATCGAAAGCTGGTTACTGCCCTCCGGGTAAGGAGGAAGCCATCGATAAATCCGCTCCGAAGTCCATTACTAAAATGAGATAGTTGGTATCACCGCAGTTCACCCTCGAGTGCACATTCAGCATCTAGAAATGACGAGGTTTTGGTGACCTTTATTGTGTAAGAATTTATGACAAATCGGAAAAACGATTATTTCATATGCTTTGTCTATAAAAACGATTAACAATACATCATAATGAAATAGCTCATGCTATGTTATTAAAATCTAATAATAATTATTTTCCCTTCATGAAATAATACTTTGCAATAATACTGAAATAAATTTTCTATAAATTGTGCTGTTATAAACAAATTTCAATAAATATTCATATTTCCAAGCAAGCTTTGGAATTATTATTTGACACAAAAAATAAATTGTAACAACATTAAATCGAATAAGCTACGTGCATTTGGATTCGAAACGCCCTTGTGTTATTACTTTACTTATTTATGTATTAACTTTCATTATTTTTATTATATAGTTTAATTTCTTTTTGTTCATAACAAGATTTTTGCTTCCAATTAAACTGTAAAAATATTTTATTACACTTTTCTGTGATAAAATTGAATGTGAGAAATCTAATTCTGACAATTGAATTTGGTCCATTGAATAATCCTGAATTTTACAAGGAGCATTAGTAAGATAAAAAAAGACCATTCATGAACTGAAATTTGAATCGACTGTTACAATTGTTGTATATATTTAGTTGATGCTAATTAAGCAGAATTAAAAAATGCTTATAGCTTTTCATATGTAGCTATGCATCGTGCAATCTATCGTTTTTTTTTTTGTTATCCTGTTGACTTAGCCTATCAATTGCATAACGACCTTTGCAAAAGGGAAAATGGGAGAATATCTGAGAAACCCTGAAAGTATTAAACTCGATGGCCCTTTTTCGAGACACTCGTGCTGTGTCTCGCGACAAACGTTGTTCTCTTTCTACATACCTGACATTTGGCTTCGACCGCCAGTGACATTTTGTCCTTGTTCAGAATTGAAGGAGAGTGCTACAGAGTGAGAAGGAAAAGATCGAAACAACGACCAAAGGAAAGGAGATTTTATCTGTCCTTCAGATCCTTTCGAATATCGATCTCACGCTATATGTATGGAAGTATTGGCTTAAATACTATAAAACGTGAGAGAGTGAGAGAGAGCGAGAGAGATCACAAATGCAGCTGCTACTGTTGGCCCTTGCCACAGATGCATGAGACAGAATAAAAGAAAACTAATTCTAATTTATCGATGTGCTCCATCGAACAAGGATTAACGAGTCTTGCGAATATCACAGCAACCCTGCTCTGATCTCACGATAGTACAGCATTTTTTTTTGCACAACATCTATAAATTTGTTATTATTTTTTATGCACAAAACAGAATAAGTGAAAGAACATAAAATGTATACGATTTCACCAGTTTCTAGAAGATCATTATGAATAAAAATTGGTTCTTGCTTCAAAAACTCTCGACAGTATAAAACTATAATAAACAGAAATTTAACTTTAGAAAGTTGTCATATGAAAATAAATCTAAAAAGGATTAAATAACTTCCGATGTCATTTCAGTTAACTTTATATTTAAATTACAATAATTCATTTACCGCTGTCACTACAGTCGAGAGACTTGTTCGTCTGCGTTAAAAAATGTCCATATCGTATATTATTTTTCTTTTAAATCAGAGTCCAGACGCCAGCATGTTTGTTGATATGTCATAGACAGTTGCAATGTTTAGGAGACGTCTCCCGACTGTAATGACAGCGGTAAATAAATTATTGTAATTTAAATATAAAGTTAACTAAAATGACATGGGAAGTTATTTCATCCTTTTTAGATTTTTTTTCATATGAAAACTTTAAAAATTTAAATTCCTGTTTATCATAGTTTTTAGCAGTTGGAAGTTTTTAAAATTTACAAATATTTCGTTACTTCATACTTTTTAAAGCTAGTTCAACGTGATTTTCTACAGCATTTTTATAATTGATATATATTTCTATAGTTACTATATTTTTTTAAACTAACACGACGAAATATTTTGTAATAATTCTATTTTATTTTATCGCTCAATCATTTTTGCAGACTAGTATTTCGAATTAAAGCAACAAAGGTAATTAGAAAAGTATAAAGTCGTCATCATTTTTAATAATAAATCGTTTTTTTATCACTCAATCATTATAACACAAGTGTATTTAGAAGATAGTCAACAAACGTAAAAAGAAAATCGCGTTGCGTTTTCATTAATCTCTAGTTGTTGAAAATATCTACGATGTACAACAAACTTATTAAAATTGCCATGCTGTTGAATAAAATATATATACAAATATTGACTAAACGTCCCACGTGCTTCTTTCTCTCACTAGGAATGACGGCCATCTTGTGGCATTTCGATGTATACAACCGTGCTTCTCATACATTTTTGTTAAACGCTTTAATCTTTCTGAAATCTCATCTGATATATATAATCTAGGACAAAAATGGAGGTTACGACGCACGGAATCTGTGTACCCAGTTTCGTTAAGACATCTTTAGCCAATTGGGAGAACTTCGGACTCATAGAAACTGGCATATTCGTACCATGCCAGTGACACGCATACTCCCGTCTATTTGCCCTACGGGCAGCCGGGAGTAAAAATAAATTAAGTACAGAGCTAATTTAGCAATATATGACGACTAAAGAAAAATAAAATAAAATAAAATAAACCTGTTTGACGATTTTTTTCACTCTTACGTAACGAATTGTTAATAAAGTCCTTTCATGAGCATCGCGATTAGATGATTATCTGTATATTTACTATATTGCAGTAGTAGCGTATATCGCGATAGATATAAAAAAATGCAGATCGGTCAAACATTTCGATGAAATAATAATTGTTGAAAATTTTACAACTCATCCTTATGGAAAAATCGTATCGCGTGATAAGTAGGGTCATTCGTTGTACATTTTTTGCCTTTGTCGATAACATACAGTTTGGAATTAATAAATAAATATCTTTTTGCATCTGATCAAAAACTATGTTCACCGAATATAACGAAAAGAATTGTACGATTTACTGAGTGGAGTTACGAAGTAACATCAGACGTTCCTCTGTCTGTGTCTGGTTGTTCCACACGCCGTGGACCGCGTACAGGACTCTTGAGTAACCCCTCTTGACGTCGCTGAAGGACTACCTTAAATATTTAGAGTTAAGATGCGTGACACATTTTTCTTTACGTTACTTTGAAAGTTGAATATATTACAAAAAGAGAGAAATATTAAGTGGATACGAATATTAAAAAAAAAAAAAAAAAAAATACTTCGGCTCAAATTCACTCGTGTGAACATGTATTGTGAATACATTTCGGCATGACATCCACAGCACTGTTTTCCTACACGGAAAGAAATAAACAGCGGAAATCACAGTATAGACTGCATAAAAAACAGGGTGACCTATTTAATTTTACAATGCAACAGAGTGACTTAGACCCTTTCCTAGAAAAATGACGACTTTTTCTGTGCAAATGGAGATTTTGACAGTGTTCACTGGTTTATTTACAGTTTAGTACTGTTAATACATCAGTGTTTGCTCGAGTCCAATGTAAACTGTGTAGCCCCTATTTTTTTTAGTATTTTTTTTCCGTGTACGCACACCATAATTAAAATCAACTTCAGTTTTAATACTCGTATGTAGTGTCACCCTGCCCCATTATTCTGTGATAAAATATTATATAGAGTACATGTGTCGGTTGTGGACCTTGGTAATCATTTGTGATCATCTCTAGTATTTTATACAATCAGTAATTTTTCCAAAATTATATAATGAGTTTATAAATGTCATTTGTCAGTACTTTCTATACGTCGAGAAAAAATATTGCATTCATTCGAATAAATCGGCACATTAAAAGTTCTTTCATTGAATCAAGTAAATATTTCTTTCATTCAATGAAAAAAATTACTTCATTCCAATGATGTGATGCATTTTAAACGGGATGAGAATATTTCATTGCCCTCAAGTAAACATTTATTTGACAGTACTTGCTAAAGAAACGATTTATTTTATTCAAATGAATAATATATTTGAAGTTACCGTTTCAAAGAGATATTTATTTGACAGCATCGTGCACGCCGCCTCTTGAAGGGAGACGCAATTTGTTTTTTTTCTAATAGTGTTGTATCGAGAGCGCAGAATCGTCGAAACGCTGATTGTTAGATTGTTACCCAAATGAAGAAGTTTTTGAAGGAATCTGGTATCCGCGAATGCGTTTCTACATTCGAAGATATGTAATAATAAATGAACATTAAGCGGATCCTCGAACCTTTCCTCGGTTAGTACGGCAAGTATCCAAAAATAAGACATAACGTATAATGTAATCATAGATGAGCATCACGACCTATTTATAGACATATAAAAAAAATGCCGCGATATGCGAAACGCATGTATTCTCTGACGCCGAAATACCATTATAGTATTTGTTTCTTTGTTTACTTGTGTGCGACAAAAATGCCATAAAACACGGTTTTTTGCAATAACAATTTTACTTTAACTCTTTTAAAATAAAATAAAGTAAGAACAACCATCCAAAGTTAAAGCGCCGAATATGGCACGCCAGGCACTACAGAATTTTGTGAGATTCGCTCCTGAGATTTCAAATATAGGATTTTAACGAAATGCATCCTACTGTCATTATGAGACTGAGCAATAAATGAAAGTTCCATTGAAGTAAATAAAAGTGATTAGTAGATGTCGATATAATTTTTATTAATTCAATGCCACCACATTTTATATAATTCGCTAAGATAGTATTAACTTAAATAGATTTTTTCATTGACGGCAAATAAAAGTTTCATACGCCAAGATTTCAATGTAATATCTCTGATTCAATTGAACTTTTTCTCTCGGTGTAAATGTACAGCTTTAACGATCAAGTATTTTGAAACCAGTTAAAAGCACCGATGGCCACAATTAGTTAAATGTTGAACTTTTCAATTATTGTCTTATTTCGTAATTTCTCAGAGAAATTTTATGATTTTCATTCTGACAATAGGAACAGTATATTGTATGACTAGAGGTGAAACAAGACGATTTCAAGCGAGTTCAAAGTTGGCTACACGAGTCGAAGGCGAGGGCTGACATAACACAAAGTCTGAAATCGTGTTTGATCCCGTGCCACGGTATATGTTTTTAATAATATATTTTTTATATTACCTGTATTGAAATTGGGAGTTTGAGTATCTATAGCCAGTCGAAACGAGACAATCACAACAACTTTTAGATTGGATGATGGTTAAATTAACTTTATTATTAAATATTATTATTAAATTAACTTTATTATTAATAAACATTAAAATTAAATATTCAGAGGCTTACAATAAACAGATGCGATTTTGACAGGGATAAAATGAAGTTAGAAACTAATGTAGAGGATAAACTCCCTAGTGGACACTTTCTGTCCTTGAACAGAAAAGTCTACTTTCTGTCCGCTGAATTGTATTGAACTGAAATTAGCTCGTTTCGACTGGCTAAACAGGCATGGAAACTCGCTGTTTCAATACAGGTAAAATGAAAATGATATTACGAGTAAGTTCATCTAAAAACGAGATTGTTTCAATAATTATTTTTCTAACCTGAAACATTTAAGACTTGGGAAAGCTAAAGAGTGGCCACAACCGGTACATCTACTCTATTAAGTAATTTTCATTTAAATAAATGTACTGAAAGCTGGTTACAATAAAATATCACCGAACGAATGAATGATATTTAACCAGTAATTCATAATTTGGAATAATAAAAATTAAATTTCCAGGATTGAATGTTTAAAACACACTAAAGGACCTCGGTCAATCGATCATTGATCTCTAAAGACTAAGAAAATAAAATTCGATCAACATATTGCAATAAAAACTTTAATTTTTGAATACTCAAGTAAATTTAAATCAATAACGGCTACAAGTAGGATCGACCGAATTGCCAATGTTTTTTTTCCATCTGTACCAGAATTCTGACAACCCTGATGAAAATAAACTGTATTTTGATATTTAAAATGAAGCGAAAATGGCTCAAAGATTCAAAGTATTCCGTAGCCACGAGATTTTGTCGGATCCAGCTGCAAATTATCGAAAATTTCTTCGAAGCTAAACAATTCCAGCATAAAATTCAACATATTTATTAAAATAAAACCAACATCTGAATAATTATTCTTGTAACTCATTCGAAAACTAACTGTAATACTGAATAAAAAAAATATAATTATCTCCCGGATACTGTACAGCATACGTGATTGTAATTAAAGATTAGTGTCGTAATTATTCCCGTCGAAGAAACGAGACCGCTCGCATTTTATGCGGTCACCTGTTTCGATCGTTTCGTCCAGTGTTACCTCTACTTTGCACGCGCACAACTATATACGAAGAGTACAAGCCGCTGCGGCTGCGGTTGCGCTGTTTCCCTCCTTTGTTTATTCAACCTCCGCGAAACTTTTCGCCTCATGTACGTTCTACGTACGTACGCTCGCGATATACAGTCGTGAATGTATTGCGAGTAAGTACACAACAAAGCTGCTCGCAGGGAAAGAGAAAGAGACAGTACGAGCTTTTGATCTCGCGACGAGATCTCCACGTTGGTTCGGTCGCCGCGCGCGACGCAAGTATTCCAACTTCTCAAGCTGCCGTCGGTCGCAGCATGGCCATGTGTGCGCGACAAACAGTGGCAAGCAGCTGCTACTACGTCGTGACACGCGTCCATTGTCGGAGGTTTTGGTGTGGCGTTCGAAAAATGAAAAATCGTCCACAACGTCGGCTTGAAACCGAGACCGATGTCGGAGGAGAACCGATTCACGCAGCAGCGCCGGCCATTCACCTGGGCGAAGACCAGGGTTTTGGGATTTCGAAAAGCCAGTCCTACGGACTCCCGGTTCAACGAAGGGAGAAAAAGATTGAAGGATCATCGCGTAGCGTGAGAAGAGGATGGAGCAAAGTTTGCCTTTGCCTCTGAACGCCGGCTGAGATCCTTCTGCTGTGATCATAGTCGCCTGTATATACCTGCAACGGTATACGGAGCTTTGGCTTCTTTCATAATTGATCCTCTACGACCTCATCCGTGGTTCTTCTTGTGCTTCTATTGCTATAACGTCCTTGGAACACTCCGTCAATTCGGAAAGCCTTCAATACTTCGTTTCGCTTTCGGAAAACACTTTGTACTTGCAGGAAAGAAAAATGTCTGCAACGAGAGTGATGCCGCTTCGAACGAAAGGCGAATTGTTGTTGGAAGGTTTCTTTTGGTGTACAAAAGTTTTTTTTCCCATTACACAATAGTCTCGCACAGTCACTCAAAAAAAAGATCGATAAATTGAAAAATTCTATCAGCAATAAATGGTCTTATTCGATTTAATTTTTACGACAATTTATCTAATATTTGAAAAAAAAATTAAGTACACAGTTTGCAGTAATCTAAAAATTCAATAATTTATAAAATTTAAGAACAAAATATGTACTTGACGCTTTAACGATTTATTGAATTGTACTTTACAGCCGAAAAAAATATATGTTCAACCGATTTTCTATTATAAAATTTACAGATTATTTTATAACACAAATTTGTTATTTAAGGCTGTTAAATTGGTAAATAAAAAGTTTTTTTTGACGTTGTTCAAGATGGAATTATCCACGAAATATGTAAAGTTGACTGTATTTTTGTATTAAACTGCGCTTTACGGATAACTCGAAATCGCCAACAGTTTTTCATAACCCGTAAAATAAGAAAACATTTTTTTTTTATTCTATAAATGTTTTCACAATTACTCACTGTGACATCTCCGCCTACAAATAATTCTACAGGCGTAAAAAGAACATAAAAGTAATTCAATTCACACAATAGATTGTACGATTTACCTTTCGTTTCTGCATCGAAAAAAAAAATTAATTTTATTTAAATAAAATACATTTTTATTAATTACTTAACTTAAATAAAATAAATCGTTTTATCTTTGGCACGTGTGCGTGTATGTACACTAATGTCCTACTTATACTAGTAAAATGACCCTAGGGGTTTCACCTTTGCTCCCGTGGGTGGTCAACGCACCCTCCGGCAAAAGTAGAAGAAGCAGAAGGAGAAATCAAAAAAGAGCATTTAACCCCTCGGCGATAGGGTGTATATAGTATAACTCATAGGTTTCATTGAGTGAGACGCGGGCGCGGGGCAAACTCTCCATTGAAGAGGGCACGCGCGCTGAAAAAGTGCTGGGGCTGCGGTATGACGACGGAAGCATATATAGCGAAGGCAGGCGTACGGCGACCCCCGATTCGAACGAGCACCTAGACCGATCCAAGCGGCAGGAGAAGCGCACCCTCGCCCGGGGGTCCTTTGCCAGGATTCTCATGACTTTCGGAAGATCCGAACCAACCCGCACCCTCCATCTCTACACGTAACTCGCTCCTTTCTTTCCATCACGAGGCAAGGTGTATACACTTCCGTGTTTACCCTTTCGCTCTTTCCCTCCGAATATTAACCTCTTGACGGAATTTGAGTTACCTTCTTCCGAAGATGCAAATATAAAAAAGGATTGCGACATTTTTCAATGAAATTTTTCATTGATTATTCATTTTGTATTTTGATTATTTTCATTATCATCTATTCTGTAAAACGTATTTATTATTTCAACTTGATTGCATTAAGTGATAGTAAGACTATTATATGTTACAGCAACGTTAAAAGTCAAGAGATGAAATAAAGGGATGGTAAGCCATACGAATTTTGCTCTGAAAACAACTACAAATAGTTGGAAATGAGTTTGCAATATGCTTTTTTTCTGTTAGTAAAAGCTCTTGTTTTTTGTTTTCATAAATTCTTTGTATTTAATCTACACCCATTTGTTTTTATTCACACTTATTTGTTATCATTTCAGGAAAATAATCGACAGTTGATATTTCATCAGGATAGTAATTAAGACAAATTTTCGTTCAAGTGGAGTCTATCCCTACAATAAATGGTCAAAAAATTGATAAAAAACAAAATCATTGAGCTGCAAACCATAATGAGCAAGAGTACGTACACATTTTATATTCTTTTTGATGTCATCTACATGACATTTCATCTCTAAAAGCAGTTCAAAGGGGCCGCAGCTTCCTTGGTACACTGAATTGAGTCAAAGAATAAGTTTCCTGCAGTAATTCTTTCTCACATCTGCGCAGAGTCTAGATAAACGCGTTATATATCTCAACGAAGAGTCGAGTCCATAGAAAATAAATCTTAAATATATCTTAAATACACGGAACTAATCTTCAATAAAAATATTTATGTCCCAGATATATTTAAGAATATATGTTTTTGTAAAAATGAATTTCAAATATATCCAAAGTAAATCGTAGATGCATAAAATTAACTTTAGCATCAACTCCTCTGTCGCTATCATCGATATCTCTTCCCGACCCTATTGTTGAACCTTTATCCCTACGCCTGGGACGGAGTGGGGGTCGAAAGCAGGCTCAGAATAATCCGGGCCCTGGGGAGCTCCTGGAGGGGCTTAAAATAATTTGGGCCTAGGAATGGGAGGAGCGTGCTCCTAGAGGGGACTTTGAATAATCAGGACCTGTAGGGCTTGGGTTGCTCTGTGAATATCAGTGGATGCCTGTGATAGCGTATGCTGAAGGGCCTCAAGGGGCTTCGAATAATCAAAAGCTAAAAATCCGAGCTTTGGAGAGGGATCATTAAGAGATTGAGAATAATCTGGGCCAGGGAGAGGACCTTATTCCGGGACGTGAAATATTCCCGGCCCAGGGGGGAGGGGTGTTATTAGGGGACTTAACAGTGACTCTTGTCGATTGCTCTTGACGGTGGCCGCGGTTACGACTGCAAGGTATTTTTATAATACGGAGAGATATATAATTTTTTTTCTTGAAGGATCTCTGGTATTCTTTCAAGATGTAGTTTCCAAAATAATTGTGCGATTTATAGAATCGATATATTGTTTTGCATTTGGGTCCCGTGGGTCTCTGTGATATATTTAGTCACTGAAAATAATTATTAATAACGGCTACTCATCTCTCGAAGCAATGTTTCAGTCCAAGGCGTAATGTGTTTTATCGGTTTTTCCACTTTGAATCAATTTTCACTTCTAATTTTACCGAATATATAATCCTTGCACATTTATTATAATTTGCCACGAGGTTTTATATTTCCTTTGTTTCTGTAGCTGCATTAACGCACTACGTTTCTCACACACGTTTCGCTCACATGTCCGTTGTATTTTGTCTGTGGCAACAGTTCGAAAGGATCGTTCTTATCGTGATCGATACTTTCTGACGCTGTGTTCTCAGTGCGGTGCTCGTTCGAAACATCTGCCGGTCTCTAGGGTAAAATTGTCGATAGCTGGCGCGTGGCTCTCTCCAAAAACTCGCCTGTAATACGTACGAGCGAGTAAAAGAGAAAACGATATAGTTGTGAGGCTCTTCCGTCCATCATCCTGCATTGTCTGCGTCGACAGACTGTCACTACTTTCCTCGTCTGAACCGATCGACGCGGATAAGTCGCTCCCTTACTCGCTATCGTCGTCTCTCCACCTACGAGACTTCGCTCTATCTCTTACAGCGAAGTGTGAAAAACTATCCCCATCGCTTTTCTATCGCCCTGATGCGCCACGCTACGAGACTTAAAATCTCGCGCCCTGTGGTACCAACCGACCAACGTATATTATCTTATCTCTTTGAATGTACGAAGTTATTCATATTTTTTGTTCGCTTGGCACGACGCAATGTCGAAGCAACGTTCTCAACGCGAGGCAAGTTCTCGCTCAGTGCAGCAGGCGACACGTTCGGTGGCCTACTCGAGCATCTCTCGTGTCGCGTCATAACGCATGAGAGTGGAAACACCTGGACCGGATGCTGCACGCAGCGTGAACCGTGAACCAAGGAAAATTCTCAAATCGTATTTCCTCTGCAAGCCCTTATGCGTCCCTGACACTCATTATTCTGTTCACTTTTAGCAGAAACGTATAAAATTTTGTATAATGACTGTGAAAAAGAAATTATTGTTTAAAAAAATGTATCTATCAAATTCATTGTTTGTTAAAAAAAAAATTATATATATTCGTAGATTTTAACGAGCCTAACATTTGTGAATAAAAACTTCATATTTAGTTTAAGGGGAAACGTTGCAGAATAACAAAAATACCATTACAGGTTTGAGTGAATTACATTAAGGTCAGTTTCAAAACTTTGCAAAATCACATTAAGGTCAATATTAATATTTTTAACTAAAAATATCATTTGAGGTAGTAACCTGTATTTTTCTTCAGTAAAAATCGCAATAATAATTATTGCAGCTAGTACTTCCTGACATGAACTTAAGAGATCGTTGAAAGTTATTCACAAAAGCATTTTTCGTTGAAATATCAGGGGTACAAATTGAAAATGCGGGTTTGATAACAGATGGCGTTACTAACGCTATACGCATCAGGCAGTACTGTGACTATGTTCATGTCAAAGCTACGTCTTATAGCTTTAATTTTCAGTATGTGTCAATTTGTCGCAGTGTCAAATTCATAGTTTTTTTGAGCTCTCAATATGTCGAGTTTCGTGCCAACAAAACAGCATTTGCGGGAAGTTTTAATTTACTTCTTTAATTTGAAGAAAAGTGCTGCTGAAGCACATCGATTGGTCTCCGAGGCTTATCCGAGTCATGTTCCATCGGTTTCAACGTGCGAGAGATGGTTTGTGCGGTTTAGAAGTGGTGATTTTGACGTTGAGGACAAAGAGCGGCCGGGCCAAGTGAAAAAGTTTGAGAATGCTGAATTGGAGGCAATACTCAATGAAGACTCGTGTCAAACTCAACAAGAGCTCGCAGATTCATTGGGAGTGACACAACAAGCCATTTCCCATCGTATAAAAGCCCTCGGAATGATCCAAAAGCAAGGACATTGGGTGCCGTATGAGCTGAAGCCGAGAGACGTCGAGCGCCGTTTTTTTGCATGCGAACTGCTGCTCGAACGGCAAAAACGGAAGGGTTTTTTGCATCGCATTGTCACTGGTGATGAAAAGTGGATCCATTACGATAACCCGAAGCGCAAAAAATCATATGGTTACCCCGGCCATGCATCATCATCGACGGCCAAACCAAATATTCACGGCGCCAAGCTCATGCTCTGTATTTGGTGGGACCAGCTGGGTGTGGTGTATTATGAGCTATTGAAATCGAACGAAACCATCACAGGAGCACTATACCGAACTCAATTGATGCGTTTGAGCCGCGCACTCAAAGAAAAACGGCCACAATACGAGCAAAGACACGACAAAGTAATTTTGCAACATGACAACGCTCGGCCACATGTTGCAGCGCCGGTCAAAACATACCTACAAACGCTGAAATGGGAAGTCTTACCCCACCCGCCGTATAGCCCAGATATTGCTCCTTCCGATTACCACCTTTTCCGATCGATGACACATGGCCTAGCTGACCAGCGCTTCCATTCTTACGAAGAAGCCCAAAAATGGGTCGATGACTGGATAGCAGCCAAGCCGGCCGAATTTTTTCGCGACGGTATCCGTAAATTGCCAGAAAGATGGGAAAAAGTTGTGGCTAGCGATGGACAATACTTTGAATAATTCATTTGTTACCATTTTTTCAGAATAAACGTTCAAAAATAGAAAAAAATCCCGCATTTTCAATTTGTACTCCTGATATTAAATCATGATTAATTATGGTTTAACATTTTACATAGATACAGTGTCTATATCCGGTAAGTAGGATGGATATTTTTGCGAAACACAACCAAGGGTGCGAGATACGTGATTGCGATTCTAAGCGCGGAAATGAAAGGCCTGATTCAAATTGTGGTTTAACGTTACTGTTTTTTAGGAAAAGATCGTACATAAAAAATATTTTTATCTAACATGGGATATTTCTATAGAAAATTTCTTTGAATTATATTTTAGACAAATGATAACAACTTGAAAAGCACAACAGAACTTAACGTAAAATTTATTTCTACCTTTGATGAAATACCGAGGATTCTAAAACATAATACGAATTTAAGTTACTTTAATATTTAAGTTTTTTTTATCTTCATAATTCCATTAATTTACTAATAAAATCAGTTTATTTTGCATACCCTTAACATACGGTTTCGTTACTATTCAAGAATAACATTTTAACCCTTCAGAGACGGGCAGCTTTTTTTTGTTTTGGAAACTAACAGCGTGCTCTATTTTTGCTTCGCTCGAGATTTTGATGTCAGAGTACTTAAAACGTCCCAAAACGTCAAGAAATCGTATTTAGAAAAAATATCCGAGCGCGCGCGCGTGTATGTGTGTGTGTGCGTGCATGCGTGCGTAAGATGAGCTTACAAAATGGCAATGGATATATTTCGAGAGCGGGTCACTCGATTATTCTGAAACTTTGCACACGAAGCGGGTTGCCCCTGTCAGTTTGCTGTCATTTTCGCCCAAATCGCTAACGGGTGTCTCTTTTTATGGTTGTATGAATTTTTCGAAAAAAAGGAGGTACGCTCGCTAGCATTCGTAAATTTTTAGCTATCGTGTTAAAACTTTTTGCAAGAATAGGCCAGGGGACAAGGTTGTTCAATATTGACTTTGGTAAGAATCGATCAAGGCATTCAGATTTTATTGAATCATGAATTTTAGTATAGATAATTATTCGAAAAAGAATCTACTTTTGCTCCAACTTTCGCAAATCTTCATCTATCAAACTAAAATTTAGCATATAAATTAGCTAGGATACAAGAATACTTGGTTGTTAATTTGGTGAGAATCGATTAAGGCGTTTATACTTTATGAAATTTGCAATTTTAGCAAATTTTTTATTTTATTGAAAATTGTAATACCACTTGCTCTGTGAGGAAGCCAGAATTGAGATAACCATTCCCCGAAAAGGAGAATCTGTGGATTAGCGAGAATTACGAGGAAGCAATGTGAAAATTTAAAATTTACACGCCTTGTTTTATTTTTTTGTAACAATAATATGTCTGTGTGTAATAAATGTACTTTTATATAATGAAAGGAAATACAGTTTAAAGGGTTAGGTGAAAATATTTAAAAACAAGATTTTGACGATGTACATTGCGCTACTCGGCTGAATCAACAGGGTCCGTATGACGCACACAGTGAGTAACTCGACCCTGATGAATGAATGACGTGAAATTTCCATTTTTACTGAAATTTTTTCTATGTACGAGTAAGTATTAAAAACAATAATAATGAAAGTAAATATTTGATAACACGAGTATTGATAATGCAGTTTGTATTGAAATTTGTATGGAAATAAATCCCGAAATGTTCTTTCAGTGTATAAAAGAGAGAATTGGAAGAATAAAAGGAAACTAGCTGCAGAAAAAGAGAAACTATTTGGAAAAACTAATAGGGTAAAGTCACCAGTGAATGAAGATTTAAGCGTAAGCACTTCTTTAACATACGTTTTCGTGAAAATAAATGGTTTCACACAAGCTGCGATGATTTTTTCCAATAACCTGTAAAACGAAATATATGAAATAACTTTTAAAACATCGTATTTTCGTTACAAAGTAAATTTAAACAAACAATTGAATGAACGGGCCAATCTAACCTACACTTTTAATCCAAGTTCAATATCGATGACAAACCGAACATGCCAAATAGCAAAAAATGGATGAATTTAACTGTAAATTTTTATCTGAACCATTAAAAATTCTCATGAGCCCTAGAATTTCACTATTTACTTATGTTCAATAAATTCAACTATAACTCCACATTCTTTCGATGGCGACTTACTGTTTATGCGCATTTGTTGCAATAAACAATGGCGTTGTTTGTCTTTGCGAATAATTCGTTAGTAGAAAACCGGTTGATTATGTGAGAAAACTAATTGGTCATATAAACTAATTCGTAGGTTGCCGATAATATCTAAATTTTTGTCGCAATCATTGACAACATTAGTTGCTTTTTCGTCGTGGTGAGAGTAAAACGACGATCGATTGCAGGAACCAATAGAAAATACTTTTTCCATTGGGTTTCTGTAACTAATTTGTGACGCAGAATATGCTGGTAATGGTTATCTCTATCAAATTTTTTCTGTGTGGTTGGAAAGTAAAATGGCGTGAAATCTGGTACAGGACCCTATGATGCTTCTGGTAAAAGCGAGAACCGGTTCCAATGTACGACCCGAAGTCACAGGGTTGCAAAGAACAGCACGCTGCCAGGACTATCTCCCATTCACTCGTGGGTGTTAAGGCGAGAGGGAAAGGCCAACGGCACAGAGCCGAACGGTAATGGGGGATGATCGCCCTGTAACACGGACACTGGGGATGCGACGAGATTTACTGATGCTCTCCTGGCACGACCCAATTTCCCTCACTCTATGCACTTTGTCTCGTTTACCGCTGGTTTCTCTCATCCTATTCGTCTCCAAATTCCCTATCACTCTCCAATTCCTTCGGGTGCCCTATTGCATATCTTGTACCCTCGGTTACAGACACCTAAAAGAACATTGCATAGTCATCTTCTATATTAACCTACTTAAGGTGAATATTTTTTATTTCAAGTGGAGAAGATAAACGGAATTGTGCAACGATTACATCATTGTTGTTGGTAAGTCAGGAATTATTGTATGCAAAAAATCCTCACGCATCCACCTTTCAAATATCTGCATATTTGATTTCCATTCGCAAGCAGTTTTGGATATATCTACCCACGCACAATATGACGTCACTCCGGATATGCTAAGGTTTTCGATCTCGGAGACAAACTTTTATTCACTGTACGTGCGCTGCACCTTAAAAATTAGAAAATGACAAGCACATTGAGAGAACTTTATAAAAAAATAAAAGCACATACCAAAGATGAGATAAAGAGAAAGGGAGAGAGGACTGGTGTCCTAAGGGGGAATTCCGGATAGATAATTATCCCAAAGTTAAAAAATCTCCCTCGTGTAATCGTGTTTTGCGTACCATGATCCATATTTTTTCGGCGGCAACTGCGACGTGCTTTTTAAGCATTTTCTCCACTACAATGCAGTATACTTGTTAAACAGTGTATCCCAGCGATTTTTCGTTTGAGAGGTTCACCAGGCAGCTGCCCTAAATTTCAGGGAGTTAAATAGGACGAGGGGTAAAATCGAGAAAGATGCTACAGGAAGAGCGAGAAGGAAGAGACTACACGGACGTGTTTTTCTTCTTCTCCTCTTTTCCACGATCTTCGTATTCAGCTTTCTCCCTTTTCTTACAGTTCTCTCTTTACCACATCTTTCTCTCTCTCTCTCTCTCTCTCTCTCTCTCTCTCTGATGAGCTCTTGCCGCGAATGGCTCCGATTGGTTGAAAGTAGAAGTTGGGCACGCGCCTTCCGTTAACTAACCGCATAAGAAATCGAAGTTCTCCGGGTGTGCTCCGCCTCGTGCGGATCATAGCGAGCTTCGAACAGCCGCGCTCTTTCCTTCACATCTTTGCTATCCAGCGAGCTTCGGCGTTCAGCCCTCCTCTATTTTTCTTGATGGTCATCACGGTACTTTATTCGTCTCTCGCTTTTGCGCCTCTAGTCACTGACAGCAAAGGTGCATTACCTGGTCCTCGACACAAACTTCCGAATCCAACGCGTGACATCTGCTGCAGAAGGTTTTGGATTCCTGATGGATGCGACGGATGGCTACATCATGTTCATCGTAAATTACCTCTAAAATTCGAGTCCTAGTGCGTCGCAGAATCGTAATAAAATAGATATCCTAAATTCTAACTTCTCGACAACGTTCTCCCATTTTCTAAGTTAATAAAACGGTCAGTAGTATTGTCTCAGTACAACAAATTATTTGCGTTTAATTGTAATTTTGTAAATGACATACATCAATTTTTTATCTCTTCATCAATAATCTTTATTATCTTGAATATCACTTACGCATATATCGACAAATATATGCGTCAGTATCGATATATAGACGCTTAAATGGTTCACCAAAATTTATCTTCAAAACACCCATGAACACTATTGTTTATTAAATTTACATTATATATGTTCGTGGTTATTATATTTTTTTGTTACCCTATATCACATACTTTGTGCTATATACTGCGATATTATAAGTTGCTAATAATTGTATAATTATAATAATTTTTAGGGAGCAAAAGTGTGTATGTGCACGCACAACGTGTTCTGCATGTACAATTATGTGCATGCACATCATGTACATATACAACACGTACAATTGTGTATACGCATAACACGTACAATTGTGTACATGCACAACACGTACAACATTGTACATGCACGACATGTACAATGTTGTACATCTACAAGCTACAATTATGTTCAAGATAGTAGGCTATAAAATAACAAAACTAAAATTTAAGATTTTGTGGATAATATATTTTGCAGAAGAGTGCCCCGTCAGGGCCGAAATATAAAAAAATAAATCTTTATGAAGCAAAGCCGAATAAAGCCCCAATTTCTTTTCTATATTAAGTACAATCGGCAACAGCGCTTCAAATATATTCCTATTTTAAGTATAACTCATAAACCCAATAAAATTTTGGTAAGTGGCATGTTATTTTATCCGCAGTGTTCGTTTAGATATTCAATAAGAAGAAACTTTCGGATGTTCATACAAGTCTTTAATTTCTTTTTGTAAATGAATTGATAAATTTCAAAAAATGTATATCAGAACAAATTTATACCGAAAGCTCATTAAAAACTTTCCCGACGAATAAAGCGACGTTTCACGTATCAAAATTGAATAAGTTTTACGGTTTAGGATTTTTTAAAAACATTTTATACACATTAATTAATTTTTATGTGTGAACGATATGCTTTTAATCACAATTCATTGTCGAATATATATTGAAACTTGGTGTAAATAATTTAATAAAATGTGTAGTGTGCATTTAACGGGAATAGACTGGGAGGGACTCCTTAAGATAATTAATGAAAGTAAAGATTCTCAGTTTTTTTATGATTCTGATAGGTTTTTCTTCGTATTTACAATTTTGTTTCATTAAAAAGTTACAAAATTCGATGAATAGAATGCGGGAGAATGTACAGGTGTGTCGGTTATCGTTCTAAGCGCTCCTTCTAAATTTAACGCTTCTTCCCGAAAGCTACATTTCTTTATTATCTTTAATATCTCGAAAACCTCTAACAATTTTGTTCAAAATGTTTTCACACATACTTATAAAAAAATCCCAAGATTTGATGTCGAGAGGATAATTTTGAACAAAACGTATCGTTGAAAATAAATTCGAAATAACATTGAAAAGAAAAGTTGTATATCTTGCTACTTCAATCATTTTATTCATATTTTTCTTTCAGCACTTTTCAAATATACTTTTCTAGATTTAGAATCCGTTTAGAACGTTCGATCAACTAAATATTGGTTCAATTAATTTAATATTACTTGGCCATCCACGGAGTTAGTCGATTTGACTAACTTTTGTCTCGCTGCATGCATCACCCATACATAAAAACCATATGAGCCGTAGCCAAAAAATAACTTTCACCGAATAGGGGCCCCCCCCTATTGGTGGGGGGAGGTGGCTTCGCTCCAGCGCTTCTGTTCCTGCCCCCTAGACCCCCAAAGGGCGCCGCCCCAAGACCTCGTCCTTTTTGCGACATAGATAGCATAGATGTTGACACATTATTTTGGTTTTTTTGTCCGCTGCCTTTTTCCGCAGCCTTTTTCCGTCGACCTTTTTCCTCAAAGACCTTTTTTTCTCTGCTAACCATTCTACGGAACGGCAGCGAGAAGAGCTATATGTCTGTGACCCTGGTTGTGTCGAGAGTATTGTTATATCGAGAGTCCGAACATCTCCGAGACCGGATTCAGCTATGACGCTGGAAAGACAACGTGTAACGAACGTAGCACCGAAAAGTACCGGGAACCAGCACCAGGTTCCATGATTTACGATGACGCTCCTGCAGCGCGCCAAAAGAATTGCCCAATGTGTATAAAGACGCTGTGATCGATCGAATGGATGACGGCGTATCGACCCAACGCACCGTCCTACTGAATACACAGAATATTTACATTGCGTCCTTTCACCATGTTACGAGTTAGCTGCAGTTTTTCAGGTGGTAACTTTTGTATAAAAAAAATACTTTTCATAACCTAATCTTTACACTGACATTGATGTTTCAAATACAATATGCATAACAATACTAATTTTATTCATTTAAATAAAAATATATTAATTTAAAAATATTGCGGATAGGTTAACATAAAAAGAACTTGGACGAAAAGTAACGTTTTATTTCATTGATAATGCAAATTGATATTTTTTAACTATATTTTTAAATGTTTATAACATTAAATAAATGTCCATCGATAAAACTGTAAGTCTTATCCTTATACATTATGATAAAAACTTAATTAATGGGGACTGCATGCTACGATAGTAGATCATGCTATCGGTATGAACGTAAATTAAAGACAATTTTTAATATGCATTTAATATTTTATCAGTCTAAATAAAAAAAATTCCCGAGCAACATACTTCTTGTTGTATAAAAAAATATTAATTATTTTACCATTTTACGATAAGACACTGGTCATAAATGTCTTTAATTAGGATTGCAACACCGTAAAATAATTGACTCGATTATATGATCAACGAAATAGATTGAACAAAAAAACTTCATTTTCCATTCGCATTTCACAATCCATTTTTCTTTGATAAATATTCAAAGTATAATTATAAAATATTTCAGATAATAATAAAAATGTTCTTTTCTAAAATATATCAAATGGATCGATTCTAGTGTGGTCTGTGTTTTAACATGACCGATTGTCATTTTCATTTGCTTGTTTGTTCTGTAATTACAATCGCACGGGGAAACCAATTTTTATGAGTGTTTGTAGACTTCTACTTTGCTACTGAACGTAAATAAATATAATATCTACGCAACAAATAGAAATGGAGGAATCAATATGGCTGACTATTGAAAAAAAACATACAAATTAAAAAATTCAGTTTTAATTAAAATTCTTATCGAAGGATTTTATTCTAAAGCCAAAAACTCCAAATTCAAAATTAGCGAAGACAATAATTGGCCATAATGGCAGAGAAACAAAAGTATTGACCCGATTTTTATTAGAATTGGTACCTAGTGATGTTCTAGAGATAGCTTTGAATCCAATGTTAAATGAAACTGAATTTAAAAATAATAGTGAAATACTGAAAAACGATTGAATTCAAATAACAATTGTTATCGAGGATCATTTCGTCAGAAGAAAACATAATAGGGTCTACTTTTCACCTTTCTACTCTTATCAAAGTTAATATTTTTCCAACCTGTTTCAAATCAGTGATAATGATTTTTTTTCAGACTGCGCGACGCAGTAAGTCTACGTGTATAATCGTAGAGTGTATAGGTGCCTACGCAGCAGGCGCGAGCAAGCATTCCTCTCCCCGGTTTCCGGGGTTGAGCGTCATTACAGCTATAGGTATAGCTGCCCAGAGGGTGAAAGTTATCACGAACGGGGTGTGCTATGGACGTTCCGAACGCAGCATCCCGCGTCTCGGTATCGTTGCGATATATGTTGCGAATGTGCGTATAGGTGCGTACCGGTAAAAACGACAGGCTCCGACGAATTATGCGTGTGTGCGTACGAGCGCACTTATGCACAGACGCGTAACCCGGAGCGATGCGTTTCCGTGTGTAAGTGGGGGTGAGGAAGTGCGTGCGTCCGTAGCTCTACAGGAGCTGAGCGAGGGATACGAGGCTCCGAGGCTCTACACGTTGCTCTACGCGTCTCCGCGAACCATTCTCTCTTTCTCTCTCCGCTTCGCTCTTGGCTCTCGCTCGACTCAACGCACCGGGAGTCTGCGATCAATGCGTGCCACTGGCATGGTCGCTATGGCAACGATGCGCGCAACGCACCATCGTGCGCCCATCGGTACACAGAGACCGAGATGGGGCATACGAGGGAGGAATAGAGATGGGCATAGCGAGTAATAGCGGCAGCGCCAGCAGCACGACGAGATCTCATCCCTGTGCGTAAACGGGCTCTGCGTGCACGCGCACGGCCAATCTCCTCTCTCTTATATTCTCTACGCTCTTCTATACGATGTAGTACTTGTATACCGTGCCGTACGCACTCGCGGCAACGCGACGACTCTCTATCTCGCTACCCGTCGTCGACGCGCTCTCCCGCGCAACCCACAACCGAGAAGTTCGTAACTTCGTACTACTACTACTACTACTACTACTACTACTACTACTACTACACTATTATTACTACTACTACTACCGTTGGCTACGCTGCTGGTGAACACGCGCGCGTGGGATGCCTTCTCCGAGCGGGAGGAAGGAAAACGATCGATGCCCCGCGAATTTCCACGTGCCGTGCCGCCTACACCGCTCCCGCGCGCGCGAGAGCCAACCAAACTCACTTCGACGTAACAGGGCAAGGATTTACGAGAATCAGCAATGAAAAATAAAGTAAATTTCACGAAATTCAATTTAGAGGATTAGAAGGAATTATATTAGAAATGTACATGTCGAAACGTAGCGATTGCAACATTTTGTCAATATATTTTTCATCTTTAATTTATCATCCTAAATAACAATCTCATTTAAATTCAATCAAACTAAAATTCTGAGGAAAATGCTTGATTTTTCAAATTTGCAAAAATTTAAACATCGGAATACGAATAGTGAAATTGATTTTTGATCTCAACGTAAACATTGTATCGATTGTGACATACAATGTTTACGTATTATACAACGTGATCCTTTAATCTTTTTCCACTTTTTCAATGCATTTTCTTATAATCGTTGTAGAATACAAACGAAGCAACATTAATCCACCGTTTTTCTTTTTATTTTATCCCTTAGTTATGGAACGTGTGATAATTTGATAAGTTTTCTACAGTATTCGCAATTTTCTATAAAAAATCTTGAAATTAAGACCCAAAATGTTGTAACAGTTAAGGGTTGACATCACATTCAAGTCCATTTGTCCGTACAAAATGTACAACGCTTGTATCATTGACCACTTTTTGTATTGAGCAAAAGAAAAAAAGCTTTAGATTACTCGATAATTGTTTATCTCATTATTAACCTCTTCAAATTTTTCTTTGGGCGACTAATAATTTTTGGCCAACATCAATTGTTCAAAAATAAATAAAATGTTGAGCTATATCTTGTGTGGTTTAGAATTTTTAAAAACTTTTACCAGTTATGGATTATTGAGATCAAACCTGACACATCGGCAACATCTTTCAATCGGAATTTCGGGTAATTACCGGTTGATCGGTCTGTATTCAGTGAAGGAAAAAAAAAGAATTTGTTAAAAAAAAATCGTTCGTTTCTCTTTATGTACATCACCGATTATTATTTGAGCTAAAAGAATTTTAATTATTATTTTTCTTTTAAGAAAGTTGATGAAAAACGTTTTGTTGGCCTTCGGGGTATGATAAAAAAAGATCTACGAATTTCTGCGGAATCGTTCAGAGCCCTGGAGCGGTGTTTTTCAATACGTTTATAGCTGAGAATTCGAACGACTCGGAGAGAGCGCAGGGGTGAAACTCGGGAACGCGCGTAGCGAGCAACCCTGCCGCGAGCGACGACGACACGGTGCGTGGGTGGAAACGAAACGCGGCACGCCGAACGACCGAGCAGCGATCGATGCCCCGCAAATTTCCACGTACGATGAAAGGAGCACGTGGCGGTGTTCGCGTAGTGCGTAGCGCGCGGAACCGTGTCCTTCGGCAGGGACCATGCTCCTCCCGCTCATATATTTCTTGTTTCCGACTTATACACGGAACCTCGCATATAGAGTAAAAAATAATCGATTTATCAATTTCAAAACCTAATTTGGCACATTTTGTTATCTCTTAAATATATTTTGATATGCGCAGATGTTTAGTTTCTTTAGGTTCTATCCAGCTTTACTTGTAAACAAAAATTAAACGATAGAACGAATATCCAAAAAAAAAAAAAACATCGAAACAGACATTAAAAGTCAATGAGTATATTTCATGACATTTAAAAAATACTTTACACAATGTTGTGATTTTTTGTTGATTCTCTTATACTTTATACGTTATTTTGTTCGTTAAGAAACGTGCAATTTGTAAACCACCACGAATATTCTCTGCAGTAGTTTATGGAGTCAAACTAAAAGAAAAGTGAAATATAGAAGATTTTGGCGCATTAAAAATATGTTACACTTTTTTTGTAAACATATATTAAATATTACACAGCTTTCGTGCGGTTTCACCTGGAAACCACGGCGCAGTGGAGCCGCACTTTGACATATTTGTCTATTTCACAGATAGACAAAAATGCAAATTCCAAATTTGCATGTTGCTTCCTTGTACCAACTTCTCGGCCAACCCCAGATTTTCCTCTATGGGTAATGGTTATTCCAATTTTAGCTTTAATTTCCTCGTGGAGGAAGTGGTATTAATATTTTCAATAGAATAGAAAATTTTGGAAAATTGCATATTCGATCAAGTTTAAGCTCTTTAATTAATCGATGCTAACCAAATTCAAGACCAAGTATCCTTGTCTCCTAGTTAATGTGTATGCCAAGTTTCAGTTTGTTAGATATACATTACGAAATTTAGAGCAAAAATAGCTTTTTTTTCGAAAAATTACAACACTGCATGACTTAATAAAAATCTGAACGTTTTGATCGATTCTTGTACAAAGTTTTAACTCGATAGCTAAACATTTTTCACGTTACCGATTTGGACGAAAATTGCAGCAAACCGAACGGGATTTTACTCGACGCGTGTGCAAAGAAAGTCACTCACGCACGGGCGCGGACATTTTTTTCTAATTGTGATTTCTTTTTAAGTACTCTGACATCAAAATTTTGAAAAAAAAAACAATTTTTCACGATACAGCTTCCTCTATGAGGAAGGAAAATAATATATTTTTAATATACGTTATATATTTCATATATATTTCACATACAAAATTCAATATATGCAGGAAATAGATTATTTTTATGTTTTGAATATTTAATATATATTGAAAATATATTTAATATATATATAATATATATTTTATGAGTGAAAACCTTCTATATTTCCCATTTATGTTTCACATGTAGTTAACTTATATAAATTTCTATGGAGGATAGGCGTTTAGATTATCTAAGTAAGTGATAAAGTAATCATTAGAGTAATAAAAGCTAATACCTTGATAGGACTCGAAAAATGTTTATCAACAAAAATGTAGTGTGTAAATAAATTTTGAAAATGAGATGACGCTTTCTGGTGTAAATTTTTCGTTCCGCAAGCTGTTTTTGTCTTTTATTTGTAACTCCTTAACTAAGGCCATGTTTCATTACAGGGAGAGTCGCAAATATTCTGTTTTTTTTTTTTTTCAATAAATAATTTATCTCACGTCATTTTGAAAGAAATCAAAGCGGACAAACTGTGCGAAATATAAGTTTTTTGAAAATTTGTTCAGTTTGACTCAAGCGCGAATGTCCAATCAATTGAAGAGCTCATACGCGTTATCGATTATTTACCGCTAATCTAGTAATCGAATCACAATGATTCTTATTTGATTTCTTGTTTTAATTTTTCGTTAAAAATAAATATTTAAAAAATTGCTTATCTATATAAATGAAACTATGAAACTAAATCGCTCCGTAGCTCCTGACGTAGGCTACTTCTATATATAGGGTAGAAAGTGGAAACACCAGCAACGTTTGCCCGTTTAACCGACAAAGTATTTGGGTTAAGCCGTGAATGACAGTCACCGCAAATACAGGGCCCGGTTTTGCAGCGGTTTTAGTGGGAGTGATAAGGGCAGAAGAGTGGAAGGAGTTGGAGGATCGTTTTCCTCGTGTTGCAGCTCGGTACATCAACGAGGGTGAAAATGTAAAAGGAAAAGGAGTCTCTCTCTCTCCCTCGCTTTTCACGCTCAAACGCCTTGACTGAAACTCGGTTTACCTATTCGCTATCCCATGTCCTTATTTCTTTAAGCCCTCATTCCTATTTCTATCACTTTTTATTTGGATTTATATATTTTTTCTTACTTGTTACGAATTGGTACATTTATTTCACATGTAATTTTACTATATGCGACAAAAGAAATTTCAAACAGTGAGATAGAATTGGCGATGTGATTAAATGATAGATTGACGAACGCGGACTGTTGGAACTTAAACATTTTTGTAAATATGATATCACATATACACCGGAGTTCTGTCAGACAGATGAACCAAAAAAAGCTACAGTGCAGTCACCAAACATGTGTTTCTTCATTTCTGTGTATTCTCAGCATTACCAAACCAATGTTCTCACCGAACCAGCAGCAGAATTCACGTAAATCTCTCGAAGATGCATGCTGCAATGAAGTGTAGGCGCAAAGCGTAATTAGTCGGCTGACGCTCATGAAATTCATCAATTTTATTAAAATTGCTAATTTTCTTATTTTATTCAGATAATGTGCATTATGATATAAGATTCTCATATCGCAATGCACAATAGTGTAAAAATATGATTTTTTAATGTTTTTTTCTTCTTTTCTCAAAATGTATAAAAAATCTTTGACCAATCTTTATTTTTAACATGATTATTATAATATCATTATAATATCAATTTTTTGAGATGCTAAATTGAAATCTGGGATGCAATATTGTCGAGTGTTCAAGATTCAAAAGGATATAGCGAACGAATATTTTATAGCAAAAAAAATACCACAGATAAAAATTCTTTTCTAAAGATAAAAATCATCATTTGGATTTCCATAAATTATTTCAACTTAGCAATAATCATTGAGGCTTTGATGACATTTCCTTACACGTATTTATATTCTTAGGACCATTTAATTATTAAAAAGACGGTAGAAGGTTCCTGGAAGTTGGTTAAAATCATTTTACTTCAATTAAGAGAACGCCACAACGGATTAAAGAAACTGAGAAAATATTTCATACGGAATAAAAATTGTGACGACCACTAAATGTAATTAGAGTACACGAGAACAATATCTTTTTGACATTGAAATAGCAAAGCTTAAGACAGAGCGAGATGGAAACAAAAAAATTATAACAAAAATACCGCAGAGACATTTTAAAAAAAAAACTTCATTGTGATATTTATAGATTATTGCAATTTAGCAATATTCATTGACGCTTCTATGATATTTTATTGCACGTATTAAAATTCTATACATCATTCAATTATTAAAAAGACAGCAGAAGTTTCCCAGAACTTGCCTAAAATAATCTTTAATAAAAAAACTTTAATAAATAAAGAGACTTTCGTAAAGATACAAACTGAGAAAATATTTCGTACGTAATAAAAGTTGTGACAACTTGAACGACAAATGATGTAAACATTTACTGTGCTGAAAAATGCTATCAAGTGTAATCAGAGTACACGAGAAAAATACCTTTTTCACATTGAAACAACAACGTCTAGAACGTATCAAGATGCAAACAAACATTTTATAGCAAAAAAATGCCACAAAGAAACGTTTTTTTTTTAATTTAAAATCAGCATTCTTATATCTATATATTGGTAAAATTTAGTAATAATCATTGACGCTTTAATGACATTTATTTACGCGTATTTTTATTCTACAGACCATTTAATTATTAAAAAAACAGTGAAAGGTTCCCAGAAGTTGGCTAAAATTCGTTTACTTTAATAAAGGAAGAAACTACGAAAATATTTCGTACGTAATAAAAATTGCGACAACTTGAGTCACGGATGATGCAATAATTAACAATGTTGAAAAATGCTAATAAGCGTAATTAAAGTCCACGAGAAAAATACCTTTTTAACATTGAAATAACAAAGTCTAGGATGTATTGAGCTAAACTACTCTATCTTGTTCCCATAATAGTTCCCGAGTTTTTAACGGTATCCGCTGTAAACGCGAGGATTTCGGCGCGTAACAGCCCGAGACGAGGTACGAGAAGGCGACAGGCGTCCCTGAGTTGCCGGCACTGCTTCCCGTGAAAACGCCCCGATCCAGTAGAAGAGAGTGTACAGCTCTCTGGGCTTCACTGCCACGCTCAACAGTCGGCAGCTAGCACACGCACTATCGATTTTACAGTGTGTCGCGTGCAGCAGCTTCAAGCTCGCACGACCACGTTCTACGATTTTACGTCTATAAATTTTCACCCATTCTTTGCGCTGGTTGGGCCGTGCGTCCTCGTCATGGACTTATCCGCACGAGACCGAATCAAGAATTCTCTGGTTTTATTGAATTTTCACTAGAAAATTTACTGATACCCCTCGAGTAAGAAGCCGATAAATTTTCATACAATGACTTTCGAGTGGCGAATGAAATTTTCTTAATCATTTTATAACACAGGTCGTACAAAAAAATATTTGGTTGGAAAAGTGTAGCCAACGCATTAGATCTTGAGATAACGTCGGTGTTCCACAATTTTTATTTCCGTATTTAAAACTATCGCCATAGTTACGCGTACTCATTATTGAATATCGCTCGTTTCCCGTATACAATGCTCGTGTATGGGTGACTTGTTAACATGCGGTAAATATATTCTCACCTGGATTATAAAAAAAAAAAGATCACGTACGTGTGCTGTATAATGACCAAATGCAGCGATATAAACACGAATTTATTATTCAAACTTACGTTGGATCTTGATTATTATTCCAAAACTTAAGTCAGATGTCGAGATGGAACTTTAATAAAAATTAATATTTAAGAAGGTTATTAAAGTCGAACCTTAAATTTGAATTTGAAATGCCAACTTAATGTTTAACTTAAATTTAAAGTTAAGTTTAATGTTAAAGATGGAACTTTATTTTCAACTTATGTTTGATGTTAAGATGGAAAGATGGAACTCTAGTTTCAACTTAAGATTGACGCTAAAATTGGAATTAAATTTTAACCTAATATAACACTTAAGTTTCAAGTGCGACTACAAGTTATGTTTTAAAAACCTTTACATAAATTTCTATTGATCAACACATATGTGAATGAATTACGTATAATACTAGGTTGCAGTGCGGTGAAAGGTCAGTTGCCCGTTTCCACGCACGGGGTGAAGCAGCTAATGGTACCCAACGGGTGGGAAAAGCGACTATGAGGGCAGAGGCGGGAGTGACCGAGATACGGGAAAAGGGATGCAGTACACAATATTGTGCTGAAAAGGGAGGTAGATAGAGCGGGAGGGAGAGCAGAGGGACGCAGAGAGTCTCTGTATAACCAGGGCGAAACACAAGACCTGGAGGGTTGCCCACTAAGCCCAAAGGGGTTTACGGAAAACGGGAGGTCACGTAAACTTGACCCGCTGGACCACGTGTTCACTGCTAGGGTAAAACCAGGAGAGATGGGACGGCAGGGAAGCTGGGAAACTTGAATATTTCTTAAAGGAATCGACCGATGGGAACAATCCTTTCAACATCTGTTTTGCAAACTTTTCGGTGGCAAGGGGGTTCGGTGGCAAAATGGAATATAATTCGATCTGACGACATAAACAGACAGCCTCAAATAAAAAAAAAATTGTCGTGAGCCTCCGGGTTTGGAGACACTGAAAAATTATTTTAATTAAGATTTAAAAATATGTTACGTATTCGAGAGTCAGGATTTACGTCCCATTGCAAACATATTAAAATTCACCATGGACCCCACACGTGGTCATAGTTCGTGGCACATCCATCGTTATGATTCAAAATTTCGTCGTCAGACGGCGCCCATGTAAAGTATAATCGACGGCAAGATCTATTCTGAGGCTGTTCCCTCTTCTTAATGACGGATTCCAGCATTCCAGGATCCACCGCAGTTCGTCCACTGTGTCTATCGCGCAAGGTCGTCGCTGTAAAGTAATGCCTACATGTACCCAAGGTTAAATTCATATGAATTTTGTAGTATTTCATTGTCGTTATTAAAACTGTAATTGTAGTTCCGGTGACATTTGTACTGAATTGTATAAATAAATTGAAACCAAATTATTTCGATAACAATATATATTTTTATGGTTGATAGTCGGCCCAATATTTTACATATTTATTTCAAACAACTATTTAACATTATACAAATACATACTTTTTAACATTATACATGTATATATACATACGATATCACACCTCAATTAGTAATATAATCTTGTACTTTTACATTGGTAACAATTCTATCATATCTACTTATTTATATTAACTTGCGACATAATATTTGAATGATACACATCTGCGAAAACTAAAACAATATAGCGTGACGCGTCGCTATATCAAACTTTTATTTTCCTATCATTAAATAAGGAAATTTGTAAGGCAGTACTTTGTTCCTTACACATTTAACTATAAGATTCTGTCTTTCTCTGCCTGTTGTGGGTTTCACTTCAAAAGCATAATAATACTCGTCGAACTTTTTAGATAATAGCAATGGTCCTTTATTCAACAGTTACTTTTGCATATTATACAGTTCTTCCGTTGTTGTTCCAATACGCTAGTCTGCATCTTCGTGATCGAATGAACACGTGTAGCCGGCGCAGATACCGGTGGCAACAATAACACTAATATGGCAGCGTGAATGGTAGTTACGCATGCGTGGTTCCAAACCACAAGTCTATAATAGTTGCGATAAGAAAAATAAAAAATGTTAAAACCTCCCGACTGCAAACGTTATAATAAAGAGGACTTTAACGTTAAAAAGTTTTCATATGAAAATAAATCTAAAAAGGATGAAATAACTTTCTACGTCATTTTAGTTATCTTCGTATTTAAATTACAATAATTCGTCTGCTTCTGCGTTAGAAAATGTCCATATCGTATATAATTGTTCTTTTCAATTAGAGTCTAGACGATAGCATGTTTCTTGATATGTAAAAGACGGTTACAATGTTCAGGAGACGTCTTCTTACTGTAAAGACAGCGGTAAATGAATTATTGTAATTTAAATATGAAGTTAAATAAAATGACATCGGCAGTTATTTCATCCTTTTTAGATTTATTTTCATAAGAAATTTTTTTAAAGCTAAAGTCCTGTTTATTATATAGTTTTTTACAATCGGAAGTTTAAAAACAAAAATATATTTTTTATTTCATACTTTTCAAAGCTACTTCAATTAAAGCGACTTTCTACGGCATTTTTATAATTGTTATATATTTTTATAGTTACTATATTTTTTTTAATTAAAACAGCTAAATAATTTTTAATAATTCATCTTATTTAATCGCTAAATTATTTTTGCACTCTTGTATTTAGAATTAAAGCAACAAACGCGATTAGAAAATTGCGTTATATTTTCATTAATTTCTAGTTGATAACAACATCTCTGATGTGCAACAAACTTATTAAAATTTACATGCTGTTGAATAAAATATATATACAAATATTGTCTAAATAGCCCACGTGCTCTTTCTCTCACTCCCTGTGAGAGAAAGTTACTCCGTGAGCGCTTTGAAGTTAGGAGCAGATGAACGACTATAGTATGAATGGTGGTCATATTGTGGTATTTCGATATATATGACCGTGCTTTTCATACACTTTTTAAAACGCTTTTATCTTTCAGAAATCTCACCTAATATATACAATCTAGGACGAAAATGGAGGTTGCGATGCACAGAATCTCTGTACCCAATTCTGTTAAGACATTTTTAGCCGATTCGGAAAACATTGCGCGTACAGAAACTGGCATATCCGCGCCATGCGAGTAAAATGCATAATCTTCTCGGGAGTAAAAACTACAAAACATGTAGAATTTATCGGAGACTATAGTAATTTATGCCGCGTTTGTTGTCGTTAAAAGGACAGAGCATGTTTACTATACTCGATGGCAAATAGATACATCTTACTACTATGAATAGTACTACTGTGAATAGTAGATATTTCTTGCCCCATATATACGATTCAATGTACTTCTCTTCAATAGCAATACTATATATGCTACTGGTTGCTATCATAATGACACGGTAACGAGTTACTGTAACTCCTGGGCCTATACAATTTACATAAATAGTAAAATTGACTTCGAACTTATTCACAAGTACTGCATTAGCTTGCAAGTTTTTATATAAATATTTTACTATAGCATCAACGTTATATATTACAGCAGCGAGTGTTATTTCAGATATAAGTTGCAGTTATAACGACCATAATTCATGTAAAAATGACTACAAAACGATTACAATCGTCTTGATGTAATACCAACAAACGCGTTTCTTTCCGTGCAGTGTCCTTAACCTTTCGAAGCATACAATTTTTCCTTATCTACGATTTATATAAAATGACGTAGTTCTTGGCGGTATTTGAGGATGCTGATTACGTATCTGATGTCAAAATTTATAAATTCAAAGCGCCAGATTCAATATGACGGTTAAAAATACAAAAATTCAGTTGATTTGGATGAAAATTAATACACGACGGTTGACGATTGACGATGGCCAATTCAAATACACAAAGTTACTTTATTTGAACAAACCTCTGTATTCCGAAAATTTTTGAGGTCACTAATTACAAATCTGAACTCAAAACTCAGAAATAATTTACATCAAGTTATTTATTGCATTTTAGTACTCAATATTGGTTTCGCAATTTTTAATTATCGAATTCTTCATTCAGACTCATGATCAGTGACTCCAAAACACTCTGAATATCGAGTTTCACCTAAATCAAATCAGAGCGACACACTTAAAAAGTTCTGTATACTAATTTTTATGCAAATAATATGAATTTTGTACTTAATAAGTCGCCATTAAGATCTGTAACTTTTCGACAGAAGTCAATCAAACCCATCAAACATTCTCGAGAATCAATTTCGATGCCAATTTAAGTATAGAAATATTACAGTCGGCCATTTTTTATTTCATCCCTCTTCACTCCATCTGTTATCACTGTGACCGTTATGCTCTATACCGCTACTATGAAATTAAAGTAAGAGAAATCCATATACATGGTATTGTCTTGTGGTTAACGTGCTCGTCGTTAGGTACTTTGGTAGGTCGATAGTTCGTGCAGGTCTCAGTTTCGTATTCCGCAAACATAACTTGTCGGAAAACGTCACAAAAAAATCGTATGGACAATTTCCTTCCTTTAATATTCATAAAATGTTATTGTTATTATTATTACTGCATATCTATAGTATTTTAGCATGTAACCTATACATTTAACATTAATTTTTGATTATGCGTCTGTTATCGGTCTCTTTCAAATTACAAAACGGAAATTTTGTAAATCGAATTCGAATTCGCGATTAGAAATTTACATCTTGTAATAACAAATACCAGCAACAGACACAGCGTTTATAATTTAATATTGTTCTGTAACAACTCGTTGCGATAGATGCTTCCTCTACTTAATAATTAATTTTCATATTGATTATACCGACAATTTCACGCGTACTCTAGGCGCGCTCCATTTTTTTTTCGTACGGGTACTGATTCACTTGTGCTCTACATTTATCTACGCCCGATTACCGCAACGATCTTTCGGTTATAAACAATTTAATTTTTGAAATCCCTGCACACTCCCACTCACACACACACACAGACGCGCGCGCGCGTGAAAATGCATGTACTGAATACGCGCCTACTTTTTTTCGTAAACTTATCTCGATGTTTTGGACAATTTGAGTATTCTGACATTAAAATCTAAACAAAACTATTTTTCTATCAGGGGTACAAATTGAAAATGCGGGTTTGATAACAGATGGCGTTACTAACGCTATACGCATCAGGCAGTACTGTGACTATGTTCATGTCAAAGCTACGTCTTATAGCTTTAATTTTCAGTATGTGTCAATTTGTCGCAGTGTCAAATTCATAGTTTTTTTGAGCTCTCAATATGTCGAGTTTCGTGCCAACAAAACAGCATTTGCGGGAAGTTTTAATTTACTTCTTTAATTTGAAGAAAAGTGCTGCTGAAGCACATCGATTGGTCTCCGAGGCTTATCCGAGTCATGTTCCATCGGTTTCAACGTGCGAGAGATGGTTTGTGCGGTTTAGAAGTGGTGATTTTGACGTTGAGGACAAAGAGCGGCCGGGCCAAGTGAAAAAGTTTGAGAATGCTGAATTGGAGGCAATACTCAATGAAGACTCGTGTCAAACTCAACAAGAGCTCGCAGATTCATTGGGAGTGACACAACAAGCCATTTCCCATCGTATAAAAGCCCTCGGAATGATCCAAAAGCAAGGACATTGGGTGCCGTATGAGCTGAAGCCGAGAGACGTCGAGCGCCGTTTTTTTGCATGCGAACTGCTGCTCGAACGGCAAAAACGGAAGGGTTTTTTGCATCGCATTGTCACTGGTGATGAAAAGTGGATCCATTACGATAACCCGAAGCGCAAAAAATCATATGGTTACCCCGGCCATGCATCATCATCGACGGCCAAACCAAATATTCACGGCGCCAAGCTCATGCTCTGTATTTGGTGGGACCAGCTGGGTGTGGTGTATTATGAGCTATTGAAATCGAACGAAACCATCACAGGAGCACTATACCGAACTCAATTGATGCGTTTGAGCCGCGCACTCAAAGAAAAACGGCCACAATACGAGCAAAGACACGACAAAGTAATTTTGCAACATGACAACGCTCGGCCACATGTTGCAGCGCCGGTCAAAACATACCTACAAACGCTGAAATGGGAAGTCTTACCCCACCCGCCGTATAGCCCAGATATTGCTCCTTCCGATTACCACCTTTTCCGATCGATGACACATGGCCTAGCTGACCAGCGCTTCCATTCTTACGAAGAAGCCCAAAAATGGGTCGATGACTGGATAGCAGCCAAGCCGGCCGAATTTTTTCGCGACGGTATCCGTAAATTGCCAGAAAGATGGGAAAAAGTTGTGGCTAGCGATGGACAATACTTTGAATAATTCATTTGTTACCATTTTTTCAGAATAAACGTTCAAAAATAGAAAAAAATCCCGCATTTTCAATTTGTACTCCTGATAAAAACCAAGATTGCTCGTCAGAGCAATTTTATATATTTCTTGCTTCAGCAAGAAATATATAAAACATAGAATTAAATATCTTCTTGTGGTGAGAACAGGCCGATTTACAACTTCGGGCTATTTTAAGCTAACTTTATAAAACCAAACGATGGAAGATTTAATGCAATAAAATATTTTAACAACTACACGGTTTCATTTTACAGATACTTGAAACTAAATTTATAGAACCAAACGATGGAAGATCCAATCTAATAAAATATTCTAACTACACTGATACTGATCAATTTATAGCATATTGAAGATTCAATGTCAAAGATTCGAATTGAATCTATCCTTAGAACTTCTCAATAACAAAAGAAAACATAAAAAAATATTTTTTCAATCATTAAATGCACGCATTATCTGTGACGTATCAGTATATTCAGTTAATGACTGCGATATCAATCTTCAATATCGTTTTTTTTAGTGTTATACGCTAGAACTAAATAAATATCTCGATAACATAGCCCATAATGAAATAGAGCGTTAACTTAGCATGCATCAGAACCTCCGACAGCGGAGAGACGCGGCAATGGACGAGGGAAAGGGTTAGGCTTCGAGATTAAAAGGAAGTCATCTCCCTATCCTCCCCGCTTCGCTCTAACTCTTCCGTCTCCCCATCAATCACAATTATATATCCTCTCTCTCCCCTACTATCGCTCATAATTACTGCTCTCGTGACTTTGTCCGAGAGCTTGGTAGGTAACGTGCTCCTATAGCCCAGCAAACAATCGTACTACTTGCTTCATACAAGAAAAAAAAAACTCGAAATGAAAGAAAACAAGCTAAACCTCACGAGTGCCCAAAGGATGAGGAAATTCGGCTACAAATCGATCAACTTCACGGTATTCAGGAGTAGTTTGAGAAGTAACTCTTAACAGTTATATTTTACGTTTCGGTCCAAAGGTGCGGACCCTCTTCAGATCGAACATTATTTCACCTCTGTGCTTAACCTATAATATGCACTTTCTTAATATAATCTTGATTCGCATCGAGGAATTAACGCATAATCATGTGAATTCGTTTTGTGAACTCCCTGGGCGGAATCTAAATACATTTGTAAGGTTACAAACTGGAATTCACTGAATACGATCGCACTACGACAGTTGCTAACTAATGTCGTGATCTTCGTGTGGTTTCTATACATAAGAAATATCCTTGGATTAATGCATATAACTATGGTCATTTGGATTGGCACCAATGAAAGTAGCCGTGCAGTTGCACTGGTCCCGGTGGAGATATTCTGCAAGAAAGAAAAGTGCATATTATAGGTTAAATACAAGGGTGAAATAAAGTTCTATCCGAAGAGGATCCGCATCTTTGGACCGAAACGTGACATACAACAATTGAGAGTTATAATTACTTCTCCAACTACTCCTGAATACCTTGGAGTTGTTCGATTCGCAGCCGAATTTCCTCATCCTTTGATTCATCAATGGCCGCCTACTAACTTTCATTGTTTCTCATGAGTGACCTTTAACTTTTTTCCAAAAGCTTCGCTGTATCAACCAGAAGTTGCATTCTAAAGAAAAAATCGTTTGCAATATTTAAGAAAAAAAAAACAATGACGTCTAAGGAACAAGAGCCAAGAGTGCTGTACACGAGTGTACTCCAGGCCCGCGTAGCTCGCTAAGAGCGAAAAAAATCGCCCTCTTTCGTCGTGTTCTCGACTCTATACGCAGTCGTCCGGTTCGTATGCATGCAATGGCACTTGCAGGATTATAATTGCTGGTACGGACCGCCGTCGTGTGGTGCAGGTATTGCACAGCAGGCCATACCACCGTGCTCGTTGCTACCAGTTCTTGACGTGGACCGGTCTATTAGCGACGGGAACAGAGAGAGAGAGAGAGAGAGAGAGAGAGAGAGAGAGAGAGAGAAAGTTGAGCACAAAATATCCCAGGACTCGTCGTTGTCACCGACGCCGTCGCCGTCATCGTCGAGTCGAGTCGAACTCGCGGGGTGCGTGTACGCATATAATGGAAACCCTTCAAGTAGCCCCTGCTCCTGCGCGCTTATGCCTGTGTTGCGTTCTTACTTGCAGCGAATTGTACGCTTACATACATGTGTAAGTGTATTCCACTCCGTGCATGAACACGTGGTATACACTGCAGTATATTATACATAGTGTATACCTACGTACTTTTGGATTACGCACAAGGAAGGGAGGTGGCTCGAACTATATACGTGTGTGCGTCTGTGTCTATGAACGTGGACGAGTGCATGCATGCGTACGTGCCTAGAAATCCACCCCTTTTACTTCCCTCGCGGGAGAGCGCGGAGCGCAGGTGGGGGAGGTTTGCCTCGAGTGAATACGACACGTACGTACAAGTGCACGCAAGCTATCGTCAGAACGGGCTGCGCTCCATCTACTATATATGTACTGCCTGGTTGCCTGGTTATATATCCAGGTTCTCCAGCTACTGGCTGCTACTGACTGCCGTTGCGGTACATACGACGATATTCTATACTCATACGCACCTAAGTACGCACGCATCCATATAGCTGTGGAGGGTGGTAGACGTATACCAATGTACTTAGTACGGGAGGTACACGGTATATGTTATTGGTACGTGCAGCGGATTCTTAGTGCGTACTGGTTTCTGATGATTATCATTATTATTATTTTTGTCTATCGCGTGACGAAGCTGCCTGGAAATAAGAGCTGATAAGTGCAACGACGAGGAAAATGTTTCTAGTTTTTGCCACTTGACTACACAAGATTCTAGTTGAATTAACTATATATCTAAAAAAAAACGGTGCTATTAGCATCTTCTAGAATGGGATTATGTCATCATTTGTCATCAATATATGAGATTAACGATTAGTTTTACGAGATTAATTATTCCTATAAATATAGTGAATATCATACTTTGAAAGGAAGTAATGACAACCGCCATTACAAATACTACCAGTTGACTATTAGCAGTTTTTTTCTTATAGGTTATATGTCTTACTACATTCTTCTCTCCATGTATGTTCAATGTTAGCAATGTCTGTTTAACCTCTTTTCATTCCAGGAAATGTGGACATGAGTGTGAATAACAATTTTCAGTTGGTAGATGTTGGACGAAATGTGGGCAACATTTCAAAGTCCGTTGTAATAGTTGACAGCGTGCAAAGTGGAGGTTAAACGCTCAACGAACTTATTTCGAGAAGGCGAAACATGTACTATACGTGTAGTATACGTGCGTAAGAGATCGAATTAAATAGCGTTTCCCGGCTGAAGGAGAGAGAAACAACCAAGGTCCGCAGGTTTTAAGGTTATACCTAACTTTAACAATTTTAGGCCAACCAATTTTTTACGTCATTTATCATATGATACGAAATATTAAATTTAATTTGTTATTTAATTTGTAAAATGTACAATTTCGTGCAACAAAATTTACGTAAAATGATGAATTATTTGAACATCGAGCCCGTGCGTTTAAATTTATTTACTAAATTGTTATTTATGTTAGAAAAAAATATTCCTAACATTTTTTAAATATTGTAAAATACATGTACTACATGTCTGATATCGTAAACAAATATTTTTATCTGTAGAACAAGCACGAGCGTGGTCGGTTTACAGCTTTGGCGGTTCTCCTTGTTCAGCAGCGTCTGATGCAGACGATACTTTGATCGGTGACCATGATTCGGTACAGATTTTCTTCAGTTTCCCAATGCACACGTATGAACGCTGGAAGGGGGGGGGGGTGTTCAGTAGATGAAAGTAGCTGTAAAATAAGGGTAACTGGAAAGTTATAAAGGGAAAGAATAAGGATGATTAAAAGTCGGATGAAATCATAAGTTGGCATACCCCAAATAAATAGAAGTATTTCGTTGATATTGTCATGTTGACTGGGTTTTATCATCCACAATTATCCTTAAAAATATTATATAATATTGAATTTCAGTCAAAATTAAATTATATCCCCTTAATCGATTAACTATGTGGGATACGATGATCTGGTATTGATCATAAAATCAATCAGCTAGTATAATGGACTGTAGTTTTCATTATCTTATTCGCAGTGATGGCTTCTTTCATATAACCTTAAGAAGATCGATGCCTGTTAAGCCATCAGCTGATTAAGATTTAAAGAGCAGCGACTTCGATACTACTCAGGCGATATTTACAAAAATGACACCGATTATTCCGGGTCATATTAAGATAAAAACGAACTGAACTTGACGTCATTATCTATAATTACTGACTTACGCCAGATCTGCATAATCTCTCTTTTCATTCACTTTAGTAGAGTCCCCGTGGAACCGTTCGAAATATTTGTTTGAACATTACAGACGCATTCATAGAAAATTTCGCTATGATAGAAGCCTCAACCCTGATTAACCCTCTTTACTATATTTTCAAATGAACATATTTATTTTCAACTGAAATTAATCTCGTTTTATTTCTTCAATGTCCCAAAAAAATATTTGAAAACTAAATATTATTATGATCGTGAAATCTGCTAGAAAGTTTCTATGAAAGTGTCCTTTAATTTCCAGTAATACATTTTTTACCAAACCTGCATTGTTATTGTGCACAAAAGTCATCTTAGCGAGAGAGAACGTATCTCATTATTATGAAAAGTACGTGACAACTTTAAAAAAAATTTTTTTAATAAAAATTATTTACGTTCAAATTAATTTACGCGAGTGAAAAATATTTTATTTGTCAAGAAGTTAAAACAAAATATTTCAGCATTTAAAAAGAAGCCAACACATCAAAGAAGTATTTTTACTCCTAACTTGGCAGTTAGGCCCTTCTTGCCCTACGTCCTATGGGCCTAGGACAAGTATGCGAGTATGCGTTTTACGTGGCATGGTGCGAATACGCTCGTTTTTTGTGCCCAATCTTCCGCGAATCAGCTAAAGATGTCTCAACAGAACTTAATACACAGATTCTGTGCATCATGACCTATTTTTTTATCCCAGATTATATATACAGTAGCGGACAAAAGTTTAAGACGATGAATTACAATTTGGTTCATAGATCTGTCATACAAGTACTAACGTTTCTTTCGGCTTGTTGTTTTTTTACAATACATGTGTACGCTTGACCTTCGTAATGTAGAAGTCTCGGTCGTCAAATGTAAACAATATAGATTATACAATTTTTTTTTCCTTCCAACCATCTGTAAACAGCGGACATTAGTTTAAGACGATCTGACGAACAAGATACCCGTAGTCGATCCACGCAATAATTTGATATATTAATACTGTAAATAGTTTGTGGTGTATCATCCAGTGTCTTAAGTTTAATTACGTACGAAAAGAGTATGGGTAAAGCCCGTAATTTGTCATCAACTGAACGAAAACTAATCGTGTCTCTACGGAAGCAAAATGAGACATTTTCTTCAATTGCAACTCAAATGAATCGATCAGAAACTTCTTGTAAGCAAGCGTGGTACAAGTTTGTGAAGACTGGGGACTATTTTGATCGACCAAAAAACGGTAGACCGCGGAAAACCACGCCAACGCTGGATCGTCGGATTCATCGATTAAGCGAGAGAGATCGTTTTCGTTCAGCAGTCGATATCAGAGCTGAAATATCCAGTAATAATAATGCACAAATTAGTGTAAGAACTGTCCGAAGACGATTAGACGAATTCAATTTGAAAGCACGAAAGCCACGGGACAAGCCGATGCTCAGTAAAAAGAATAAAAAATTACGACTGCAATTTGCTAAGGCTCATCGGCATTGGACAAGTGAGGATTGGCAAAATGTGCTATTTTCGGACGAATCCAAATTCGACTGAATTTGTTCTGACGGGATACTGTATGTAAGACGTCGAATTGGCGAAGATTTAAATCCTCGATGTGTTTTACCGACAGTTAAGCATGGAGGTGGAAACGTAATGGTGTGGGCATGTTTTTCTCGCAATGGTCCTGGACCAATACGCCGAATTAATGGAATCATGGACCGTTTTCAATACTTGGATATATTGAAAAATACTATGTTACCGTATGCCTACGAAAATATGGGTGATAATTTTATTTATCAACAAGATAATGACCCAAAGCATACGGCTCGGGTAGTGAAAATTTTTTTTCAAGATGAAAAAATCACTTTATTACCGTGGCTGTCGCAGTCGCCGGATTTAAATCCAATTGAAAACTTATGGTGTACCATAAAAAGAAGGGTTCAAAGAAATAAACCAAAAAATTTTGACCATTTGTACTCTTTGGTTGAAAAAACGTGGAATGAAACAACTGTGGACGACTGCAAAAAATTTATTGATTCAATGCCTCAAAGATGTGCTGATGTGATAAAAAATAATGGACTGTGGACAAAGTATTGAAGGGAGGAAAATATCTGTATATTTTCTACCAAAAAAATTTTTTTACGTATAGTCTTAAACTTTTGTCCCCGAAGATATCAAACAAATTTATGTTTTCTTTGTTTATTGTATCTAATGTTGTTACGCGCAAAATTGAATTTATGTAATAAATATATGAATTAATGATTAATTAGCTAATACAAAAAAAAATCCACTGAGTCAATTCTTTTCATAAAAAAATCAACGATTACTTTTTTTTTCCTCTCCGTCTTAAACTTTTGTCCGCTACTGTATTTGGTGAGATTTGCGAAGAATAAAAGCTTTTTAATAATAATCTATGAGAAGCATTGTTGTATATATCGAAATTTCACAAGATGGCCGTCATTCCTACTATACTCGTTCATCTGTACCTAACTTCAAAGCTCTCACCTGGAGTAAGAGAAACCGCACGTAGGATTCAGTCAATATTTCTATATATATTTTATTCAATAGTATGTAATTTTTAATAAGTTTGTTATACATAAATGATGTTGTTAACAACTAGAAATTAATAAAAACTCAACGCAATTTTCTAATTGCGTGCAAAAATGATTGAATGCGTTTTAAATACGTTCAGTCGTTTCGGCGTAATTCAGTAACAAATATCCAAAACATCCTCCATATATATAAAAAGATTATTATCAGAAGTGAGGGCAATAACCAATGTTATAATCGGATAATATTCCAAATAGTATTAAAGTTAACTCTTTTGAAATTGTGAGTTCAATATTTAGTCATTTATATATATCGAAAACTTTGAAATCAATTAAAATAAAATGTAATATAAAATGTATTGGAATTATATTTTAAATCATACGAAACGTGAATTTTGAGAAATTCTGAAATACGTGGTTCATTATTTGTATTGTAGAGTATTGGTCCTAAGTTTCCTAGTAAATCCTACCAAAAAAATATGTTTTCCCATATCAAATTTGACACCCCCTTGCTACCCCTTATGGATTGAATTTTTAAAAATCTATTCTTAGTGGATGCCTACGTCATAAAACACAACTACAGTTTAAATTTTATAGTTGTAGCTTTAGCGGTTCGACCTGGGCGTTGATAATATGTCAGGACAAGTCTTTACATATATATAGATAGATATATCTTAAATTATTTGTATATCTCTGATATATATTCTAAATATTTACTTAACTAAATAGGTATATTTATTTTCATGGGAGGGGATATATTTTATTAATATTGAATTAACAAGTTATATTTAAATGCGAACATTATCGAATATTATATTTAGTTATTTAGAATAAAAAGATAAACTCAGATGAAAAATAACATGTTAACTACTTTAAGACCCTCTCTTACCCATTGTAGCGTATAACACTTTTACGCCCGTGAGTGAAACAGAAAGAGAGAAAAAGGAAAAGACGAGCGAAAGGAAGCATCTTTTCATCTCGCTTCCACTCATTGAAAACGTGGTATAAAAGCAATGTGCGCATATAGTGAAGATCCAGCCTTTCAAAGCTTACACTTCTTCTGCTAATTTTTTTTCACCGTAAACCTTATATTACGAAGCTTACTTCTTTTGCTAATTTTTTCTTCACCGCGTTGCCGTTATCAAGAATGTTTTTATTTTGATAGTCTTTTTTTTTACCTGGATCTCCAAGTTTACGGTTCATCGACGTATTCATGCTTCAGATCTCTGTTCTCTCTTTCCAAGATTTACGGTGCGTGTGCTCGAATTTTTATTTTTTTTCAACCCTTCCAGCAAAGCGAATCACTCATGCAACGTCTCTCGCGGTTCTCTGCTACCCGACTTTTTTTCTCCCTCGCTCTTTCATGTATCTCGAATGTAGTTTGGCTTTAGGGATAAAAAAAAAGCGAGTACACGCGAGAAGAGAGGTATATCGAGCGCGGGTGCACCGAAGCTCTCGCTTCTTTTTCTCTCTCGATGGGCACGCAGTAGAAACGAGGGTCGGAAGGACGTCAGTCGGTGGAAAGTTCATGGATGCGTAAAAGACGGGGTTCGCTGCGTGTTGTGTGTGTCGTCACACGCTTCGTTGATAGGTATATCTATTCTACGCGAATGACTCTTTCACTCTTTCGCGTGCGTGACCTCTCCTCTTTTTCTACACCACCAGATTGCCTGTACGGTACTTTAAAAAAACAATTTTTTATCGTTCTCCAATAATTTTTGCGTGCGCCGAATGTCCCTCAGGTGATCCTATCGTTCACTATAAAAGTAAAGTTTCGCGACGCAGGTTTCGCGAAGAGTCGCGGGAATTCTCGAATCGACAAAAAAACATGGTAGGCAAAAGTAGCGGCGTACATGTTGCATAAATTTATTATCAATTGATAATATATACAGAATTTTTAGTTTTGTTTTTTGTCAGAAGGACGGGGCCACTGGGGTGAGAGGTTAAAGATGGGGGGCACAATAGGCCTACAGCCTGAGTGCAATAATGGGAGCCGGAGCAAAGCCCCCCTCCAATAAAATTAAATAAATAAAAATATACAATTATATATAAAGAAATAATTTATTTTTCTCATCAATACCTAGGCGATTATACTGAAAAAATAATCTTTGGGATTCGACATACATACCAGGTATTCCATTTTTTAAGGGATGAATCGCAACGTATATGAAATACAATGGCTCCATCTACTGTTCGAAGCTAGACTCTTTATCTCGCATTTCTGTTGGCCTAGCTCTCACGTATACACGCACGAGCGACAGTCGGTCATGCTCTCTGGTGAACGTGCCGGCCAACTCTTACGCATAAATGCACTTACCATCACTCGATAGTTTTTCTCCCTACCAACGGTAGGTGATTTGCACTAGAGTCCTTCCTATCACGAATCCATTCAAATTTATAAAAACTACGGCTCATTTTCCATAACGTGAAATACAGTGTGTCATTGTTGGCGATAGAGACGTAAGAAGAGGGGGACGAAGAACACTAACAATGCATCGACGAAGAACGCAAACAATGCACCGACGAAGAATGCTAACAATGCACCGACAATGCGTTGACACAACATGACGATGCGTTGCCTGTGACATAATGATTCGGCCGAAAGGGTAGCGAGATGCACATGTATTAAACACATTATACATATTTCATTCTCATCTTGCCTTTCATTCACGACGATTGCCGAGTCATCGTTGAAATTGACTGGGAGACCTTTTGCAACGCGCATTCGATGGCATCGTATTCGGCGATTCAAGGTTAGCAATGTATTCAATTAAAAATGAGTAACGTTTCGGTACAAATATATAGGCGAGATACACTACCTGCGTAACTCAAGTAATTTTGGTTTCACTGGAATGGGGAAATCTTCGCAGATCATTGGTGAGGTATATCATGATGTAAGCAACAATGATAATCGTGATGCCTTGTTAACTATAAGTTCACAAACTCAGTTTTGCACCCAGTCGCCGCTGCGATGGTGTTACAATTGCAAAGAAGAGATAAATATAGCTAGCAAATAAAAACACATTGTAGAAAAGATGTATTTTAATAAGGTATTAAAAGTCTAACGATATTTTACACGTACAACCATGAGGAAACCAGAAAACGTCGGTGTACAGTCGATCACCGGTTCCTTCCAGTGCTAGAAGTCTCTTTTGTACGTACTGCTGCTCGCACGTACTCGTGTAGCCTTCCGGTAGAATGCACAATCCATTGCATTCCGTTGTTCTGTGAATCAAATTGATATACGTAGTTATTTATCTGATATTCCACGGTAATAAACAATTTACCAATTATTCAGAAATTGGGTAAAAATTCATGGCCAAAAGGATCTGCAAAAAATCGCCAGCTTCTGCAGTTACGATAACAAGAATAAATTACGGTAATGTACTTTCGATTACAGTACCCATTCCCATACTTAAAACGTTGAGACTGAGAGCGATCACATTTTGTAACTACTCCTATCTCATTTGCACGATATAACCGGTTGAAATATGAGGTTGTTTAAAATGTTTAAAGTTTTGAATATAGGAACGAACACTGTAAAAGAGCACAATTACAATAATTGCAACAATTGCATAATTGCACCAGAAACTACCTTAAATATCCGTACTTATCAACAGGCGGTTATTGATACGGAACGTGCTTACCATTGTAGTACTTCTCCCTTATTTTTTTAAATTTAATATTCTTCCAAAACACAACGTGTTAAAACATTTACGACAAGTACATTTACATGAGAAGTCTTCTAAGGTAAATGTCTCCATTCTTAACCCCTATAAGGCCGACCCGACGCGGTATGGCTTCTTCCGTCGGGATAAAAGTAAATTAGACTATTATTTATACAGCCCTGTATAATATTATCATTACTATTTCAAAATATTCTTGATTTGATCCAATCCTTCAATTATTTTAATAGATAAAAGGAAATAAACACACACTCGTCAGCGTTCCCTCTAGAGTCACATTTGAGTCCAATGTCGGCCAGTCATACTCCCATCAACGTTCATGTTTTCTTCTGCATGCAGAACGGAGATTCTAGTTAATTAATAAGTATCATAAATAAAAATAAACAGTGAGGAAACTAATTTAATCTTTATTCGACTCGTTTGGACAGCGAACTAACGTTTACTTCGGGCAATGTGTACTTATTATCTGCTGTACATTCTACTACAAAAAGCAAACATTCCAACAGGTCGACAAGTCCTAACCACACTATGAAGAATAGGCTCGAATCTTGACGTGCGGAAGGAAATGTAAACAGAACTTGGGTTTACTTAATGTACTACTCTTCTCGTTTCAATCCTTATGTATGGGACGAATTGCTGATTTTTTTACTCCACGTATTATCAGATACGTTTTTCGGCTCATCTGAGATTTCAATTCTTCGTTGAAGTATCCGGTAGAGGGAACATGGACACTAATGGGGACATTTACTTTATACTTTATAGAACTATTTACTATAATAATTGGGTCGTTTGCCAAGTAATATTTGATACAATTTATTTATTTTTTATGTACTTACATGCAAGACTCGCTTCGTACCAATTGCGAATACTTTTCGCGTGTTTCTGGAAGATTAACGACGTACATCCAGTTGCCTTGATTGTTTAATGCCGCTTTAGGCATTATGTACTGTGAATTCGTTGGACAGAGTGAAATCGCCTCGGAATTGCCTTGTCTTTTAGTTCGGACTGATCCAGGACTCACAAATTCGAGAAATGGATTGTCACGGCGTGAACCAGGTAATACAGTTACTTGCCCAGTGCGTCTCAAGTACCTGGATTAATTATCGAAAATAGAAGGTCATGCTGGGCGTTATTAAAATGCAATCATTTAAATAATTAACAAAAATACTTCACTGCGAAGAATAGTTGAAAATTTTCAATAATACATTAAACATTAGTATTTGTATATTAATAATGTTGGTATTTCAAAAATAGAAAGGAACTTGCAGCTTTGACAGTCCGAAGCCACAGTTTCTTTCTTATATTTCTAATCATCCCCTATAGCACCTTCAGATTAGAGTTATTATTTTTTACATGGAAAAAGGATTTGGTTAGGACAACCAAGCGCTTGGTTAAATACGCGCAAACCGATTAATTGGTTAGACCAACCAAGTTATTAGTTATCGCGGCCAAGTACTTAGTTTTGTTACAGAGTACTTGGTTCTATTAACATTTGACTTGATTTGTTATTTATATTTTTTGTTATGATATATTTTTCTTTCCGGTAAGATTACTTTTGTTTAGCTGTAATATTCGCAGAACGCGTTACTGTCGATTTCGTACAAAAAAAATGACAGAGCGTTCCATGTTCCGCAGTCAAAACAAATCAAAGTTATTAAAAATTAAATGAACCCGGAACCATATTGGCAGCTGCTAAAACAAATAGCGTAACTAACGATGGCAACATTATAAATCCGTATCACTAAGGCACAGGAGGTACGGGGCTGCTAATTTTCACCATGAATTACATTGTTTGGCTTAAAGACTCATGGATGTATAACTCGATGCTAAGAATTTGCAAATATTTCATTTTTAACATTAAATAAAAAATGTAATTAGAGTTTTCGACACAAGTCATCTTTTGCCTGAATCTAATAAACCGAGCGCCTTCAATGAGTTTCAAACAAGTATTACACGCTATATCCTTACCTATTGGTTGTCCATTCTTTCTCCCGACTCAAAGGATTCAATTGGCCATTTGCATAGGGAATTGAATCCATTGTACTGCGAAAGTTCTGCTGAGAAGTGAGCACCGATGGCGCTGCTCCTTTGAAAATAGAAGAATCCCGCTGGGAACGTGATGGTGGACTATAATTGTACCTACGATTAATCGTTATATGGGCTTCTAGAAAATCTTATAATAGTTCTATTTATATGTGAGAAAAAAAGAGTTCTTAAGTATAAGACAAGTTAAAACAAGAGAAGAGAAGAGCAACGAAGCATGGTTAAACGTTGAGTAATTTTCCGGGACTAACCCTTTGCGATCAGTATCGTTGAAGGGGGGTCCGTAAACGATAGCCGGTTGCCTTGTGAGTGGATACTGCGGCAACGGCGAGGTGAGAGGAGTCAAGGCTTGCGAATAGAACTGAGGGACTTCCTGCCTCGGGTAATCGTATCCGTGATGATGCACTGGCTTTGATCTGCAAGGTACGAGAAAATAAAATAAAATAAATTAAATGCACGCAGTATAATCTAATTTAACCTTTAAGATCGCGTTGATGGAACCGACGGCAAATTTTGGGGAAAATTTCTCAAATAGATAAGTGGAGGCTGTATCCTCCACTCCGAAAAAAAGAGTTCGTCGTCTTATTAAGGATACTCGGTCATTGCAGTCTACTCAAATGTTTGCGTACAAAATATATAGTTTACTGCTCACACACAATTTCAAAAACTAATTGGTGATAATAAATTAATAGTTTAACTACTGAATTTATCCTTAATACAAAAAAAAATGCAATCGATAAACGTACATCAAAGTATTCAGACAGAATCGTGAAAACACTTATTAAGCCTGATGAAACACGGTAATAATGATTCTCAATGATACTTCGTAAGTGTTCATTAGTATTCTCACGATTCCATCCGTATTTTTCCGTAATGGTAATCATCGTGAGAATCACCTGGAAGGTATAAACTCGAATAGGAATTTAAAAATGTCCTAACTATATGGCCACTTCCATGCTAAGTAACTGGAATTAGCAGCGCTCTGATATAAGTAGATCGGTATGACGTCGTAATGAGAAAGATTCTTTAATTCTCTGTAATACTTGGCTATGAGACGTTACCGTCCCTCGCGATGTACCATAACGTTCATCCGATTTTTGTTTTGTCGGTTAAAAGGCGTTTTGTGAGTTGATTCGGGTGAATTTTTAATAAAATTTGTTGTTCGTAGACAAAAGTAATATTGTTTACGAAAAAAGGCTTAAGACGTGTTACGTCTCAAGCCGACGTAGTTCCTATTATTTGTTAGTTTGTTGCTGTTGTTGTTGTTGTTGTTGTTAAGATTCGTTGTTGGATTAAGAGTTGAAATTTAAGTTCTGAATTATTAAGCGTATTTGTGTTTAATGTACTGCTTACAATGTCCACGATAGATTCGGCGGTTGCCAACGTTTATGGCTAAGACATAAAGGTTATACTCACATTTTTGAGTAGTTGATTTGTCGTTATTTGTTTCAAGTAGGAATGAAGACTAACTAAAAAGATTGATAGAGTTAACGAGGAAAACTTGGATGGAAAAGAAAGTGGGGAATTAGGTAGGCCGTGAAGCAGCCCAAGAATGCTGATGAAGCGTGATACTCGCGGTCTGCATTGTTTCAGAAAGATGGAAACACGGAAAGTCGGTGGCTCGCGACTATTCGTGAACGGATCTGAATAGGCGGAAATTAGAGTATATTGAAGGTTTGCGGATTAGATTTTACAGAAATTGATTATTAACGTTCGGCGTAATCGCGCATGTTTAACATCTGGACGATTTCCTTTGATGGGCAGTTGAAATTTGAGAATAGTAGAGGAAAGAAATTTTGGACATAAAAACGATAATAGGTCATATAATGAGGAGAACGTAGAATTAACTATAAATAAGACTAAAGAGAAATTATAGTAAGCGGGATGATGGCTAGGACGTATCAAGACGATTTAAAAAATCAACATTTACTATCGACTGGAGCGATAAACAGATAATCATTTCGATAAGTTTAGAAAATATCGTTCAACTCGTAAAACGATGTATCGAAATCTGAAGACGGATATATTTTTAGCAGCGAAAAATTGTATTATGCGCCTCTTCCTCCGATGTTATCGTTTAGTGTAACTTATAATGTATCGATGTCGTCATAATCTTCAAACATCAGAACATTTTGTGCCAAGTCCCTACAGAGAAGGAAAAGTTTTTAAATGAGAAAGCGAAGTTGTGTGGACCGCCCTAGTAAAAAAAATGTCTACGGTTGATCAAAATATAAAGTCAACCGATTAGCAAGATCCTATACTTACGGTTCACTTAATAGACAGATTTGTGGTTAATTAATTGTAGACTTCCCATCATCGCAGACAGATTTGTCGTAAATTTTTGATAGGTCAGTATACAAATTTGTGTCGAATCTAAAATCTCATTACCGAAAAAAATGTTTATTCTTCATAAAGAAACATTACGTTCTACAATGAGACTCTTAATTTACTACAGGAATATATGCAAATATTTTTTATTATACAATATGCTCTTTTTCTTTTCATCTTAACATAAAAATAGTGCTTCGCTCGACTTATCTGCCTCATGGACAACTTGAAATAATTTTGCTCAATTGGCTGCAAGCTCGCGTCATGGTCTATCTGTATTGCGAAGTAACAAGAAAAGAAAACCTTGCAATGCGACTGTTGGTCTTTTGGTTTTTTAAAAATATTTATAGGCCACGGATTTAAATTTGTCGGACTTGGTTACGGTTCGTGTATTAGAAAACATTACCAGCCATAGCAGAAAGAGAGAGGCCATGATTGCCAAACGACGAGACTGATTACTAGGATGATCGAAAACACCGCCACTCTGAGCGAAAGAACTATAGAAAAGTGCACAATTAAAATTACGGCTCGTGTCATGAGGCTGACCATTGGTAGACAGACTTCTGAAAAAACGTCCCAAGTAACTTTATTGTCATCTCCATCAATGATGAATCGTTGAGTGGAGATTACCAACAATCAGCCCCCGAAAAAGATTGCTTCGATCTTAAGATAAAAAAAATGAGGTTCCGGCAAAGCATAATTCAGTGCGTACTTCGAATATTTAATCTTCCACAATGGTTTCTTCAGCTGTTGCGAATATGGAAAAGAAGGTTCGGCAGTACCCGGGCACCAAATTTTGACCATGTGACATTGATATTTCGGTCAATAGAAACACTTCTTCAAAAATGATACAAGTCGATTTTCGATCAAAGAACGGAGCAAATAGCGATTCAAAAGAAAAAAGTCGATTTTTTGCTACATTTCGAATCTACGACGATTTTTTCGTAGTTTTTGCGTGTTCGCGGTTTTTTTTTGCGCACGCGCGCGCATGTGTGCGTGGTTTGCAACCAATTATATTGAAGGAGATATTGAATTCAAATCATCGCATTTTCCTCGGGAATGGGACGAAAGGAGCTCGTACGCACACATACGCAAGCACACTGACGCACGCGCGCACACGCGTGATAACCATAAACACATCGCGGTAGGTCCAAAATGTAGCAAAAAATCGACTTTCATTTTTTCAATCGCTATAACTTCATTATTTGATCGATAATTGACTTTTATCACTCTTTAAAAAATGTTCTTTTTCGGCCGAAATATCAAAATGTCGCACAGTCAAAATTTGGCACCCGGGATATCGTAGTATCCCCGCAGATTCTTCTTGCCGCGAATAAAACACAAGCACTCACCTAACAAGAGCACCCTAAATGCGAAGCTCTTACAGGCTATTGGTAAAATGTTCAGACCGGAGAGGGTCCTGGCGCTAAAAATTCATAAGAATCTAGTAGTCAGAGTCGAAGAAATTCTGAAGAATGGAGCATCCCTGCGGACGCAAAGAGATAACCTCACGCAGAGAACAGTTTTGTTACAATAACAAAAGTTTAGCTAGTACTATTCATCGGTTGAGTATTTCTTTTTATGGATTTATTACTCATTCAGATCAGTTCTCCGATATGGAGGTACGATATGTCTATATCGGATAGAGATAAACAAGACAGGTACCATACAAAAGCAAAAAATACTGCTGGCTTGGACAAAATAAATTACTATAAATGCAATAAGAAATAGTAATGGGACGAAAAAATACGGAAATAAAAAGTTTCATCTAGCGAACAACCCTTTATCCATATCTCTGATTCCTCTTGTATTTCCTTGTAAACAGTGTACATAGTATTAATAATTACTTTCAAGGCCGTATTTACATTTAGTTACATGTTTAGATATAGGGTGTATATCTAAGAACATAAGATCCCGGTTGATCGCGACGAGACGTCGAGGTTTTCCATGTAACCCGAGATACGGTCGCTGGTACAAAAGTACCTTTCATTTATGCCTGGATATTGTCCCACTCGCAGTCTATTTCTTGTTGCTTTGTATCGCGTCCTTATTTTGACAATGTGTTTAGAGGATCTCGAGAGTTGGATGTCGACTATGAATTAACACCGTTGTGGCCCAAGCCGGGCCACCCATGGACGATGACAGATAAAGGGTGATTTTTTTGAGGTTAGGATTTTCATGCATTAGTATTTGACAGATCACGCGGGATTTCAGACAAGGTGTCAAAGAGAAAGATGCTCAGTATGCTTTGACATTTCATAATGAATAGACTTACTAACGAGCAACGCTTGCAAATAATTGAATTTTATTACAAAAATCAGTGTTCGGTTCGAAAAGTGTTTCGCGATTTACGTCCGATTTATGGTCTACATAATCGACCAAGTGAGCAAACAATTAATGCGATTGTGACCAAGTTTCGCACTCAGTTTACTTTATTGGACATTAAACCAACCACACGAATGCGTACAGTGCGTACAGAAGAGAATATTGCGTCTGTTTCTGAGAGTGTTGCTGAAGACCGTGAAATGTCGATTCGTCGCCGTTCGCAGCAATTGGGTTTGTGTTATTCGACGACATGGAAGATTTTACGCAAAGATCTTGGTGTAAAACCGTATAAAATACAGCTCCTGCAACAACTGAAGCCGAACGATCTGCCACAACGTCGAATTTTCAGTGAATGGGCCCTAGAAAAGTTGGCAGAAAATCCGCTTTTTTATCGACAAATTTTGTTCAGCGATGAGGCTCATTTCTGGTTGAATGGCTACGTAAATAGGCAAAATTGCCGCATTTGGAGTGAAGAGCAACCAGAAGCCGTTCAAGAACTGCCCATGCATCCCGAAAAATGCACTGTTTGGTGTGGTTTGTACGCTGGTGGAATCATTGGACCGTATTTTTTCAAAGATGCTGTTGGACGCAACGTTACGGTGAATGGCGATCGCTATCGTTCGATGCTAACAAACTTTTTGTTGCCAAAAATGGAAGAACTGAACTTAGTTGACATGTGGTTTCAACAAGATGGCGCTACATGCCACACAGCTCGCGATTCTATGGCCATTTTGAGCGAAAACTTCGGAGAACAATTCATCTCAAGAAATGGCCCGGTAAGTTGGCCACCAAGATCATGCGATTTGACGCCTTTAGACTATTTTTTGTGGGGCTACGTCAAGTCTAAAGTCTACAGAAATAAGCCAGCAACTATTCCAGTTTTGGAAGACAACATTTCCGAAGAAATTCGGGCTATTCCGGCCGAAATGCTCGAAAAAGTTGCCCAAAATTGGACTTTCCGAATGGACCACCTAAGACGCAGCCGCGGTCAACATTTAAATGAAATTATCTTCAAAAAGTAAATGTCATGGACCAATCTAACGTTTCAAATAAAGAACCGATGAGATTTTGCAAATTTTATGCGTTTTTTTTTTAAAAAAAGTTCTCAAGCTCTTAAAAAATCACCCTTTATAAGAGAGAGATGGAAGGAGCGAGTGAGTGAAAATTTGAGAAAACCAGGACTGCTCAAGCCATCAGGAATGTAGTTCTAATAATTCAGCCAATATTCTTATATTATTTTATTATGTTTGTAAACGCTAATGGAATGCTAGTGACTATTTTTAAGACAATTCATTAGCGCGATGGTGGACAAGAGTCGACGGAGACTGGCCAGTAAAAATTAGCAACTCCGCGGGATATTCTCACTCGTAAAACATCAACATCCAGAGACAGAAACAGTTCCGCGAACGCTTCTTGTACGAGTGGTTCCGCTTTGTTTTGGGAGAGTCATCGATAGCGGTGTCGACGGGTTTGAAGAAATTGAATTACTGAAGCATCAACGCAGTAGAGAGAGAAGGATAAGGCAAGAAGAAGAGAGCACTATGGCCGGGGCGCGGAGAATCATTGACGTGCAACCTCCGTCGTCGTTCTTTTTTGCACTTGACTGCCCGCAGAGCAAAAAGAATGGAGTATGCGATTCACCGGCATGGCGTGATATGCTAGTTTTTCGTGTCCAACTTTCTCCCAATCGGCTGAAAACGTCCTAACAGAACTTGATACACAGATTCTGTGCTTCGTAACCTTCTTTTTTGCCCTAGTTTGAATATATTAGGTGTGTAGGATTCTTTATATCTTTATTTATTTTTGTGTATTTTCTTTGCTTAATTTTTTGATTGTTGGTTGAGTTATAACGATAGCAGATACTGATATCTAAATGGTACTAAATTATGTCCCTTTGAAAATAGAATACATCGTATAAAACTATCTTTGAGCTTGTAGGTTATTGTTAAACCAAAAGGAATTAGTAAAAATCTGGGACTCGAGAAGAGAACATTAACAGGACCGATTTAATAACTCTGAACTGGCAATGTTACAATTAATAATTATATTAAAATATCCGTAGACATGTGGATTGTTATGTCCCACAAAATAATAAATGTCTAATCATTCATCAATTCAAATAATTATCATATATTAGAGACTACTTTGGCACATAATTCATTAGATATCAAATGATCGAGTTAAATATATGTTATTAGAGAAAATATGCGATCCTTATACATTATCAATATAAGAGAGATAGACAATGTATTGATAATAACAGAGAACTATCGCAAAAGACAAGAACTTTCATGATAATAATGAATATTCGGCTATTTCTGGGGAGCTACCCGACCGCATACACTAGTTCGCTATATTAGTGGATCGTGTTCCACATGAGCATTAATAATAGTTCAAATTGACACAATCATCTACAACAAAAACGCGACACGACATGGGATTCGAACAGCTCTCACCATCATAAATTCATACATAGAATGTCTAGTTCACGATACGCCAAATAATATACACGAGAAATATAAATATATTATAAAAGAACGCCGAGTCTTATCTTATTCGTCGACGCGTTTGTTTACATACATCACGGTCTCATTGCGAAGATGTCTATTTTCCAACGGCCAAGTATGTACCCGTGGCCAATGATTAAAGGTTGGCCAGATCGATTATATCCAACCGTGTCAACGACGAAGCAACCATTGGCCTTGAAATTATGGGCTGAGGTGATGGAGGGTTGCAAAATGCAACATTTGGACTATGGTTAGGTCCTCGGAGTATTCACATTCTTTCAGAATGTGACTGACTTTATTAGCCAATTTAATTCGTTTAATTCGTTAAATTCAATTCGCTGAATTGGTTCGCCGAATTTGTTGAATTCAGTCTGTAATTTGGCCCAGCCACTGAATCCCTATAAATAATATTAGGTGACTCAATATGGCTGCATCGATTATTATCAGAATTTCACTAATGCCTGTTTGCATTTGAGGGCGACGGATTTTGCCGTTCACATTTACTGACACTCACGAGACATAATATAGTAAAAGACAATAGATTTCTTCGATTCGGAGTGCGGTGCGGCGTCTTCACAGTGACTGGGGAGAGGCAAGCGCGGCACGGTAGTGTCTCGACTCGCTAACTACGATTATTGTGTGCGCAGAGCGCAATTATCTGGATACAGCGCAATTATACTGATATACGGAATATATTGGTTTGGTTTGAACTTATTCGGGTAACGGAATGGCTTAAATATAAGAAACCGCGAAAATTGATACTATACATATCGCTAGCAGTTGTCTGGCCGATTCGCTACAGGTGAGATTACAGAAAAATAAAAGCGTTCAAAAAGTTCATGACAAGCACCGTTCTATATATCCAAGTACCACAAGATAACTGTAATTCCTACGTACTCGTCCATCTAGACCTAACTTCAGAGCACTCACCGTGGAGTGAGAGAAAGAGCACATGGGATTCAGTCTACATTTTTATATACATTTTATTCCACAGCATGTAAACTTTAATAAGTATCTGTAGGATCGCGAGTAGGTAACTTACTGACTGCAATCATCGCTATATTGATTTCGATCATAGGGTCGCGCCACGCGTCTAACCGAAACGGCGGAGTGAGTTCGCTGCTCTCGCACACAGTCAAAGCCATACAAGCGCTCCGCGGTAGCAAGCCTTTTATGACTCCTCTCAATCGTTCACGCACTCACTTCGAGGTAACACGTAATAATTAGTAATTGAAGTGACCAAATTATAACTCTCGATTAACTCGTGGTCATCAATCATCAAAATTGGTCCAGTATATTTCACCACGCGAATAATTTGTAGAGTGTTCCACCACGTCGGTTGGGCATTTAGGAGGCGCTATGGGTCAAAGTTCGTGACTTAACCTTCGCATGCCGGAACATTGTCGAAGTTCATGAACCCCATTTTCTCTGGCCAAGCTAATTTGGGACTCATACGAGGATGCAATATCACATGTAAATCTATTCACAAATTTAGGATTCTTGGTAATTTCCATCTGTTACTCCAATTTTGGAGAATTCAAATTCTGGTAACCGTCATAAGAAAATGGGACTTCTCTCGTGACGTTACGAACCGCTGCTGCACCTTGGCGTCGTAGCGTCTCCCAACGGCTCATGTATAAGATAAGTTTATTGTGTATTTGTACGCTGGTTGTGAATAAGGGTAATTGTGTACCATGTTCGCGAAATTGTCGATGGTATAGGGAATAGCGAGAATGTCATTTCGTGGATTGGTCAGAATACCGGCCTCTTCATTCACGTGGAGATTGAATCGGGTCCAGTTTATTACGGCCTATGATTGTTAGTCATTAAGTTCTTTTGTGGAGCACGCGAGAGTTTCTTAACATTGAATTGAATAATATGTGTACCAAATTTTTGAAGATCAAATTGAATATTATATAAGTAATTGTAATCGAGATTCTAAAAAGGAACCGCATATAATATTGTTAATTCGAATATACGGATCGGGTCACATCATGATTCGGATCCACGATATAGAAGTGTGCACTCGGGTCTGACTCATATACGATTGCTTGAAAATATAAAAATACAATTATTACAATGTTGTACATCAAAGATGTTGTTTACAACTAGAAATAAATAAAAACGCAACACAACTTTCTAATTGCATTTGTTGATTTAATTCTAAATACACGTGTGCAAAAATGATGAGTAACTGAATAAATATAAATTACTAAAAATGATGACAACTTTATACTTTTCTAATTACCATTATCGTTTTTATTTTAAATACAAGAGTGCAAAAATGATTGAGCGATTAAATCAAACAGAGTTATTAAAATTATTTCGCTGTTTTAGTTTCAAAAATATTGTAACGAATCGGCTAGACGGCAACTAGCGCGATGTATAGTGCGAACAATCGACTGGCTATACTAAATCCGTGCCATCACTCGCGTAACCCCTGTAGCGGCAACGGTCTCGCTCTCAAATTTCTGCCGATATACTAAGCGTACCGAGAGCAAACGATTATTGCGCGAACCCTATACAATAACGCTTTGTGCACCTTGCGAGTAGTCGTTAGCGAGGTAAGAGGCTGCCACGCATCGTACCACTCACCCCAGTCACTGTAAAGCCGCGTCGGATGACACTTCTTTCTAACAATAGTCAGTCGCGTGATTAACGTGAATGATATATCTGCGATAAAAATCGCGCAAAGTACAGTTCGTTTATTGGAACACGGCTAGAACGCATATCTCTACAATAAAAATAGGTATTTATATATTCTACGGTAAAATATCTACAAGGATGCTAACATTACATCCATCGCATTGTATAATATAGAGTATATAGAGTTATATATACTCCGCTTATATAGAGTTTCAGTGGCTGGGCGTCCGTAATACTCCGCTTGTAAGACTCCGTCTATAATAACCCATCTACAATCTCCGCATATAAGGATAGTAGTCCGAGGCATCATTTTATGTTCAATCTTTCGGAACTATAGATGACATGTAACGTTGTAACAATTTATCTTTTATATGTTTGTTATTATTATTATCATTATTTGTATTTAAAAATTAGATTATACACAGTTTCAGAATATGAACAATTTCAATTTATTAAAAATGATTTCTTATATTTGATCTCTACTGAATCATTATTTATTTTGAGCAATATTTGAAATTATCTTACTTCCGACTATTCAGTTTATTTATAAATTCGGATGATGATATTCTCTTCTCTGGGCTCAACAAAGGGAAAATGTCACTCTAGACTCGTTTAACTATCACAACATTTGAACGAATTCATGAGATTTCATACAGATACTTCATAAACATTAGCTAATCAAGAAACAACGTATAATACGATACATTCAAATTAGCCGTACTGTCAACCGGTGATCGCTTGTGAATATTCACTTTCATTCTCATCAATATATTTATAACTGTATATATATATACAATCTATAATTCTTAATGAGATCTAATATCGAACAAGCTGCGATCTGTGTTTATACAAGCATTTTAACTTCGCCGCCTAAGGCATTTCATCGCCCTACGGACGTTATATAGGTGTGACAACATGAACATTCACATAAATCGATTATTTAATAAAAAAAAAAAACAACACTTACATGTAAGCATTCATCCATTATACAAGGACATATTATGGCATGATCCGAACACCGCACGAATGAAACGCAATTTGAGATGATACAATATACCGTGATATACTCGAATATTTCATACGCGACGATATTAAATCCAATAATTTGCAATACATCGCTCAAGTTAAGTTCGAGGCAAGCAAACAAAATTATATACAGAGATAGACAGATATATAAAAGGACTCGTACGATGGATTAAGACCTAGCTTTATGGAATGTTGTTGACCATTTCGCGTGCCACTTACGGACTATAAATGGAATACGGGGGTCGCATACAAGGGGACAGAGAGCGGTTGCCGTCAACTTCTCGAGCAACGAAGACACCTCGTTTGAAAGCCTCGGTACTGCGGTGGAGGGGGTGGGCCGCCAGTGCGGTCTTGCTTCAATATATGAGTGCAATAAAGTATTCTCCGTACGATGAGATAGTTTTTTAAATGATATCGATTTCTTTGCTAAATGATCATGTTCACATACTATTTTGACCATCCAATTAGGCATGGTAATGAAGCCCAGCCACTGGAACCCTGGTAATGGAGAAATTTCAGTTGCGTGGTCTAATTATAAAGGATCGTTATTGCGACTCGGAGAATTACGTATATTAAGAATTATAAAATATACGTTTTCGAGAATTCAGTTGTTGGAGAGAATTAATAAAGAGTACACGGATGTGGTTTACCAGTGGCATTTATTGTTCCATCTGTCAAATGCCGTGGACGAAAATATACAAATAAAACAAGTAAAATATAGAAAATAATATATCAAAATGAGCATAAAAAAAGAGTGAATAAATTGAGGTGAGCTTGTTATCACACACGATTATATTAATCGGTGTAAGAGATTAGATGTGCTGTCGCGATCGGGCCACGAGGTGAAACTGAAGCCGGGTGCACGACACGATGAGCCAATATGTTGATGTACTAGTGACCGACGTCAATATATCAATACTGATATGCTGGATGAATTTCGTGGTGACTGTAGGTCGGCAGAGTGGAACGAAGAGAATACTGAAAATGCACAGAACTATGATAAGAGCGCACGAATAACGGAAACGGTCAAAGCGGTCCAAAAGCAAAACGCAAGATGGCTGCGATATACGAAGCAGTCGTTGTCTCGCCAAGCAGTCTGGGTTTGTGGCGAATTAATTCATGGCTTCTGCATCACGATAATGCACCTGCTCACACTTCAGTGCTTGTTCGTGATTTTTTCCCAAAAACAACACTGTAATGATGTCCCAGCCTCCATATTCGCCAGACATGGCTTCGTGTGACCTTTTTCTGTTCCCAAAAATAAAGAGAACCTTAAATGGCCGTCGTTTTGCAAGCATAGATGAGATTAAAAATGCATCGCTCAGAGAGCTAAGAGCTATCCCAAATAACGTGGTCCAGAAGTATTTCAGGGATTAGAAAAAGCGCTGGCATAAGTGTATAATATCTAATTGGGGACTATTTTGAAAGAGACAACATCGTTGTAGACAAACAAATAAAGTTCTTTCCAAAAAACAAAAATTTCCGTTATTTTTTTAACACACCTCGTATACGATATGGAGATTTTCTAACGCAGGAGACTTCTCCTGACTGTAGTGACAGTGGCAAATGAATTATTATAAATCAAACATGAAGTTAACTAAAATAACATGTCAAGTAATTTCATCCTTTTTAGATTTATTTTTCACATGAAAACTTTTTAATGTTAAAATCCTGTATATTATAGGTTCTTGAAGCCGGGAGTTTTTAAAACTTTACATTTTTTCAAATTCTTATTGTTGTTTTAATTTTACTCACAGTTCATAGCAGAATGAATATTAGTGATATCAGTTAGATTGTTGATTAGAATTGATCACCAAGGAAGTCGACGCGTTTCCAAGACCCCATAATTAATTAGAATCAGATTTTGAAAATTTAGATCTCGTACTATTGAGTTTTAATAGATCTTATGGAATTATTGTTAGCTACGCGGTTCGAACCTTTATTGTTAATTATAAGGCAATGATTTTCGTTATAAATGTACCCTTAATATTAATTTCACGCGGTTTTGCATTATATCACCTCACCATAGAGTTAACTATAGCATGCAACTACTCGGTAAGGCCAGTAGTGTGTAGTTCATCCGTGAGCATGACGAAGAGCACGGGTGGGGATGGTTGAGCGGGCATTGGTGCGCTGCTCCCTTCCATGGGCCAGAGTCGAAGTATCAGAGAGCTCACTTAAGACACGATACCAAGATGTCCCGGGTCATTCGATTCATAGATTTTTTGCTGCAAGCACAAGTCCTTAATTTCCGTTTAGACGTAAAATAACTCTTCGGGTTTTTGTCAATCGTGTAGATTTTCTCCACCACGTATTCACCGGTCTCTTGCTACTCCACCGTTTCTTCTTTACTCAATATAGAACGCTTGTGTGTGTAATTATTTTCATAATTAATTATTGTGCAAGAATAAAAAATTATTTTGTGGATTTAAAATGTTACATCGGTGATTTCTGTGCAACCTAATCAATTATCGTGAGTTCCCAGCCGTTAAAGAATTGTGTGTAAAGAACAATCTCCGTTGGTCGTGTACACCAAGCATACTATCACTTCCCACCTCTGAATTTGTCACCCATTGCCACTGCAGGAGGATTTCGCTCTCGGATTCTTTCATTTCTTCTCTGCGTCCAATGGCTTGGCTAATTACCTTACCGACACGGAGTAAGTAACTACCTAATAAGATTATATTATTAAGAAACATACTCTCTTTCCTCTCCCGAGCTTATGCCCGCAAGGGTAGGCTCAAAAAGGAAGATAACACGACACGGCACTTGATCCCAAAAAACGGGCTACAGGAGAGATATTTCTCTTGACTCCAGATAAATCAAGATCAATTCGTTCATGACGTAACACTAACAAACAAAAATAGCGACTACGGAGACCTATCTCCTACTTGTATATAATATATATTAATTATAATTCGTTAATTTAGTGTAGTAAAGTATAATTTGATGGAGGATGTTGCGGCAATGTAACGGTCTTGATGAATAAGAGCCAAAAAAACCTCTTTTACTTTTTCTTTAACGTTTCTACTCGGATCTGAGTCCTTTTCAAAAATGCGCTGCCTCTCATATTTCATTCACACTTAAACATATTTTACAAAAATAATAAAAAATAAAATGAAATAAAGTGATACATTCAATTCTTAAAATTATGCGAATAACATAAAATTGCAAACAAATAACCCTGATCGTTATGTGTAAATAATTGCCATGTATAAAAAAACTCACCAAATATGGAAACATTCTAAAATAGTTCGGTGAACAGCCTTCTTAATCTCATTGCTTTATTTTAGTGGTTGAGAAATAAAGCAATGAAATATTTAGATGTTTACCACTTTGTCCAGGTCGTTAACGCTTGAAATATAATATGTTGTTACATTGAGTCCTTGTACATGTTGTGATAAACTTTCTGTGGTTGAAAATCCTTCCTAACTAATGAAACCAGTGTTCTATGTATTTGCAGTTATGTAGTTACGAGTAAACACAATTATGAATCAAGAAAATTCAGTATAAGTACTAAATCGTTAATGTTATTGAGTAAAAAACCATATTCTTTTTAATCTGTTGAACCAATTATTCGTATGCTTAACTATGTTTTACCTGATGTTTTAATCATATGTAATTTTCGACCAGAGAAGCCGGCTGTAATATAATTTATTACATCTTGACTGTGTCAGTGATCTCATGTACAATAGATTGACGTGTTGCATATTAGTCAGCGTAGACCAACTAGTTAGTGTAAAGGTGGTTTTCTATGCTGTTTCCAGTATACATTTGCTAAACTTAAATTTATATTTATTATATGATTGAGTTGTATTTTGTAATAATTGTATTGTTTTATTTGTTTGTAACTATATCATATAATAATCTATAAATTGTAAGAAATTATATCTTTTTGAAAATATAATATATCATATAATATTTCCTTTGTGCTTGTTGGTTATTGGTGAGAAACAAGGAATTAGTAAAAATCTGGGGCTCAAGAGGAGAATATCAAAAGAAACGGTGGAGTAAACTTGAACTGGCGATGTTGCAATTAATTATTTTATGAAAATAATCATAGACAAGTGGATTGCTATATCCCACAAAGAAATAAAAGTCTCACAATTCATCTATCAAATAATTGTAATGTATTATATACTCGTTTGACACAACATCCGTAATTCATTGGATATAAAATAATCGAGATAACTCTATGGTATTAGAGAGAAGACGTGATCATTATACATTATAAAAACGAGATAGATCGACAATGTTAATCATGAAAAAAGAAGTATCACAAAAGACAAGAATTTTCACGAGAATAATGAATCATTAGCTATTTATGAGTAGCTACCCTACGACACACACTATTTCTATAAATGAATTAATCGAGTGCCACATTGGCCCAAATAATAGTTAAAATTGACATAATCATATACAATAACGTACGATGAGCTTTCATTCGAACAGGTCGCACAATGCAATGGTCTTCCACACCGGCATTTTTAAATGACATAGCATAACTTCATACAAATAATGTCGAGCTCTCAGTACGCGAAACAATGAACACGATAAATACAAATATATTATAAAAGAACGTCGCGAGTTAGCTTATTCGTTCAGCGTTTTGTTTACATTTTCCGAGGTCTCGTCGAGATGGGGTAGGCGGAGAGTGGGGGTGTGCTTTAGCGACATCCGTTTCGCTGTTGACCACTGGCCGCACGCGTAATGATTAGATATTGGCCCGATCGATTATATCACGGTATAACGGTACCAACCACAAAGTAACGGTTGGCTTTTGAAATGATGTACGAAGGTGATAGAGCATTGCAACATGCAGCACTCGTCTCCTTGGCCACTTTATGCCCTCGGAATATTCAAATTCTCTCAGAATTTTACTTATTTAATTCGCCCAGCCACTGAATCCCTATAAAATAATAGTAGGTGACTCAATATGGCTGCATTGTTGTACCAATGTTTGGCACAAAGTCTTCGTGTGAACGTTGCAGACTATTATTCATAATTTTCACAAATATCTGTTTTTACTTCAGGGCGACCGATTTTGCCGATCACATTGATCGATACACGCGATAGATTATAATAAAACAGTTGATTATTTTGGTACAAAGGTAAGTGTGCTGTGCGGCGGCTTTACAGTGACTGGGAAGAGTAGTGCGCAGCACGGCAGTCTCTCGCCTCGCTAGCTATGACTAGTAGACGCGCAGAGCGCAATTGTTTGAGTGTCGCACAATTATTTCTTACACGGTGTACGCGTAGTTTATCGGTTCGGTTCAAACGCGGCCCGAGTAAAAAAATGATAGGGCTCCAAAAAGGCCTTGATGAGGCTTTCTTGAAATTAATCGGACCCCAATCAGGATATATAACTAGGGCCTTAAAAGGAAGTGTAACAAATGGTTTAAGAGTACCTTAAAGGAAATATTATCAGGCCCTCATAAGGAAAAATTACCACAACCTTATAAAGATATTATTGAGGCAATATAAAGGAAATGTTATCAGGCCTGTGAAGAGAAATATCATTAGGACCTTACAAAAAAATATTACTAAAGCCTCATAAGGACATATTAATACATCTCTATCTTTAATAAATATGACTTACTATTTATGGCTTGAATAGCACACACACAAGGCTGCTTTAAATTTTGTATACGGTACTGTAAATAAATAGACATTATTTTAGTACTTTGTTTATATATTTCTGTACTTTATAAATTTGTATTACATAAATTGCACCTAGACTGTAGTATCTAAACTTACAAAATCATTAAGTAAATCTCCGACTGCCGTTAATTTTTCATTAAAATCTTTCAGTTCTTCTATATTTGACAGTTTCAGTGTTACATTATGTTTATCTATAAATTTCTCGATGGTCATCGCATCCACTTTTATTTTCAAAGCATTTTCAATACAATACTTTAATTATCCAATTTGCTCTGTTAGCATTGATATTTGAACAGTCACCGACTTGATTGCTTTATGAAGTAAAACAGCCTCTAAAAGAAATAATTTGTATATAAAAATCAACTATTAAGGCTCCTAGAAGCTCTTTCCAATATATGTTTGATGGCATTAGAAGCTAAAAATCGCATGCCAAAATATTTTTGCATTATACGTTAAAATAAATATAAAGCCAAAAAAAGGATCGATTCAGCAACTTTGTAAACTGCTCCCAGCTCTTATCGTTTTATGTGATAATCAATAAATAAAGTAAAAATTAGTATGACAACTTGACTTTTAACCTTGCTTTTTTGATCGTTTTTGTTACGATAAATTTACGATTATTTACTAATTGTTACTTTAAAAAGTAAAAACTAGGAGCGTACAAATGTGTTGAATTGATCAAAAATATCCTTTCGTAGCTGTATCTTAAACGTATATTACAAGAATTCATAATAGGCGATTTCTTGCTTTTGATGTTATTAAACAAACATCATTAATCATGATACACATATATTTTTATAATATGGATGATAATGAATATATACCATCAGAAAATGTAACATCTTCATCATTTGTGGTGTGCTGCACATCTTCAGGGGACGTATTTCCTATGTTACTTCATTCCCTGCTACCAGATCGTTGCGGATTGTCCGACAATGAAACTCTTTCTCGAGGTTTCCTTTCCACATTAGATCTATTTACTGAAATGCTCAGTAATACTGTTGTGTTTCCCTGACATTTCACCTTTTTCTCATATCTTTTTTTGGTTGAGTTTTTGTTTCGATTTACTTTATGTTTACTTTGGTCACTTGCTGTATAAATATTAAGAAAATATATATATAAATAAAATTGATATAATAGATATAGTAGATTTTTTACAGTAAATTCTTAGTCCGCTGTGTTCTTACATTGGCCGTTCTTGTTTTATGACTTTAAATACAATAAATCGCATGCCAATTTACAATCTGATGTATATACGAAGTTACACGTATGGCCTAAGCGTTTGTGTGTGCATTAAGCATATTTGTAAAAGACAGTTTACTTTCATCTGGATAATTAGCAGATGTAAAATTGACGTGTAAACAGAAGTTATAATAAGAGGTAAACTAAAAATGTAAGTTGCATGTCAAATAAGAACAGCCATAGTGAAGAACATAGGAACCTTAAAGTAATTATTGAAACGATTAGACATATGATATTTACAAGCTTCAGAAGAACTGGATTCATAGGAAGAATTTAGTGTATCTCTTATCTCGCTGTTGTACATAATTTGTTCTGTAATGCTTTCAGTTTCCTTCCTCGCCTTTTCTTCAAAAAACTTAGTACAACATAAAAACATTTCTTTGGCATGTTTGCCAATTGAACGTAATTTTTGGTGCGCCTCTTTTAGCGTTTCTAGAAAAAGTATGACATATAAATAAAAGAGCAAACCTTGCATAAACAAAATGGAAAAACAAGAGAACAAGAATCTATAAACAGATGAAATCTTTGAACTTACATTTTTAAATAACTGATATTATAATAATCGGTTTTACCTGCTTTACCTCTCAAATATATCGGATATAATGGCCAAGATTCTGGTGCCTCATTATTATCCGTGACAAGATGACTTAATTTAGACTTTGTTTTTGTTATATGGAGGACGCATGAATTTGGATACACAGGAACGTAGATATTTATCATACGTTAGCCATTTGGATGGAACACACTTAATAGGACATACATACATACATGCATACATACATACATATATACATAAGAATGAAACAAAGAATAAATGAGTGTATTATAAGCTTTGTTATTACAAAATTTCCTATATCACACTTAACATTTTTTTAAATACAATTGTATTCGAATAATAAAGCGACCTGCGAAATCACTCTAATTGAAGTTCTTGTTTACACTTATAGAGTGAAACCTTTAGATTACGAGACCTTATTTTGCACCCTTCAGAAATCTTTCTAGCTCTCGTTAGTTTTTCGTATGTATTCAGTAAATCTGAGGCATCCTTGATAAGACCCTGATGAGGTGATAGTGAGGCAGCCTTTATTATGGCATCCTTATAAAATCCTCATCAGGGCCTTATACCTCATAAGACATACCCTAATTATTTTTTACTCGGGGGTATGATGAAACTACGGGGGTCACACGTATAACGTTGCGGATTAACTCACAATGAGTTAATTGTTCGTACTATATATCTGACTAGTTGCCGCCTAACCGATTCTTTACAATACTATGCTAAGTTTATCGATATCTGTTATGTAGTTAATAGTATACTGATCTACTTTAATGTGAATCATTTCCATTAAAAGGCATTTTACGTATACTGATTCAAATGATAGTATGGTAACATTATCGAATTGAAATTCATGTTTTGTGTTTTTCACACATTGAACTAAAGCTTTGTGGCTATTGACTGATGGTTAATACTATTGCGATTATTTCAATGGGTTTTTTTTCAATACTGAAGAATTATTCGCAAACCCAAATCTTCTATTTTCAAGACTCTCCAATACTGATTTTAAAGGAACATTTGTGTGTAAAGAGGTAAACTCTAAAGCATTGAAACATAATTGTTCGGTAACCTAATAGACAACCTATTTTAGAGAAAAACTGTCTTGGATGTTTGATTTAGGATCAATGAAGTGTTTTCTAATAATATTTTGGATGAAATCTGCTATTTTATGTGTGAATAAATTATAGATAAAACTATCGGTCTCATCGAAAAATTTTCTTTATGTACTGTTGGTAGAGTATATAGTCTGGCTAAGATACAGTTATTCGGTTTTACGTATTTGAAGGTTAATTCATTTATAAATTTTGTGGTTTTCCATCTTTCTAAAATTTTTGTGATAATTTCTGGAATTTTATTTATTGGATCTTAATTAACTTGTGAATATACTTCTTTGTCATTTAATAATTCCAACGATTTACTTATGTAATCTAATTTTTTTAAGATGACAGTGCTGTTAGCCTTATGAGTTCTAGTTATTGTAATGTCTGGGTGTAATGAAAGAAATTTTTTTGTGCCCATGATAACTTTGTTAGTATTTTTTTTACGTTATTCAAATTTATCCGACTTATAATATTGGTAAGCGGACTTTTAGCCGTGTCAATTTTCTCCATGAGAAATGAATGAGTATTTGATTAACCAACCAACTCTTCGCCACACTGTTTCCAAAGAAATTATCATATAATTTCAAGATTTCGGTGAAAGGATCCATCAAACTTACACTATTAGTATTTTGCAGTCTGTGATTGTTGTTTAAGCCTAATGGATAATTGTTACCAATGAAGTATGGAAGTCCCAGCGCCAGAACGTAGGCAATAAACATGAATTACTTTTTAGACAAAGTAATAGAGATTGTAATCGAAATAGAACAAGGATAATATATTTTTCTAAAGTAATATTCATCGGCTTCGAATCTATTTATGGATTTATTACTCATTTTATGAGAAGCTAACGACCATACCTTCCGAAAGCACCGGTTCTAGTTCGAACAATGGAGCTTAGCAGTATTATCTGCGGCCAGTATTCCAATGGGCGCAAGCTTAGAAACACCGCATGCTGTTGGCATTATTTCATTGCATTTCATTATATTTAACGAAGTGATTGGATGCAACCGGCAGAAAGTATGCAATAAAAATTATTTATTTTTAGAAAAGAAAATGGTAATTGTAATCGAAATACTAAACTGACAAATCTATTTTCAAAGAATTATTATTATTTCTGAAGGCACCAGTTCTCGGGCCAGAAAAAAAAACGCACAAGTCGATTATCCCGGCGCCCTTACCTGTATTATAGTGTAAATATTGTTTAGTATAAGTTGTAAATAGTAACTTTAGTTTATTTTAAACATCCACTCTAGAAATAAGTGCCGCCTGTGTGTGAGCTCATCGAATTAGAACCGTTTTTATTTACTTTCTGTTCTATATTACAAAACTAAAATGATACCTCAACCTCATAGGTTGATTTTCATCGATATTGCGCCCGCAGCTTATGTCCCGTAACTTACGTATCCACGAGACTCGCCGGACAGATGGATAGTGTTAAACTTTAAAGAAAATTTTATCCTTGGTTCCCCATCGTTTTTCCGAGCTTCAACACGTATGCTTACAAAAAATGTACCATAAGTCATAAAGGATGTTATTAAAAAATAATAATAAAAAAGCACCAGTTCTCGTCCGATCGCTGAGGTTACACAGCATTGCGCGCGATCAGTACTTGCTTGGATGACCGCTTGCAAACACCCCGTGCCATTGACATTATTTTTTTTTTAAATGTATATTTAACGAATCGTTTAGATCCCAGGGACAGAAACATTTTTTTTAATGTAACAAAAGTTGTAATAGTAATCGAAATTGACAACAGAATATAACTCTTTCGAAGATCATAACTATTGGCTTAGTTTTCCCTTTTACTGATCTGTTAGTGGCTTTAATATCTGACAACGACCATTCTATGAAGCTCGGCCTAATCTACATCCAAAATCACCACAAACTCAGGCAATCCTTCTCTATCAAAGATAGAACTACCCTCAAACGTTCAATCTACCCAAGTTATTTCATTGACGACTGATGTCCTTCCGGTAATTCAGCTTCGTATTGTCGAAAACCAACCAAATAAATATCTTGAGATGAATCAGAAATTTCCCTCGATTCCCCCGACCAAGCAGGACTATACTTAAATTGAAAGATCTTTTGAAATATCTCGAAATCATCACTAAAAATGACTACAAAATTTACTCCGCTAAGCTGGTGTTAGGTCCTGCAACTCTCGCGGTTACGCCTTTAGAATAAAACGGCGAAATCTCCTAAGGTGGTTAGCGGGCAGGGAATAGGAGCGGGGGTTGCGCATTGAGTCTTACCTGGCGTATCCAGAATCTATTGCCGTGTGCACCGATAATAAAAACCGAGTTTCGCCGTGGCGAAGCGGCCAGATTTCCCAGCGAGTAATACGAGATTTTAGTCAAGTGCCGGTGCATTTATCTTTTATTTATACTTAGATACAGTACCACTCGCGACCTGTCTTTTTGACCTGTACCGCATAGCTTTTTTGACCATGCATTTTTAAGGTACCCGAGAATTCATTGTGTGTTATAAACAGAGCGGGGATGAGAGCCGGGCCACCCGTGGTCGATGACATGTGTGGAGGAAAAATAAAGAAATGTGCAAATAAGTGAATGTTGAGAAAATCCAGGGTTATTTAAACTAGGAGGAAACTTCTAATGACTACATCAATATGTTATTAATTACTTTATTATTTTTGTTAGCGCTAAAAGAGTTTGAAGTTAATTCATTGATACATTGGGGGATCGACGGAGACTGGCCGTTAAAAACGAGCAACGCCACTCGATAATCTCATCCGTAGAACATCAACGGACAAGGAGCGGAACAGTTTTGTAAAACGACCACCCGGAAAGAATAGGATAAACCCTCATACTCGGAGCCGACGTCGCCACCTTGTACCCATTTTGTGTTAGAAACAGCATCGATGACAGTATCGACGCGTGTGAAGTCAATAAATCGTCAACGCAGAACAGAGATAAGGATAGGGCAAGAGGAAGAGCATATTATGACTGGGGCAAGGAGCCTCATTGCCGTACCACCTCCGTCCCCCCCCCCCCCCCCTTTTCCTATTGTTGCTTTACTTTTACTCACAGTTAACAGCAGAACAAATATGAGCTATTTAAATTATATTGTTTATTCGAATTAATCAGCTAGAAAGACGACGCGGTGACCCAGACCCTGTAATTAATTAGAAAGAGATTTAAAAAATTTTAAACTCATACTATTGAGATAGCTTTTTATTAATTATAAACTTAGGATTTCATAATAAATGTACCCTTAATATTAATTTAACGCGGTTTATCATTATATCACCGCATGATAATTAAGACTTCAAACGAGTTAACTATAGCACGTAACTGCTTAGTAAGGCCAGTAGTGTATAGTTTATCGGTAAGCATGACAAAGGGTACGGGTGGAGATGGTTGAGCGGGCGTTGGTGCCCCCTCCAAGGGGCTAGCGTCGAAATCTCAGAGAGCCTACTTAAGACACGAACCCCCGACGTTTCGGGTCATTCGATTCGCCGGTCTCTCTGGCTACTCCACCGTTTCTCCTGTCGTCATTATAGAACGCTTCATCTGTATTATTAATTCCATAACGAAGTGCTGTGCGGGAATAACAAATTATTTAGTGGATTTAAAAATTTTTATCGGTGATTTGCGTGCAACCTAATTAATTATCGTGATATTCCCGTTATTAAACAATTATGTGTAAAGAACAATTTCTGTCCGAAGTGCAATGAGAGAAAAGACTTTGCATTGAATGAACTAAATATTTATTTAATTCAATGGAAATAATTACTTGATTCCAATAGTGTGATGTATTTGAATCCAGATGAGGATATTTCATTGTCTTCAAGTTAAAATTCATTTGATAGTACTTACTAAAGAAACGATTTATTTTATTTAAGTGAATAATATATATGAAATTACCGGTTCAAAAATATATTTATCTGACGGGATCGTGCGCGCCGCTGCTCGACTGGAGACGTGATTTGTTTTTTCTAATGGTGTCGTATCGTGAGCGCAAAACCGGAGGAACGCCGATTGTTATATTCTTACCCAAATGGAGAAGTTTTTGAAAGATGCTGGTAACCTTTCATCGCTTATTACGGTAAGCATGCAAAAATAAAACATAATGTGTAATGTAATCATAGATGAGAATGACGACCTATTTATGGACATAGATAAAAAAGTGCCGCGATATACCGAACGCATGTATCTTTTGACAACAAAATACCATTATAGTATTTGTTTGTTTGTTCGCTTGTTTCTATGTGTGTATGTGCGCGATTTCCAAGCCAAAAACGTAATAAAACACCATTTTTAGCAATAATAATTGGGCCATTGTAATGTTTCTGTTAATACACCATAACTTTAATACTTCAAAAGTAAAATAAAGTCAAACAAACATCCAAAGTGAACGTGCATTATTAAGGGTAACTGTCGTGGTATATTTGCGACGCCAGGTACTACAGAATTTGGTGAGATTCGTTCGAACGATTTAAAATGTAGTATTTGAACGAAAGGCATCCTCCTGTCATTATGAGACTGAGCAGCAAATAAAAATTTCACTGCAAAAAATAAAAGTGATTAGTAGGCTTCAATACAATTTTTATTGCTTTAATGCCACTGCATTAAATACGATTCGCGATCAAATAAATAAAAGATAGTATTGACTTGAATATCTTTTTTCATTGATGGCAAATAAAAGTGTCATAGGCCAGGATTTCAATGAAATCTCTCTCATTCGATTAAACTCTTTCTGTCGGTGTGTGCACCACACCTACCATTGCTCCCTGATTCTTCTCTATCAAAAGCTTTACCTACATTGTTTAACCCAAAGGATACACATCCTTATATATTATAGACCACGTAGAGTTACAATACGTGCACTGTTAAAAATGTTATAAAATTTACAACATATTTAATATACAAAGTTATTTGAAATTTACGAACTAAGTATGTCAAATTAGAATTCAAATAAATTTTATTCAAAAGTGAATAAATTAATACTTGTGTAATGTATTCAAGTTAATGTAAATGAGATTGAAAATTAAGAGACCTATATGCTAAAATTAAGTACTATGTAAATAAAAAAGTAATCCTCAATCGTTTGTTTTAATTTTTATTTAATTGAATTAAAAGGTAATGAAATGTCTTACAAAATTACAAGCGACTATTGAAAATGTTTTTCTATGCTGGTATAAAATATATGATGCTTTCACAAAATTTGTATTAAATTTGCAATTCGTAGATAGCAATCTAAAATTTAAGCACGATACAGAGGAAAAGAAAGTAAAGAAACAATTACAATAGCGTGAGCCACGGCGACATCCTGACTCTGGCCCAGCTGAAAGCTATAAAACAGAACAAAGGGGCGTTCGAGAAGTTTTCCGAGACTAGGTGGACCCACTCCTTCAAGTACCCCAGGTTTGCGTATATTTAACTGCAGCGGTGTATGAGATAAGGATTATGCCCGGGGACTAACTTTCGGACGCTAAAAACAAGATACTTATGAGCTACACTTGGATGAAAACGGTTGTGCCCTCAGCAACGTGTCCACTTTCAATTAAATCGCCCATTATGAAAATTAACCAATATAACTCGATGTGAAAACATTCGGTAAGTGTTTAACAGTGACTGAGTCAAAAATAATCCCAATACGGACTAAGAAGTGCGTGCGCAGAAAGCATCAGCCACCCAATCGGCGTCCGATCGCGGAAAAGATTTAGGTGTCGCAGACAGCATCAGTCTTGCAGCCATCTTCATCTACACAGTGAAAGGATTTCAAGAATTTTTTATCGATACAAAAAACGTTTGGCAACTCTTGCATAACCGTCGAGACAAATCAGCATTTAACTTTCTTTCTAAGAAACTAAAAATTATAATCACTTCTAGGCGCAATGAAATTAACTCGCACTTTTATTAAAGCTAAAATACATTATTGTAAATTTAAATTACAATTGGTTTTCCTAATGCCTCAGTTCGATTTTCCATTGCCGCGATATATTATTGTTAAGTTTTACTATAAGTTGTATATATCATATTCTACATAAGTAACTTAAAAACTCTACGCAATACTTCCTCTCATACAAATTTTAATATAAATTTTTTACTTCCAACAATAATATATTTTCAATTTATTTTTTAAATTCAAAAATAGATATTGTAATTGAAAAATGATAAGTGTAATTCATTTTTATACTGCGACTAGGAGGGCTTCGCCCTCCTATCTGTTTGCAACCATAGAACTAGTGTTCTCCATTATAAGGTAAGGACTCTTAACATCTTTAGCCAACGACCATACCATGCTGAGCACACCAGTTCTCGTCCGATCACTGAAGTTAAGCAGCATTGGGCGCGGTCAGTACTTGGATGGGTGACCGCTTGGGAACACCGCGTGCCGTTGGCATAATTTTTTTTAAATTAAATTTTGTTTAGCAAAAAGTTAATTTCCCACCGCGAGCAGGTATGTAATGAACATTAATTATTTGTCAAATTAAAAAACAGTTATTGTAATCGAAAAATGATAAGTGTAATTCATTTTTATACTGCGACTAGGAGGGCTTCGCGTTCCTATCCGCTTGCATCCATGGAACTAGTGTTCTCTTTTATAAGGTAAGTACTCTTAATATCTGTAGCCAATATGTTGGCATAATTTTTTTAAAATTAATTTTTGTTTAGCAAAAAGTTAATTACCCACCGCGAGCAGGTATGTAATAAACATTAAATATTTGTCAAATTAAGAAACAGTTATTGTAATCGAAAAATGATAAGTGTAATTCATTTTTATACTGCAACTAGGAGGGCTTCGCGTTCCTATCCGCTTGCATCCATAGAACCAGTGTTCTCTTTTATAAGGTAAGTACTCTTAATATCTGTAGCCTATATGTTGGCATAATTTTTTAAAAAAGAAATTTTGTTTAGCAAAAAATTAATATCTTACCGCGAGCAGGTATGTAATAAACATTAATTATTTGTCAAATTAAGAAACAGATATTGTATTCGAAAAATGAAAAGCGTGATTCCTTTTTATACTGCGACTAGGAGGGCTTCGCGTTCCTATCCGCTTGCATCCATGGAACTAGTGTTCTCTTTTATAAGGTAAGTACTCTTAATATCTGTAGCCAATATGTTGGCATAATTTTTTAAAAATTACTTTTTTTAAATTAATTTTTTTTTAGCAAAAAGTCAATTACCCACCGCGAGCAGGTATGTAATGAACATTAATTATTTGTCAAATTAAGAAACAGTTATTGTAATCGAAAAAATGATAAGTGTAATTCATTTTTATACTGCGACTAGGAGGGCTTCGCAGTCCTATCCGCTTGCATCCATGGAACTAGTGTTCTCTTTTATAAGGTAAGTACTCTTAATATCTGTAGCCAATATGTTGGCATAATTTTTTTTAAATTAAATTTTGTTTAGCAAAAAGTTAATTTCCCACCGCGAGCAGGTATGTAATGAACATTAATTATTTGTCAAATTAAGAAACAGATATTGTGTTCGAAAAATGAAAAGCGTGATTCCTTTTTATACGGCGACTAGAAGGGCTTCGCCCTCCTACCCGCTTGCATCCATGGAACTAGTGTTCTCTTTTATAAGGTAAGTACTCTTAATATCTGTAGCCTATATGTTGGCATAATTTTTTCTTTTTTTTTTATTTAAATTTTGTTTAGCAGAAAGTTAATTTCCCACCGCGAGCAGGTATGTAATGAACATTAATTATTTGTCAAATTAAGAAACAGTTGTTGTAATCGAAAAAATGATAAGTGTAATTCATTTTTATACTGCGACTAGGAGGGCTTCGCGTTCCTATCCGCTTGCATCCATGGAACTAGTGTTCTCTTTTATAAGGTAAGTACTCTTAATATCTGTAGCCAATATGTTGGCATAATTTTTTTAAAATTAATTTTTGTTTAGCAAAAAGTTAATTACCCACCGCGAGCAGGTATGTAATAAACATTAAATATTTGTCAAATTAAGAAACAGTTATTGTAATCGAAAAATGATAAGTGTAATTCATTTTTATACTGCAACTAGGAGGGCTTCGCGTTCCTATCCGCTTGCATCCATAGAACTAGTGTTCTCTTTTATAAGGTAAGTACTCTTAATATCTGTAGCCTATATGTTGGCATAATTTTTTAAAAAAGAAATTTTGTTTAGCAAAAAATTAATATCTTACCGCGAGCAGGTATGTAATAAACATTAATTATTTGTCAAATTAAGAAACAGATATTGTATTCGAAAAATGAAAAGCGTGATTCCTTTTTATACTGCGACTAGGAGGGCTTCGCGTTCCTATCCGCTTGCATCCATGGAACTAGTGTTCTCTTTTATAAGGTAAGTACTCTTAATATCTGTAGCCAATATGTTGGCATAATTTTTTTAAAATTAATTTTTGTTTAGCTAAAAGTTAATTACCCACCGCGAGCAGGTATGTAATAAACATTAAATATTTGTCAAATTAAGAAACAGTTATTGTAATCGAAAAATGATAAGTGTAATTCATTTTTATACTGCAACTAGGAGGGCTTCGCGTTCCTATCCGCTTGCATCCATAGAACTAGTGTTCTCTTTTATAAGGTAAGTACTCTTAATATCTGTAGCCTACATGTTAGCATAATTTTTTGAAAAAGAAATTTTGTTTAGCAAAAAGTTAATATCTTACCGCGAGCAGGTATGTAATAAACATTAATTATTTGTCAAATTAAGAAACAGATATTGTGTTCGAAAAATGAAAAGCGTGATTCCTTTTTATACGGCGACTAGGAGGGCTTCGCCCTCCTATCCCCTTGCAACCATAAAACTAGTGTCCTCCATTATAAGGTTAGGACTCTTAACATTTGTAGCCAACGACCATACCATGCTGAGCACACCAGTTCTCGTCCGATCACTGAAGTTAAGCAGCATTGGGCGCGGTCAGTACTTGGATGGGTGACCGCTTGGGAACACCGCGTGCCGTTGGCATAATTTTTTTTAAATTAAATTTTGTTTAGCAAAAAGTTAATTTCCCACCGCGAGCAGATATGTAATAAACATTAATTATTTGTCAAATTAAAAAACAGTTATTGTAATCGAAAAATGATAAGTGTAATTCATTTTTATACTGCGACTAGGAGGGCTTCGCGTTCCTATCCGCTTGCATCCATGGAACTAGTGTTCTCTTTTATAAGGTAAGTACTCTTAATATCTGTAGCCAATATGTTGGCATAATTTTTTTAAAATTAATTTTTGTTTAGCAAAAAGTTAATTACCCACCGCGAGCAGGTATGTAATAAACATTAAATATTTGTCAAATTAAGAAACAGTTATTGTAATCGAAAAATGATAAGTGTAATTCATTTTTATACTGCAACTAGGAGGGCTTCGCGTTCCTATCCGCTTGCATCCATAGAACCAGTGTTCTCTTTTATAAGGTAAGTACTCTTAATATCTGTAGCCTACATGTTAGCATAATTTTTTGAAAAAGAAATTTTGTTTAGCAAAAAGTTAATATCTTACCGCGAGCAGGTATGTAATAAACATTAATTATTTGTCAAATTAAGAAACAGATATTGTGTTCGAAAAATGAAAAGCGTGATTCCTTTTTATACGGCGACTAGGAGGGCTTCGCCCTCCTATCCCCTTGCAACCATAAAACTAGTGTCCTCCATTATAAGGTTAGGACTCTTAACATTTGTAGCCAACGACCATACCATGCTGAGCACACCAGTTCTCGTCCGATCACTGAAGTTAAGCAGCATTGGGCGCGGTCAGTACTTGGATGGGTGACCGCTTGGGAACACCGCGTGCCGTTGGCATAATTTTTTTTAAATTAAATTTTGTTTAGCAAAAAGTTAATTTCCCACCGCGAGCAGGTATGTAATGAACATTAATTATTTGTCAAATTAAAAAACAGTTATTGTAATCGAAAAATGATAAGTGTAATTCATTTTTATGCTGCGACTAGGAGGGCTTCGCGTTCCTATCCGCTTGCATCCATAGAACTAGTGTTCTCTTTTATAAGGTAAGTACTCTTAATATCTGTAGCCTATATGTTGGCATAATTTTTTCTTTTTTTTTTTAAATTAAATTTTGTTTAGCAAAAAGTTAATTTCCCACCGCGAGCAGGTATGTAATGAACATTAATTATTTGTCAAATTAAGAAACAGATATTGTATTCGAAAAATGAAAAGCGTGATTCCTTTTTATACTGCGACTAGGAGGGCATCGCGTTCCTATCCGCTTGCATCCATGGAACTAGTGTTCTCTTTTATAAGGTAAGTACTCTTAATATCTGTAGCCAATATGTTGGCATAATTTTTTTTAAATTAATTTTTGTTTAGCAAAAAGTTAATTACCCACCGCGAGCAGGTATGTAATGAACATTAATTATTTGTCAAATTAAGAAACAGTTGTTGTAATCGAAAAATGATAAGTGTAATTCATTTTTATACTGCGACTAGGAGGGCTTCGCGTTCCTATCCGCTTGCATCCATAGAACTAGTGTTCTCTTTTATAAGGTAAGTACTCTTAATATCTGTAGCCTATATGTTGCCATAATATATTTCTTTTTTTTAATTAAATTTTGTTTAGCAAAAAATTAATTTCCCACCGCGAGCAGGTATGTAATGAACATTATGTATTTGTCAAATTAAAAAACAGTTATTGTAATCGAAAAATGATAAGTGTAATTCATTTTTATGCTGCGACTAGGAGGGCTTCGCGTTCCTATCCGCTTGCATCCATAGAACTGGTGTTCTCTTTTATAAGGTAAGTAATCTTAATATCTGTAGCCTATATGTTGGCATAATTTTTTGAAAAAGAAATTTTGTTTAGCAAAAAGTTAATATCCCACCGCGAGCAGGTATGTAATAAACATTAATTATTTGTCAAATTAAGAAACAGATATTGCATTCGAAAAATGAAAAGCGTGATTCCTTTTTATACTGCGACTAGGAGGGTTTCGCGTTCCTATCCGCTTGCATCCATGGAACTAGTGTTCTCTTTTATAAGGTAAGTACTCTTAATATCTGTAGCCAATATGTTGGCATAATTTTTTAAAAATTACTTTTTTTAAATTAATTTTTTTTTAGCAAAAAGTCAATTACCCACCGCGAGCAGGTATGTAATGAACATTAATTATTTGTCAAATTAAGAAACAGTTATTGTAATCGAAAAATGATAAGTGTAATTCATTTTTATACTGCAACTAGGAGGGCTTCGCGTTCCTATCCGCTTGCATCCATAGAACTAGTGTTCTCTTTTATAAGGTAAGTACTCTTAATATCTGTAGCCTACATGTTACCATAATTTTTTTTAAATTAAATTTTGTTTAGCAAAAAGTTAATTACCCACCGCGAGCAGGTATGTAATAAACATTAAATATTTGTCAAATTAAGAAACAGTTATTGTAATCGAAAAATGATAAGTGTAATTCATTTTTATACTGCAACTAGGAGGGCTTCGCGTTCCTATCCGCTTGCATCCATAGAACTAGTGTTCTCTTTTATAAGGTAAGTACTCTTAATATCTGTAGCCTACATGTTAGCATAATTTTTTGAAAAAGAAATTTTGTTTAGCAAAAAGTTAATATCTTACCGCGAGCAGGTATGTAATAAACATTAATTATTTGTCAAATTAAGAAACAGATATTGTGTTCGAAAAATGAAAAGCGTGATTCCTTTTTATACGGCGACTAGGAGGGCTTCGCCCTCCTATCCCCTTGCAACCATAAAACTAGTGTCCTCCATTATAAGGTTAGGACTCTTAACATTTGTAGCCAACGACCATACCATGCTGAGCACACCAGTTCTCGTCCGATCACTGAAGTTAAGCAGCATTGGGCGCGGTCAGTACTTGGATGGGTGACCGCTTGGGAACACCGCGTGCCGTTGGCATAATTTTTTTTAAATTAAATTTTGTTTAGCAAAAAGTTAATTTCCCACCGCGAGCAGATATGTAATAAACATTAATTATTTGTCAAATTAAAAAACAGTTATTGTAATCGAAAAATGATAAGTGTAATTCATTTTTATACTGCGACTAGGAGGGCTTCGCGTTCCTATCCGCTTGCATCCATGGAACTAGTGTTCTCTTTTATAAGGTAAGTACTCTTAATATCTGTAGCCAATATGTTGGCATAATTTTTTTAAAATTAATTTTTGTTTAGCAAAAAGTTAATTACCCACCGCGAGCAGGTATGTAATAAACATTAAATATTTGTCAAATTAAGAAACAGTTATTGTAATCGAAAAATGATAAGTGTAATTCATTTTTATACTGCAACTAGGAGGGCTTCGCGTTCCTATCCGCTTGCATCCATAGAACCAGTGTTCTCTTTTATAAGGTAAGTACTCTTAATATCTGTAGCCTACATGTTAGCATAATTTTTTGAAAAAGAAATTTTGTTTAGCAAAAAGTTAATATCTTACCGCGAGCAGGTATGTAATAAACATTAATTATTTGTCAAATTAAGAAACAGATATTGTGTTCGAAAAATGAAAAGCGTGATTCCTTTTTATACGGCGACTAGGAGGGCTTCGCCCTCCTATCCCCTTGCAACCATAAAACTAGTGTCCTCCATTATAAGGTTAGGACTCTTAACATTTGTAGCCAACGACCATACCATGCTGAGCACACCAGTTCTCGTCCGATCACTGAAGTTAAGCAGCATTGGGCGCGGTCAGTACTTGGATGGGTGACCGCTTGGGAACACCGCGTGCCGTTGGCATAATTTTTTTTAAATTAAATTTTGTTTAGCAAAAAGTTAATTTCCCACCGCGAGCAGGTATGTAATGAACATTAATTATTTGTCAAATTAAAAAACAGTTATTGTAATCGAAAAATGATAAGTGTAATTCATTTTTATGCTGCGACTAGGAGGGCTTCGCGTTCCTATCCGCTTGCATCCATAGAACTAGTGTTCTCTTTTATAAGGTAAGTACTCTTAATATCTGTAGCCTATATGTTGGCATAATTTTTTCTTTTTTTTTTTTAATTAAATTTTGTTTAGCAAAAAGTTAATTTCCCACCGCGAGCAGGTATGTAATGAACATTAATTATTTGTCAAATTAAGAAACAGATATTGTATTCGAAAAATGAAAAGCGTGATTCCTTTTTATACTGCGACTAGGAGGGCATCGCGTTCCTATCCGCTTGCATCCATGGAACTAGTGTTCTCTTTTATAAGGTAAGTACTCTTAATATCTGTAGCCAATATGTTGGCATAATTTTTTTTAAATTAATTTTTGTTTAGCAAAAAGTTAATTACCCACCGCGAGCAGGTATGTAATGAACATTAATTATTTGTCAAATTAAGAAACAGTTGTTGTAATCGAAAAATGATAAGTGTAATTCATTTTTATACTGCGACTAGGAGGGCTTCGCGTTCCTATCCGCTTGCATCCATAGAACTAGTGTTCTCTTTTATAAGGTAAGTACTCTTAATATCTGTAGCCTATATGTTGCCATAATATATTTCTTTTTTTTAATTAAATTTTGTTTAGCAAAAAATTAATTTCCCACCGCGAGCAGGTATGTAATGAACATTATGTATTTGTCAAATTAAAAAACAGTTATTGTAATCGAAAAATGATAAGTGTAATTCATTTTTATGCTGCGACTAGGAGGGCTTCGCGTTCCTATCCGCTTGCATCCATAGAACTGGTGTTCTCTTTTATAAGGTAAGTAATCTTAATATCTGTAGCCTATATGTTGGCATAATTTTTTGAAAAAGAAATTTTGTTTAGCAAAAAGTTAATATCCCACCGCGAGCAGGTATGTAATAAACATTAATTATTTGTCAAATTAAGAAACAGATATTGCATTCGAAAAATGAAAAGCGTGATTCCTTTTTATACTGCGACTAGGAGGGTTTCGCGTTCCTATCCGCTTGCATCCATGGAACTAGTGTTCTCTTTTATAAGGTAAGTACTCTTAATATCTGTAGCCAATATGTTGGCATAATTTTTTTGAAATTAAATTTTGTTTAGCAAAAAGTTAATTTCCCACCGCGAGCAGGTATGTAATGGACATTAATTATTTGTCAAATTAAGAAACAGTTATTGTAATCGAAAATCGAAAAGCGTCATTCCTTTTTATACTGCGACTAGGAGGGCTTCGCGTTCCTATCCGCTTGCATCCATGGAACTAGTGTTCTCTTTTATAAGGTAAGTACTCTTAATATCTGTAGCCAATATGTTGGCATAATTTTTTAAAAATTGCTTTTTTTAAATTAATTTTTTTTTAGCAAAAAGTCAATTACCCACCGCGAGCAGGTATGTAATGAACATTAATTATTTGTCAAATTAAGAAACAGTTATTGTAATCGAAAAATGATAAGTGTAATTCATTTTTATACTGCAACTAGGAGGGCTTCGCGTTCCTATCCGCTTGCATCCATAGAACTAGTGTTCTCTTTTATAAGGTAAGTACTCTTAATATCTGTAGCCTACATGTTAGCATAATTTTTTTTAAATTAAATTTTGTTTAGCAAAAAGTTAATTACCCACCGCGAGCAGGTATGTAATAAACATTAAATATTTGTCAAATTAAGAAACAGTTATTGTAATCGAAAAATGATAAGTGTAATTCATTTTTATACTGCAACTAGGAGGGCTTCGCGTTCCTATCCGCTTGCATCCATAGAACTAGTGTTCTCTTTTATAAGGTAAGTACTCTTAATATCTGTAGCCTACATGTTAGCATAATTTTTTGAAAAAGAAATTTTGTTTAGCAAAAAGTTAATATCTTACCGCGAGCAGGTATGTAATAAACATTAATTATTTGTCAAATTAAGAAACAGATATTGTGTTCGAAAAATGAAAAGCGTGATTCCTTTTTATACTGCGACTAGGAGGGCATCGCGTTCCTATCCGCTTGCATCCATGGAACTAGTGTTCTCTTTTATAAGGTAAGTACTCTTAATATCTGTAGCCAATATGTTGGCATAATTTTTTTTAAATTAATTTTTGTTTAGCAAAAAGTTAATATCCCACCGCGAGCAGGTATGTAATAAACATTAATTATTTGTCAAATTAAGAAACAGATATTGTGTTCGAAAAATGAAAAGCGTGATTCCTTTTTATACGGCGACTAGGAGGGCTTCGCCCTCCTATCCCCTTGCAACCATAAAACTAGTGTCCTCCATTATAAGGTTAGGACTCTTAACATTTGTAGCCAACGACCATACCATGCTGAGCACACCAGTTCTCGTCCGATCACTGAAGTTAAGCAGCATTGGGCGCGGTCAGTACTTGGATGGGTGACCGCTTGGGAACACCGCGTGCCGTTGGCATAATTTTTTAAAATTAATTTTTGTTTAGCAAAAAGTTAATTACCCACCGCGAGCAGGTATGTAATAAACATTAAATATTTGTCAAATTAAGAAACAGTTATTGTAATCGAAAAATGATAAGTGTAATTCATTTTTATACTGCAACTAGGAGGGCTTCGCGTTCCTATCCGCTTGCATCCATAGAACCAGTGTTCTCTTTTATAAGGTAAGTACTCTTAATATCTGTAGCCTACATGTTAGCATAATTTTTTGAAAAAGAAATTTTGTTTAGCAAAAAGTTAATATCTTACCGCGAGCAGGTATGTAATAAACATTAATTATTTGTCAAATTAAGAAACAGATATTGTGTTCGAAAAATGAAAAGCGTGATTCCTTTTAATACGGCGACTAGGAGGGCTTCGCCCTCCTATCCCCTTGCAACCATAAAACTAGTGTCCTCCATTATAAGGTTAGGACTCTTAACATTTGTAGCCAACGACCATACCATGCTGAGCACACCAGTTCTCGTCCGATCACTGAAGTTAAGCAGCATTGGGCGCGGTCAGTACTTGGATGGGTGACCGCTTGGGAACACCGCGTGCCGTTGGCATAATTTTTTTTTAATTAAATTTTGTTTAGCAAAAAGTTCATTACCCACCGCGAGCAGGTATGTAATGAACATTTAATATTTGTCAAATTAAGAAACAGTTATTGTAATCGAAAAATGATAAGTGTAATTCATTTTTATACTGCAACTAGGAGGGCTTCGCGTTCCTATCCGCTTGAATCCATGGAACTAGTGTTCTCTTTTATAAGGTAAGTACTCTCAATATCTGTAGCCTATATGTTGGCATACATTTTTAAAAAAGAAATTTTGTTAAGCAAAAAGTTAATATCTTACCGCGAGCAGGTATGTAATAAACATTAATTATTTGTCAAATTAAGAAACAGTCATTGTAATTGAAAAATGAAAAGCGTGATTCCTTTTTATACTGCGACTAGGAGGGCTTCGCGTTCCTATCCGCTTGCATCCATAGAACTAGTGTTCTCTTTTATAAGGTAAGTACTCTTAATATCTGTAGCCTATATGTTGGCATAATATATATTTTTTTTTTTAATTAAATTTTGTTTAGCAAAAAGTTAATTTCCCACCGCGAGCAGGTATGTAATAAACATTAAATATTTGTCAAATTAAGAAACAGATATTGTGTTCGAAAAATGAAAAGCGTGATTCCTTTTTATACTGCGACTAGGAGGGCATCGCGTTCCTATCCGCTTGCATCCATGGAACTAGTGTTCTCTTTTATAAGGTAAGTACTCTTAATATCTGTAGCCAATATGTTGGCATAATTTTTTTTAAAAATTAATTTTTGTTTAGCAAAAAGTTAATTACCCACCGCGAGCAGGTATGTAATGAACATTAATTATTTGTCAAATTAAGAAACAGTTGTTGTAATCGAAAAATGATAAGTGTAATTCATTTTTATACTGCGACTAGGAGGGCTTCGCGTTCCTATCCGCTTGAATCCATGGAACTAGTGTTCTCTTTTATAAGGTAAGTACTCTCAATATCTGTAGCCTATATGTTGGCATACATTTTTAAAAAAGAAATTTTGTTAAGCAAAAAGTTAATATCTTACCGCGAGCAGGTATGTAATAAACATTAATTATTTGTCAAATTAAGAAACAGTCATTGTAATCGAAAAATGATAAGTGTAATTCATTTTTATGCTGCGACTAGGAGGGCTTCGCGTTCCTATCCGCTTGCATCCATAGAACTAGTGTTCTCTTTTATAAGGTAAGTACTCTTAATATCTGTAGCCTATATGTTGGCATAATTTTTTCTTTTTTTTTTTAATTAAATTTTGTTTAGCAAAAAGTTAATTTCCCACCGCGAGCAGGTATGTAATGAACATTAATTATTTGTCAAATTAAGAAACAGATATTGTGTTCGAAAAATGAAAAGCGTGATTCCTTTTTATACGGCGACTAGGAGGGCTTCGCCCTCCTATCCCCTTGCAACCATAAAACTAGTGTCCTCCATTATAAGGTTAGGACTCTTAATATCTGTAGCCAATATGTTGGCATAATTTTTTTTAAAAATTAATTTTTGTTTAGCAAAAAGTTAATTACCCACCGCGAGCAGGTATGTAATAAACATTAAATATTTGTCAAATTAAGAAACAGATATTGTATTCGAAAAATGAAAAGCGTGATTCCTTTTTATACTGCGACTAAGAGGGCTTCGTGTTCCTATCCGCTTGCATCCATAGAACCAGTGTTCTCTTTTATAAGGTAAGTACTCTTAATATCTGTAGCCTATATGTTGGCATACATTTTTAAAAAAGAAATTTTGTTAAGCAAAAAGTTAATATCTTACCGCGAGCAGGTATGTAATAAACATTAATTATTTGTCAAATTAAGAAACAGTCATTGTAATTGAAAAATGAAAAGCGTGATTCCTTTTTATACTGCGACTAGGAGGGCTTCGCGTTCCTATCCGCTTGCATCCATAGAACTAGTGTTCTCTTTTATAAGGTAAGTACTCTCAATATCTGTAGCCTATATGTTGGCATACATTTTTAAAAAAGAAATTTTGTTAAGCAAAAAGTTAATATCTTACCGCGAGCAGGTATGTAATAAACATTAATTATTTGTCAAATTAAGAAACAGTCATTGTAATTGAAAAATGAAAAGCGTGATTCCTTTTTATACTGCGACTAGGAGGGCTTCGCGTTGCTATCCGCTTGCATCCATGGAACTAGTGTTCTCTTTTATAAGGTAAGTACTCTTAATATCTGTAGCCTATATGTTGGCATACATTTTTAAAAAAGAAATTTTGTTAAGCAAAAAGTTAATATCTTACCGCGAGCAGGTATGTAATAAACATTAATTATTTGTCAAATTAAGAAACAGTCATTGTAATTGAAAAATGAAAAGCGTGATTCCTTTTTATACTGCGACTAGGAGGGCTTCGCGTTCCTATCCGCTTGCATCCATAGAACTAGTGTTCTCTTTTATAAGGTAAGTACTCTTAATATCTGTAGCCTATATGTTGGCATAATATATTTTTTTTTTTTTAATTAAATTTTGTTTAGCAAAAAGTTAATTTCCCACCGCGAGCAGGTATGTAATAAACATTAAATATTTGTCAAATTAAGAAACAGATATTGTAATCGAAAAATGATAAGTGTAATTCATTTTTATGCTGCGACTAGGAGGGCTTCGCGTTCCTATCCGCTTGCATCCATAGAACTAGTGTTCTCTTTTATAAGGTAAGTACTCTTAATATCTGTAGCCTATATGTTGGCATAATTTTTTCTTTTTTTTTTTAATTAAATTTTGTTTAGCAAAAAGTTAATTTCCCACCGCGAGCAGGTATGTAATGAACATTAATTATTTGTCAAATTAAGAAACAGATATTGTGTTCGAAAAATGAAAAGCGTGATTCCTTTTTATACGGCGACTAGGAGGGCTTCGCCCTCCTATCCCCTTGCAACCATAAAACTAGTGTCCTCCATTATAAGGTTAGGACTCTTAATATCTGTAGCCAATATGTTTGCATAATTTTTTTTAAAAATTAATTTTTGTTTAGCAAAAAGTTAATTACCCACCGCGAGCAGGTATGTAATAAACATTAAATATTTGTCAAATTAAGAAACAGATATTGTATTCGAAAAATGAAAAGCGTGATTCCTTTTTATACTGCGACTAGGAGGGCTTCGCGTTCCTATCCGCTTGAATCCATGGAACTAGTGTTCTCTTTTATAAGGTAAGTACTCTTAATATCTGTAGCCTACATGTTAGCATAATTTTTTGAAAAAGAAATTTTGTTTAGCAAAAAGTTAATATCTTACCGCGAGCAGGTATGTAATGAACATTAATTATTTGTCAAATTAAGAAACAGATATTGTGTTCGAAAAATGAAAAGCGTGATTCCTTTTTATACGGCGACTAGGAGGGCTTCGCCCTCCTATCCCCTTGCAACCATAAAACTAGTGTCCTCCATTATAAGGTTAGGACTCTTAACATTTGTAGCCAACGACCATACCATGCTGAGCACACCAGTTCTCGTCCGATCACTGAAGTTAAGCAGCATTGGGCGCGGTCAGTACTTGGATGGGTGACCGCTTGGGAACACCGCGTGCCGTTGGCATAATTTTTTAAAATTAATTTTTGTTTAGCAAAAAGTTAATTACCCACCGCGAGCAGGTATGTAATAAACATTAAATATTTGTCAAATTAAGAAACAGTTATTGTAATCGAAAAATGATAAGTGTAATTCATTTTTATACTGCAACTAGGAGGGCTTCGCGTTCCTATCCGCTTGCATCCATAGAACCATTGTTCTCTTTTATAAGGTAAGTACTCTTAATATCTGTAGCCTATATGTTGGCATAATATATTTTTTTTTTTTTAATTAAATTTTGTTTAGCAAAAAGTTAATTTCCCACCGCGAGCAGGTATGTAATAAACATTAAATATTTGTCAAATTAAGAAACAGATATTGTGTTCGAAAAATGAAAAGCGTGATTCCTTTTTATACTGCGACTAGGAGGGCATCGCGTTCCTATCCGCTTGCATCCATGGAACTAGTGTTCTCTTTTATAAGGTAAGTACTCTTAATATCTGTAGCCAATATGTTGGCATAATTTTTTTTAAATTAATTTTTGTTTAGCAAAAAGTTAATTACCCACCGCGAGCAGGTATGTAATGAACATTAATTATTTGTCAAATTAAGAAACAGTTGTTGTAATCGAAAAATGATAAGTGTAATTCATTTTTATACTGCGACTAGGAGGGCTTCGCGTTCCTATCCGCTTGCATCCATAGAACTAGTGTTCTCTTTTATAAGGTAAGTACTCTTAATATCTGTAGCCTATATGTTGCCATAATATATTTCTTTTTTTTAATTAAATTTTGTTTAGCAAAAAATTAATTTCCCACCGCGAGCAGGTATGTAATGAACATTATGTATTTGTCAAATTAAAAAACAGTTATTGTAATCGAAAAATGATAAGTGTAATTCATTTTTATGCTGCGACTAGGAGGGCTTCGCGTTCCTATCCGCTTGCATCCATAGAACTAGTGTTCTCTTTTATAAGGTAAGTACTCTTAATATCTGTAGCCTACATGTTAGCATAATTTTTTGAAAAAGAAATTTTGTTTAGCAAAAAGTTAATATCCCACCGCGAGCAGGTATGTAATAAACATTAATTATTTGTCAAATTAAGAAACAGATATTGCATTCGAAAAATGAAAAGCGTGATTCCTTTTTATACTGCGACTAGGAGGGTTTCGCGTTCCTATCCGCTTGCATCCATGGAACTAGTGTTCTCTTTTATAAGGTAAGTACTCTTGATATCTGTAGCCAATATGTTGGCATAATTTTTTTGAAATTAAATTTTGTTTAGCAAAAAGTTAATTTCCCACCGCGAGCAGGTATGTAATGGACATTAATTATTTGTCAAATTAAGAAACAGTTATTGTAATCGAAAATCGAAAAGCGTCATTCCTTTTTATACTGCGACTAGGAGGGCTTCGCGTTCCTATCCGCTTGCATCCATGGAACTAGTGTTCTCTTTTATAAGGTAAGTACTCTTAATATCTGTAGCCAATATGTTGGCATAATTTTTTAAAAATTACTTTTTTTAAATTAATTTTTTTTTAACAAAAAGTCAATTACCCACCGCGAGCAGGTATGTAATGAACATTAATTATTTGTCAAATTAAGAAACAGTTATTGTAATCGAAAAATGATAAGTGTAATTCATTTTTATACTGCAACTAGGAGGGCTTCGCGTTCCTATCCGCTTGAATCCATGGAACTAGTGTTCTCTTTTATAAGGTAAGTACTCTCAATATCTGTAGCCTATATGTTGGCATACATTTTTAAAAAAGAAATTTTGTTAAGCAAAAAGTTAATATCTTACCGCGAGCAGGTATGTAATAAACATTAATTATTTGTCAAATTAAGAAACAGTCATTGTAATTGAAAAATGAAAAGCGTGATTCCTTTTTATACTGCGACTAGGAGGGCTTCGCGTTCCTATCCGCTTGCATCCATAGAACTAGTGTTCTCTTTTATAAGGTAAGTACTCTTAATATCTGTAGCCTATATGTTGGCATAATATATTTTTTTTTTTTTAATTAAATTTTGTTTAGCAAAAAGTTAATTTCCCACCGCGAGCAGGTATGTAATAAACATTAAATATTTGTCAAATTAAGAAACAGATATTGTAATCGAAAAATGATAAGTGTAATTCATTTTTATGCTGCGACTAGGAGGGCTTCGCGTTCCTATCCGCTTGCATCCATAGAACTAGTGTTCTCTTTTATAAGGTAAGTACTCTTAATATCTGTAGCCTATATGTTGGCATAATTTTTTCTTTTTTTTTTTAATTAAATTTTGTTTAGCAAAAAGTTAATTTCCCACCGCGAGCAGGTATGTAATGAACATTAATTATTTGTCAAATTAAGAAACAGATATTGTGTTCGAAAAATGAAAAGCGTGATTCCTTTTTATACGGCGACTAGGAGGGCTTCGCCCTCCTATCCCCTTGCAACCATAAAACTAGTGTCCTCCATTATAAGGTTAGGACTCTTAATATCTGTAGCCAATATGTTTGCATAATTTTTTTTAAAAATTAATTTTTGTTTAGCAAAAAGTTAATTACCCACCGCGAGCAGGTATGTAATAAACATTAAATATTTGTCAAATTAAGAAACAGATATTGTATTCGAAAAATGAAAAGCGTGATTCATTTTTATACTGCGACTAGGAGGGCATCGCGTTCCTATCCGCTTGCATCCATGGAACTAGTGTTCTCTTTTATAAGGTAAGTACTCTTAATATCTGTAGCCTATATGTTGGCATAATTTTTTGAAAAAGAAATTTTGTTTAGCAAAAAATTAATATCTTACCGCGAGCAGGTATGTAATAAACATTAATTATTTGTCAAATTAAGAAACAGATATTGTCTTCGAAAAATAAAAAGCGTGATTCCTTTTTATACGGCGACTAGGAGGGCTTCGCCCTCCTATCCCCTTGCAACCATAAAACTAGTGTCCTCCGTTATAAGGTTAGGACTCTTAACATCTATAGCGAACGACCATACCATGCTGAGCACACCAGTTCTCGTCCGATCACTGAAGTTAAGCAGCATTGGGCGCGGTCAGTACTTGGATGGGTGACCGCTTGGGAACACCGCGTGCCGTTGGCATAATTTTTTTAAAATAAAATTTTGTTTTGCAAAAAGTTAATTTCCCACCGCGAGCAGGTATGTAATGGACATTAATTATTTGTCAAATTAAGAAACAGTTATTGTAATCGAAAAATGAAAAGCGTCATTCCTTTTTATACTGCGACTAGGAGGGCTTCGCGTTCCTATCCGCTTGCATCCATGGAACTAGTGTTCTCTTTTATAAGGTAAGTACTCTTAATATCTGTAGCCAATATGTTGGCATAATTTTTTTTAAATTAATTTTTGTTTAGCAAAAAGTTAATATCCCACCGCGAGCAGGTATGTAATAAACATTAATTATTTGTCAAATTAAGAAACAGATATTGTATTCGAAAAATGAAAAGCGTGATTCCTTTTTATACTGCGACTAGGAGGGCTTCGCGTTCCTATCCGCTTGAATCCATGGAACTAGTGTTCTCTTTTATAAGGTAAGTACTCTTAATATCTGTAGCCTACATGTTAGCATAATTTTTTGAAAAAGAAATTTTGTTTAGCAAAAAGTTAATATCTTACCGCGAGCAGGTATGTAATAAACATTAATTATTTGTCAAATTAAGAAACAGATATTGTGTTCGAAAAATGAAAAGCGTGATTCCATTTTATACGGCGACTAGGAGGGCTTCGCCCTCCTATCCCCTTGCAACCATAAAACTAGTGTCCTCCATTATAAGGTTAGGACTCTTAACATTTGTAGTCAACGACCATACCATGCTGAGCACACCAGTTCTCGTCCGATCACTGAAGTTAAGCAGCATTGGGCGCGGTCAGTACTTGGATGGGTGACCGCTTGGGAACACCGCGTGCCGTTGGCATAATTTTTTTAAAATTAAATTTTGTTTAGCAAAAAGTTAATTTCCCACCGCGAGCAGGTATGTAATGAACATTAATTATTTGTCAAATTAAGAAACAGATATTGTATTCGAAAAATGAAAAGCGTGATTCCTTTTTATACTGCGACTAGGAGGGCATCGCGTTCCTATCCGCTTGCATCCATGGAACTAGTGTTCTCTTTTATAAGGTAAGTACTCTTAAAATCTGTAGCCAATATGTTGGCATAATTTTTTTAAAATTAATTTTTGTTTGGCAAAAAGTTAATTACCCACCGCGAGCAGGTATGTAATGAACATTAATTATTTGTCAAATTAAGAAACAGTTGTTGTAATCGAAAAATGATAAGTGTAATTCATTTTTATACTGCGACTAGGAGGGCTTCGCGTTCCTATCCGCTTGCATCCATAGAACTAGTGTTCTCTTTTATAAGGTAAGTACTCTTAATATCTGTAGCCTATATGTTGACATAATTTTTTCTTTTTTTTTTTAATTAAATTTTGTTTAGCAAAAAGTTAATTTCCCACCGCGAGCAGGTATGTAATGAACATTAATTATTTGTCAAATTAAGAAACAGATATTGTGTTCGAAAAATGAAAAGCGTGATTCCTTTTTATACGGCGACTAGAAGGGCTTCGCCCTCCTACCCGCTTGCATCCATGGAACTAGTGTTCTCTTTTATAAGGTAAGTACTCTTAATATCTGTAGCCTATATGTTGGCATAATTTTTTCTTTTTTTTTTATTTAAATTTTGTTTAGCAAAAAGTTAATTACCCACCGCGAGCAGGTATGTAATAAACATTAAATATTTGTCAAATTAAGAAACAGTTATTGTAATCGAAAAATGATAAGTGTAATTCATTTTTATACTGCAACTAGGAGGGCTTCGCGTTCCTATCCGCTTGCATCCATAGAACCAGTGTTCTCTTTTATAAGGTAAGTACTCTTAATATCTGTAGCCAATATGTTGGCATAGATTTTTTTAAATTAAATTTTGTTAAGCAAAAAGTTAATATCTTACCGCGAGCAGGTATGTAATAAACATTAATTATTTGTCAAATTAAGAAACAGTCATTGTAATCGAAAAATGAAAAGCGTGATTCCTTTTTATACTGCGACTAGGAGGGCTTCGCGTTCCTATCCGCTTGCATCCATAGAACTAGTGTTCTCTTTTATAAGGTAAGTACTCTTAATATCTGTAGCCTATATGTTGGCATAATATATATATTTTTTTTTAATTAAATTTTGTTTAGCAAAAAGTTAATTTCCCACCGCGAGCAGGTATGTAATAAACATTAAATATTTGTCAAATTAAGAAACAGATATTGTAATCGAAAAATGATAAGTGTAATTCATTTTTATGCTGCGACTAGGAGGGCTTCGCGTTCCTATCCGCTTGCATCCATAGAACTAGTGTTCTCTTTTATAAGGTAAGTACTCTTAATATCTGTAGCCTATATGTTGGCATAATTTTTTCTTTTTTTTTTTAATTAAATTTTGTTTAGCAAAAAGTTAATTTCCCACCGCGAGCAGGTATGTAATGAACATTAATTATTTGTCAAATTAAGAAACAGATATTGTGTTCGAAAAATGAAAAGCGTGATTCCTTTTTATACGGCGACTAGGAGGGCTTCGCCCTCCTATCCCCTTGCAACCATAAAACTAGTGTCCTCCATTATAAGGTTAGGACTCTTAATATCTGTAGCCAATATGTTGGCATAATTTTTTTTAAAAATTAATTTTTGTTTAGCAAAAAGTTAATTACCCACCGCGAGCAGGTATGTAATAAACATTAAATATTTGTCAAATTAAGAAACAGATATTGTATTCGAAAAATGAAAAGCGTGATTCCTTTTTATACTGCGACTAAGAGGGCTTCGTGTTCCTATCCGCTTGCATCCATAGAACCAGTGTTCTCTTTTATAAGGTAAGTACTCTTAATATCTGTAGCCTACATGTTAGCATAATTTTTTGAAAAAGAAATTTTGTTTAGCAAAAAGTTAATATCTTACCGCGAGCAGGTATGTAATAAACATTAATTATTTGTCAAATTAAGAAACAGATATTGTGTTCGAAAAATGAAAAGCGTGATTCCTTTTTATACGGCGACTAGGAGGGCTTCGCCCTCCTATCCCCTTGCAACCATAAAACTAGTGTCCTCCATTATAAGGTTAGGACTCTTAACATTTGTAGCCAACGACCATACCATGCTGAGCACACCAGTTCTCGTCCGATCACTGAAGTTAAGCAGCATTGGGCGCGGTCAGTACTTGGATGGGTGACCGCTTGGGAACACCGCGTGCCGTTGGCATAATTTTTTAAAATTAATTTTTGTTTAGCAAAAAGTTAATTACCCACCGCGAGCAGGTATGTAATAAACATTAAATATTTGTCAAATTAAGAAACAGTTATTGTAATCGAAAAATGATAAGTGTAATTCATTTTTATACTGCAACTAGGAGGGCTTCGCGTTCCTATCCGCTTGCATCCATAGAACCAGTGTTCTCTTTTATAAGGTAAGTACTCTTAATATCTGTAGCCTACATGTTAGCATAATTTTTTGAAAAAGAAATTTTGTTTAGCAAAAAGTTAATATTTTACCGCGAGCAGGTATGTAATAAACATTAATTATTTGTCAAATTAAGAAACAGATATTGTGTTCGAAAAATGAAAAGCGTGATTCCTTTTTATACGGCGACTAGGAGGGCTTCGCCCTCCTATCCCCTTGCAACCATAAAACTAGTGTCCTCCATTATAAGGTTAGGACTCTTAACATTTGTAGCCAACGACCATACCATGCTGAGCACACCAGTTCTCGTCCGATCACTGAAGTTAAGCAGCATTGGGCGCGGTCAGTACTTGGATGGGTGACCGCTTGGGAACACCGCGTGCCGTTGGCATAATTTTTTAAAATTAATTTTTGTTTAGCAAAAAGTTAATTACCCACCGCGAGCAGGTATGTAATAAACATTAAATATTTGTCAAATTAAGAAACAGTTATTGTAATCGAAAAATGATAAGTGTAATTCATTTTTATACTGCAACTAGGAGGGCTTCGCGTTCCTATCCGCTTGCATCCATAGAACCAGTGTTCTCTTTTATAAGGTAAGTACTCTTAATATCTGTAGCCTATATGTTGGCATAATATATATATTTTTTTTTAATTAAATTTTGTTTAGCAAAAAGTTAATTTCCCACCGCGAGCAGGTATGTAATAAACATTAAATATTTGTCAAATTAAGAAACAGATATTGTAATCGAAAAATGATAAGTGTAATTCATTTTTATGCTGCGACTAGGAGGGCTTCGCGTTCCTATCCGCTTGCATCCATAGAACTAGTGTTCTCTTTTATAAGGTAAGTACTCTTAATATCTGTAGCCTATATGTTGGCATAATTTTTTCTTTTTTTTTTTAATTAAATTTTGTTTAGCAAAAAGTTAATTTCCCACCGCGAGCAGGTATGTAATGAACATTAATTATTTGTCAAATTAAGAAACAGATATTGTGTTCGAAAAATGAAAAGCGTGATTCCTTTTTATACGGCGACTAGGAGGGCTTCGCCCTCCTATCCCCTTGCAACCATAAAACTAGTGTCCTCCATTATAAGGTTAGGACTCTTAACATTTGTAGCCAACGACCATACCATGCTGAGCACACCAGTTCTCGTCCGATCACTGAAGTTAAGCAGCATTGGGCGCGGTCAGTACTTGGATGGGTGACCGCTTGGGAACACCGCGTGCCGTTGGCATAATTTTTTAAAATTAATTTTTGTTTAGCAAAAAGTTAATTACCCACCGCGAGCAGGTATGTAATAAACATTAATTATTTGTCAAATTAAGAAACAGTCATTGTAATCGAAAAATGATAAGTGTAATTCATTTTTATACTGCGATTAAGAGGGCTTCGTGTTCCTATCCGCTTGCATCCATAGAACTAGTGTTCTCTTTTATAAGGTAAGTACTCTTAATAACTGTAGCCTATATGTTGGCATAATTTTTTGAAAAAGAAATTTTGTTTAGCAAAAAGTTAATATCCCACCGCGAGCAGGTATGTAATAAACATTAATTATTTGTCAAATTAAGAAACAGATATTGTATTCGAAAAATGAAAAGCGTGATTCCTTTTTATACTGCGACTAGGAGGGTTTCGCGTTCCTATCCGCTTGCATCCATGGAACTAGTGTTCTCTTTTATAAGGTAAGTACTCTTAATATCTGTAGCCAATATGTTGGCATAAATTTTTTGAAATTAAATTTTGTTTAGCAAAAAGTTAATATCCCACCGCGAGCAGGTATGTAATAAACATTAATTATTTGTCAAATTAAGAAACAGTCATTGTAATCGAAAAATGATAAGTGTAATTCATTTTTATACTGCGATTAAGAGGGCTTCGTGTTCCTATCCGCTTGCATCCATAGAACTAGTGTTCTCTTTTATAAGGTAAGTACTCTTAATATCTGTAGCCTATATGTTGGCATAATTTTTTGAAAAAGAAATTTTGTTTAGCAAAAAGTTAATATCCCACCGCGAGCAGGTATGTAATAAACATTAATTATTTGTCAAATTAAGAAACAGATATTGTATTCGAAAAATGAAAAGCGTGATTCCTTTTTATACTGCGACTAGGAGGGTTTCGCGTTCCTATCCGCTTGCATCCATGGAACTAGTGTTCTCTTTTATAAGGTAAGTACTCTTAATATCTGTAGCCAATATGTTGGCATAAATTTTTTGAAATTAAATTTTGTTTAGCAAAAAGTTAATTTCCCACCGCGAGCAAGTATGTAATAAACATTAAATATTTGTCAAATTAAGAAACAGTTATTGTAATCGAAAAATGATAAGTGTAATTCATTTTTATACTGCAACTAGGAGGGCTTCGCGTTCCTATCCGCTTGCATCCATAGAACTAGTGTTTTCTTTTATAAGGTAAGTACTCTTAATATCTGTAGCCTATATGTTGGCATAATTTTTTGAAAAAGAAATTTTGTTTAGCAAAAAATTAATATCTTACCGCGAGCAGGTATGTAATAAACATTAATTATTTGTCAAATTAAGAAACAGATATTGTATTCGAAAAATAAAAAGCGTGATTCCTTTTTATACGGCGACTAGGAGGGCTTCGCCCTCCTATCCCCTTGCAACCATAAAACTAGTGTCCTCCGTTATAAGGTTAGGACTCTTAACATCTATAGCCAACGACCATACCATGCTGAGCACACCAGTTCTCGTCCGATCACTGAAGTTAAGCAGCATTGGGCGCGGTCAGTACTTGGATGGGTGACCGCTTGGGAACACCGCGTGCCGTTGGCATAATTTTTTTTAAATAAAATTTTGTTTAGCAAAAAGTTAATTTCCCACCGCGAGCAGGTATGTAATGGACATTAATTATTTGTCAAATTAAGAAACAGTTATTGTAATCGAAAAATGAAAAGCGTCATTCCTTTTTATACTGCGACTAGGAGGGCTTCGCGTTCCTATCCGCTTGCATCCATGGAACTAGTGTTCTCTTTTATAAGGTAAGTACTCTTAATATCTGTAGCCAATATGTTGGCATAATTTTTTTTAAATTAATTTTTGTTTAGCAAAAAGTTAATATCCCACCGCGAGCAGGTATGTAATAAACATTAATTATTTGTCAAATTAAGAAACAGATATTGTATTCGAAAAATGAAAAGCGTGATTCCTTTTTATACTGCGACTAGGAGGGCTTCGCGTTCCTATCCGCTTGAATCCATGGAACTAGTGTTCTCTTTTATAAGGTAAGTACTCTTAATATCTGTAGCCTACATGTTAGCATAATTTTTTGAAAAAGAAATTTTGTTTAGCAAAAAGTTAATATCTTACCGCGAGCAGGTATGTAATAAACATTAATTATTTGTCAAATTAAGAAACAGATATTGTGTTCGAAAAATGAAAAGCGTGATTCCTTTTTATACGGCGACTAGGAGGGCTTCGCCCTCCTATCCCCTTGCAACCATAAAACTAGTGTCCTCCATTATAAGGTTAGGACTCTTAACATTTGTAGCCAACGACCATACCATGCTGAGCACACCAGTTCTCGTCCGATCACTGAAGTTAAGCAGCATTGGGCGCGGTCAGTACTTGGATGGGTGACCGCTTGGGAACACCGCGTGCCGTTGGCATAATTTTTTTTAAATTAAATTTTGTTTAGCAAAAAGTTAATTTCCCACCGCGAGCAGGTATGTAATGAACATTAATTATTTGTCAAATTAAGAAACAGATATTGTATTCGAAAAATGAAAAGCGTGATTCCTTTTTATACTGCAACTAGGAGGGCTTCGCGTTCCTATCCGCTTGAATCCATGGAACTAGTGTTCTCTTTTATAAGGTAAGTACTCTTAAAATCTGTGGCCAATATGTTGGCATAATTTTTTTAAAATTAATTTTTGTTTAGCAAAAAGTTAATTACCCACCGCGAGCAGGTATGTAATGAACATTAATTATTTGTCAAATTAAGAAACAGTTGTTGTAATCGAAAAATGATAAGTGTAATTCATTTTTATACTGCGACTAGGAGGGCTTCGCGTTCCTATCCGCTTGCATCCATAGAACTGGTGTTCTCTTTTATAAGGTAAGTAATCTTAATATCTGTAGCCTATATGTTGGCATAATTTTTTGAAAAAGAAATTTTGTTTAGCAAAAAGTTAATATCTTACCGCGAGCAGGTATGTAATGAACATTAATTATTTGTCAAATTAAGAAACAGATATTGTGTTCGAAAAATGAAAAGCGTGATTCCTTTTTATACTGCGACTAGGAGGGCTTCGCGTTCCTATCCGCTTGCATCCATGGAACTAGTGTTCTCTCTTATAAGGTAAGTACTCTTAATATCTGTAGCCAATATGTTGGCATAATTTTTTAAAATTAATTTTTGTTTAGCAAAAAGTTAATTACCCACCGCGAGCAGGTATGTAATAAACATTAAATATTTGTCAAATTAAGAAACAGTTATTGTAATCGAAAAATGATAAGTGTAATTCATTTTTATACTGCAACTAGGAGGGCTTCGCGTTCCTATCCGCTTGCATCCATAGAACCAGTGTTCTCTTTTATAAGGTAAGTACTCTTAATATCTGTAGCCTACATGTTAGCATAATTTTTTGAAAAAGAAATTTTGTTTAGCAAAAAGTTAATATCTTACCGCGAGCAGGTATGTAATAAACATTAATTATTTGTCAAATTAAGAAACAGATATTGTGTTCGAAAAATGAAAAGCGTGATTCCTTTTAATACGGCGACTAGGAGGGCTTCGCCCTCCTATCCCCTTGCAACCATAAAACTAGTGTCCTCCATTATAAGGTTAGGACTCTTAACATTTGTAGCCAACGACCATACCATGCTGAGCACACCAGTTCTCGTCCGATCACTGAAGTTAAGCAGCATTGGGCGCGGTCAGTACTTGGATGGGTGACCGCTTGGGAACACCGCGTGCCGTTGGCATAATTTTTTTTTAATTAAATTTTGTTTAGCAAAAAGTTCATTACCCACCGCGAGCAGGTATGTAATGAACATTTAATATTTGTCAAATTAAGAAACAGTTATTGTAATCGAAAAATGATAAGTGTAATTCATTTTTATACTGCAACTAGGAGGGCTTCGCGTTCCTATCCGCTTGAATCCATGGAACTAGTGTTCTCTTTTATAAGGTAAGTACTCTCAATATCTGTAGCCTATATGTTGGCATACATTTTTAAAAAGGAAATTTTGTTAAGCAAAAAGTTAATATCTTACCGCGAGCAGGTATGTAATAAACATTAATTATTTGTCAAATTAAGAAACAGTCATTGTAATTGAAAAATGAAAAGCGTGATTCCTTTTTATACTGCGACTAGGAGGGCTTCGCGTTCCTATCCGCTTGCATCCATAGAACTAGTGTTCTCTTTTATAAGGTAAGTACTCTTAATATCTGTAGCCTATATGTTGGCATAATATATATTTTTTTTTTTAATTAAATTTTGTTTAGCAAAAAGTTAATTTCCCACCGCGAGCAGGTATGTAATAAACATTAAATATTTGTCAAATTAAGAAACAGATATTGTGTTCGAAAAATGAAAAGCGTGATTCCTTTTTATACTGCGACTAGGAGGGCATCGCGTTCCTATCCGCTTGCATCCATGGAACTAGTGTTCTCTTTTATAAGGTAAGTACTCTTAATATCTGTAGCCAATATGTTGGCATAATTTTTTTTAAAAATTAATTTTTGTTTAGCAAAAAGTTAATTACCCACCGCGAGCAGGTATGTAATGAACATTAATTATTTGTCAAATTAAGAAACAGTTGTTGTAATCGAAAAATGATAAGTGTAATTCATTTTTATACTGCGACTAGGAGGGCTTCGCGTTCCTATCCGCTTGAATCCATGGAACTAGTGTTCTCTTTTATAAGGTAAGTACTCTCAATATCTGTAGCCTATATGTTGGCATACATTTTTAAAAAAGAAATTTTGTTAAGCAAAAAGTTAATATCTTACCGCGAGCAGGTATGTAATAAACATTAATTATTTGTCAAATTAAGAAACAGTCATTGTAATCGAAAAATGATAAGTGTAATTCATTTTTATGCTGCGACTAGGAGGGCTTCGCGTTCCTATCCGCTTGCATCCATAGAACTAGTGTTCTCTTTTATAAGGTAAGTACTCTTAATATCTGTAGCCTATATGTTGGCATAATTTTTTCTTTTTTTTTTTAATTAAATTTTGTTTAGCAAAAAGTTAATTTCCCACCGCGAGCAGGTATGTAATGAACATTAATTATTTGTCAAATTAAGAAACAGATATTGTGTTCGAAAAATGAAAAGCGTGATTCCTTTTTATACGGCGACTAGGAGGGCTTCGCCCTCCTATCCCCTTGCAACCATAAAACTAGTGTCCTCCATTATAAGGTTAGGACTCTTAATATCTGTAGCCAATATGTTGGCATAATTTTTTTTAAAAATTAATTTTTGTTTAGCAAAAAGTTAATTACCCACCGCGAGCAGGTATGTAATAAACATTAAATATTTGTCAAATTAAGAAACAGATATTGTATTCGAAAAATGAAAAGCGTGATTCCTTTTTATACTGCGACTAAGAGGGCTTCGTGTTCCTATCCGCTTGCATCCATAGAACCAGTGTTCTCTTTTATAAGGTAAGTACTCTTAATATCTGTAGCCTATATGTTGGCATACATTTTTAAAAAAGAAATTTTGTTAAGCAAAAAGTTAATATCTTACCGCGAGCAGGTATGTAATAAACATTAATTATTTGTCAAATTAAGAAACAGTCATTGTAATTGAAAAATGAAAAGCGTGATTCCTTTTTATACTGCGACTAGGAGGGCTTCGCGTTCCTATCCGCTTGCATCCATAGAACTAGTGTTCTCTTTTATAAGGTAAGTACTCTCAATATCTGTAGCCTATATGTTGGCATACATTTTTAAAAAAGAAATTTTGTTAAGCAAAAAGTTAATATCTTACCGCGAGCAGGTATGTAATAAACATTAATTATTTGTCAAATTAAGAAACAGTCATTGTAATTGAAAAATGAAAAGCGTGATTCCTTTTTATACTGCGACTAGGAGGGCTTCGCGTTGCTATCCGCTTGCATCCATGGAACTAGTGTTCTCTTTTATAAGGTAAGTACTCTTAATATCTGTAGCCTATATGTTGGCATACATTTTTAAAAAAGAAATTTTGTTAAGCAAAAAGTTAATATCTTACCGCGAGCAGGTATGTAATAAACATTAATTATTTGTCAAATTAAGAAACAGTCATTGTAATTGAAAAATGAAAAGCGTGATTCCTTTTTATACTGCGACTAGGAGGGCTTCGCGTTCCTATCCGCTTGCATCCATAGAACTAGTGTTCTCTTTTATAAGGTAAGTACTCTTAATATCTGTAGCCTATATGTTGGCATAATATATTTTTTTTTTTTTAATTAAATTTTGTTTAGCAAAAAGTTAATTTCCCACCGCGAGCAGGTATGTAATAAACATTAAATATTTGTCAAATTAAGAAACAGATATTGTAATCGAAAAATGATAAGTGTAATTCATTTTTATGCTGCGACTAGGAGGGCTTCGCGTTCCTATCCGCTTGCATCCATAGAACTAGTGTTCTCTTTTATAAGGTAAGTACTCTTAATATCTGTAGCCTATATGTTGGCATAATTTTTTCTTTTTTTTTTTAATTAAATTTTGTTTAGCAAAAAGTTAATTTCCCACCGCGAGCAGGTATGTAATGAACATTAATTATTTGTCAAATTAAGAAACAGATATTGTGTTCGAAAAATGAAAAGCGTGATTCCTTTTTATACGGCGACTAGGAGGGCTTCGCCCTCCTATCCCCTTGCAACCATAAAACTAGTGTCCTCCATTATAAGGTTAGGACTCTTAATATCTGTAGCCAATATGTTTGCATAATTTTTTTTAAAAATTAATTTTTGTTTAGCAAAAAGTTAATTACCCACCGCGAGCAGGTATGTAATAAACATTAAATATTTGTCAAATTAAGAAACAGATATTGTATTCGAAAAATGAAAAGCGTGATTCCTTTTTATACTGCGACTAGGAGGGCTTCGCGTTCCTATCCGCTTGAATCCATGGAACTAGTGTTCTCTTTTATAAGGTAAGTACTCTTAATATCTGTAGCCTACATGTTAGCATAATTTTTTGAAAAAGAAATTTTGTTTAGCAAAAAGTTAATATCTTACCGCGAGCAGGTATGTAATGAACATTAATTATTTGTCAAATTAAGAAACAGATATTGTGTTCGAAAAATGAAAAGCGTGATTCCTTTTTATACGGCGACTAGGAGGGCTTCGCCCTCCTATCCCCTTGCAACCATAAAACTAGTGTCCTCCATTATAAGGTTAGGACTCTTAACATTTGTAGCCAACGACCATACCATGCTGAGCACACCAGTTCTCGTCCGATCACTGAAGTTAAGCAGCATTGGGCGCGGTCAGTACTTGGATGGGTGACCGCTTGGGAACACCGCGTGTTGTTGGCATAATTTTTTAAAATTAATTTTTGTTTAGCAAAAAGTTAATTACCCACCGCGAGCAGGTATGTAATAAACATTAAATATTTGTCAAATTAAGAAACAGTTATTGTAATCGAAAAATGATAAGTGTAATTCATTTTTATACTGCAACTAGGAGGGCTTCGCGTTCCTATCCGCTTGCATCCATAGAACCATTGTTCTCTTTTATAAGGTAAGTACTCTTAATATCTGTAGCCTATATGTTGGCATAATATATTTTTTTTTTTTTAATTAAATTTTGTTTAGCAAAAAGTTAATTTCCCACCGCGAGCAGGTATGTAATAAACATTAAATATTTGTCAAATTAAGAAACAGATATTGTGTTCGAAAAATGAAAAGCGTGATTCCTTTTTATACTGCGACTAGGAGGGCATCGCGTTCCTATCCGCTTGCATCCATGGAACTAGTGTTCTCTTTTATAAGGTAAGTACTCTTAATATCTGTAGCCAATATGTTGGCATAATTTTTTTTAAATTAATTTTTGTTTAGCAAAAAGTTAATTACCCACCGCGAGCAGGTATGTAATGAACATTAATTATTTGTCAAATTAAGAAACAGTTGTTGTAATCGAAAAATGATAAGTGTAATTCATTTTTATACTGCGACTAGGAGGGCTTCGCGTTCCTATCCGCTTGCATCCATAGAACTAGTGTTCTCTTTTATAAGGTAAGTACTCTTAATATCTGTAGCCTATATGTTGCCATAATATATTTCTTTTTTTTAATTAAATTTTGTTTAGCAAAAAATTAATTTCCCACCGCGAGCAGGTATGTAATGAACATTATGTATTTGTCAAATTAAAAAACAGTTATTGTAATCGAAAAATGATAAGTGTAATTCATTTTTATGCTGCGACTAGGAGGGCTTCGCGTTCCTATCCGCTTGCATCCATAGAACTAGTGTTCTCTTTTATAAGGTAAGTACTCTTAATATCTGTAGCCTACATGTTAGCATAATTTTTTGAAAAAGAAATTTTGTTTAGCAAAAAGTTAATATCCCACCGCGAGCAGGTATGTAATAAACATTAATTATTTGTCAAATTAAGAAACAGATATTGCATTCGAAAAATGAAAAGCGTGATTCCTTTTTATACTGCGACTAGGAGGGTTTCGCGTTCCTATCCGCTTGCATCCATGGAACTAGTGTTCTCTTTTATAAGGTAAGTACTCTTGATATCTGTAGCCAATATGTTGGCATAATTTTTTTGAAATTAAATTTTGTTTAGCAAAAAGTTAATTTCCCACCGCGAGCAGGTATGTAATGGACATTAATTATTTGTCAAATTAAGAAACAGTTATTGTAATCGAAAATCGAAAAGCGTCATTCCTTTTTATACTGCGACTAGGAGGGCTTCGCGTTCCTATCCGCTTGCATCCATGGAACTAGTGTTCTCTTTTATAAGGTAAGTACTCTTAATATCTGTAGCCAATATGTTGGCATAATTTTTTAAAAATTACTTTTTTTAAATTAATTTTTTTTTAACAAAAAGTCAATTACCCACCGCGAGCAGGTATGTAATGAACATTAATTATTTGTCAAATTAAGAAACAGTTATTGTAATCGAAAAATGATAAGTGTAATTCATTTTTATACTGCAACTAGGAGGGCTTCGCGTTCCTATCCGCTTGCATCCATAGAACTAGTGTTCTCTTTTATAAGGTAAGTGCTCTTAATATCTGTAGCCTACATGTTAGCATAATTTTTTTTAAATTAAATTTTGTTTAGCAAAAAGTTAATTACCCACCGCGAGCAGGTATGTAATAAACATTAAATATTTGTCAAATTAAGAAACAGTTATTGTAATCGAAAAATGATAAGTGTAATTCATTTTTATACTGCAACTAGGAGGGCTTCGCGTTCCTATCCGCTTGCATCCATAGAACCAGTGTTCTCTTTTATAAGGTAAGTACTCTTAATATCTGTAGCCTACATGTTAGCATAATTTTTTGAAAAAGAAATTTTGTTTAGCAAAAAGTTAATATCTTACCGCGAGCAGGTATGTAATAAACATTAATTATTTGTCAAATTAAGAAACAGATATTGTGTTCGAAAAATGAAAAGCGTGATTCCTTTTTATACGGCGACTAGGAGGGCTTCGCCCTCCTATCCCCTTGCAACCATAAAACTAGTGTCCTCCATTATAAGGTTAGGACTCTTAATATTTGTAGCCAACGACCATACCATGCTGAGCACACCAGTTCTCGTCCGATCACTGAAGTTAAGCAGCATTGGGCGCGGTCAGTACTTGGATGGGTGACCGCTTGGGAACACCGCGTGCCGTTGGCATAATTTTTTTTTAATTAAATTTTGTTTAGCAAAAAGTTAATTACCCACCGCGAGCAGGTATGTAATGAACATTTAATATTTGTCAAATTAAGAAACAGTTATTGTAATCGAAAAATGATAAGTGTAATTCATTTTTATACTGCAACTAGGAGGGCTTCGCGTTCCTATCCGCTTGAATCCATGGAACTAGTGTTCTCTTTTATAAGGTAAGTACTCTCAATATCTGTAGCCTATATGTTGGCATACATTTTTAAAAAAGAAATTTTGTTAAGCTAAAAGTTAATATCTTACCGCGAGCAGGTATGTAATAAACATTAATTATTTGTCAAATTAAGAAACAGTCATTGTAATCGAAAAATGATAAGTGTAATTCATTTTTATACTGCGACTAGGAGGGCTTCGCGTTGCTATCCGCTTGCATCCATGGAACTAGTGTTCTCTTTTATAAGGTAAGTACTCTTAATATCTGTAGCCAATATGTTGGCATAATTTTTTTTAAATTAAATTTTGTTAAGCAAAAAGTTAATATCTTACCGCGAGCAGGTATGTAATAAACATTAATTATTTGTCAAATTAAGAAACAGTCATTGTATTCGAAAAATGAAAAGCGTGATTCATTTTTATACTGCGACTAGGAGGGCATCGCGTTCCTATCCGCTTGCATCCATGGAACTAGTGTTCTCTTTTATAAGGTAAGTACTCTTAATATCTGTAGCCAATATGTTGGCATAATTTTTTTTAAATTAAATTTTGTTAAGCAAAAAGTTAATATCTTACCGCGAGCAGGTATGTAATAAACATTAATTATTTGTCAAATTAAGAAACAGTCATTGTATTCGAAAAATGAAAAGCGTGATTCATTTTTATACTGCGACTAGGAGGGCTTCGCGTTCCTATCCGCTTGCATCCATAGAACTAGTGTTCTCTTTTATAAGGTACGTACTCTTAATATCTGTAGCCTATATGTTGCCATAATATATTTCTTTTTTTTAATTAAATTTTGTTTAGCAAAAAATTAATTTCCCACCGCGAGCAGGTATGTAATGAACATTAATTATTTGTCAAATTAAGAAACAGATATTGTATTCGAAAAATGAAAAGCGTGATTCCTTTTTATACTGCGACTAGGAGGGCATCGCGTTCCTATCCGCTTGCATCCATGGAACTAGTGTTCTCTTTTATAAGGTAAGTACTCTTAATATCTGTAGCCAATATGTTGGCATAATTTTTTTTAAATTAATTTTTGTTTAGCAAAAAGTTAATTACCCACCGCGAGCAGGTATGTAATGAACATTAATTATTTGTCAAATTAAGAAACAGTTGTTGTAATCGAAAAATGATAAGTGTAATTCATTTTTATACTGCGACTAGGAGGGCTTCGCGTTCCTATCCGCTTGCATCCATAGAACTAGTGTTCTCTTTTATAAGGTAAGTACTCTTAATATCTGTAGCCTATATGTTGCAGTAATATATTTCTTTTTTTTAATTAAATTTTGTTTAGCAAAAAATTAATTTCCAACCGCGAGCAGGTATGTAATGAACATTATGTATTTGTCAAATTAAAAAACAGTTATTGTAATCGAAAAATGATAAGTGTAATTCATTTTTATGCTGCGACTAGGAGGGCTTCGCGTTCCTATCCGCTTGCATCCATAGAACTGGTGTTCTCTTTTATAAGGTAAGTAATCTTAATATCTGTAGCCTATATGTTGGCATAATTTTTTGAAAAAGAAATTTTGTTTAGCAAAAAGTTAATATCTTACCGCGAGCAGGTATGTAATGAACATTAATTATTTGTCAAATTAAGAAACAGATATTGTGTTCGAAAAATGAAAAGCGTGATTCCTTTTTATACGGCGACTAGAAGGGCTTCGCCCTCCTACCCGCTTGCATCCATGGAACTAGTGTTCTCTTTTATAAGGTAAGTACTCTTAATATCTGTAGCCTATATGTTGGCATAATTTTTTCTTTTTTTTTTATTTAAATTTTGTTTAGCAGAAAGTTAATTTCCCACCGCGAGCAGGTATGTAATGAACATTAATTATTTGTCAAATTAAGAAACAGTTGTTGTAATCGAAAAAATGATAAGTGTAATTCATTCTTATACTGCGACTAGGAGGGTTTTGCGTTCCTATCCGCTTGCATCCATGGAACTAGTGTTCTCTTTTATAAGGTAAGTACTCTTAATATCTGTAGCCTATATGTTGGCATAATTTTTTAAAAAAGAAATTTTGTTTAGCAAAAAATTAATATCTTACCGCGAGCAGGTATGTAATAAACATTAATTATTTGTCAAATTAAGAAACAGTCATTGTATTCGAAAAATGAAAAGCGTGATTCCTTTTTATACTGCGACTAGGAGGGCTTCGCGTTCCTATCCGCTTGCATCCATAGAACTAGTGTTCTCTTTTATAAGGTAAGTACTCTTAATATCTGTAGCCTATATGTTGGCATAATATATTTTTTTTTTTTTAATTAAATTTTGTTTAGCAAAAAGTTAATTTCCCACCGCGAGCAGGTATGTAATAAACATTAAATATTTGTCAAATTAAGAAACAGATATTGTAATCGAAAAATGATAAGTGTAATTCATTTTTATGCTGCGACTAGGAGGGCTTCGCGTTCCTATCCGCTTGCATCCATAGAACTAGTGTTCTCTTTTATAAGGTAAGTACTCTTAATATCTGTAGCCTATATGTTGGCATAATTTTTTCTTTTTTTTTTTAATTAAATTTTGTTTAGCAAAAAGTTAATTTCCCACCGCGAGCAGGTATGTAATGAACATTAATTATTTGTCAAATTAAGAAACAGATATTGTGTTCGAAAAATGAAAAGCGTGATTCCTTTTTATACTGCGACTAGGAGGGCATCGCGTTCCTATCCGCTTGCATCCATGGAACTATCAGGGGTACAAATTGAAAATGCGGGTTTGATAACAGATGGCGTTACTAACGCTATACGCATCAGGCAGTACTGTGACTATGTTCATGTCAAAGCTACGTCTTATAGCTTTAATTTTCAGTATGTGTCAATTTGTCGCAGTGTCAAATTCATAGTTTTTTTGAGCTCTCAATATGTCGAGTTTCGTGCCAACAAAACAGCATTTGCGGGAAGTTTTAATTTACTTCTTTAATTTGAAGAAAAGTGCTGCTGAAGCACATCGATTGGTCTCCGAGGCTTATCCGAGTCATGTTCCATCGGTTTCAACGTGCGAGAGATGGTTTGTGCGGTTTAGAAGTGGTGATTTTGACGTTGAGGACAAAGAGCGGCCGGGCCAAGTGAAAAAGTTTGAGAATGCTGAATTGGAGGCAATACTCAATGAAGACTCGTGTCAAACTCAACAAGAGCTCGCAGATTCATTGGGAGTGACACAACAAGCCATTTCCCATCGTATAAAAGCCCTCGGAATGATCCAAAAGCAAGGACATTGGGTGCCGTATGAGCTGAAGCCGAGAGACGTCGAGCGCCGTTTTTTTGCATGCGAACTGCTGCTCGAACGGCAAAAACGGAAGGGTTTTTTGCATCGCATTGTCACTGGTGATGAAAAGTGGATCCATTACGATAACCCGAAGCGCAAAAAATCATATGGTTACCCCGGCCATGCATCATCATCGACGGCCAAACCAAAAATTCACGGCGCCAAGCTCATGCTCTGTATTTGGTGGGACCAGCTGGGTGTGGTGTATTATGAGCTATTGAAATCGAACGAAACCATCACAGGAGCACTATACCGAACTCAATTGATGCGTTTGAGCCGCGCACTCAAAGAAAAACGGCCACAATACGAGCAAAGACACGACAAAGTAATTTTGCAACATGACAACGCTCGGCCACATGTTGCAGCGCCGGTCAAAACATACCTACAAACGCTGAAATGGGAAGTCTTACCCCACCCGCCGTATAGCCCAGATATTGCTCCTTCCGATTACCACCTTTTCCGATCGATGACACATGGCCTAGCTGACCAGCGCTTCCATTCTTACGAAGAAGCCCAAAAATGGGTCGATGACTGGATAGCAGCCAAGCCGGCCGAATTTTTTCGCGACGGTATCCGTAAATTGCCAGAAAGATGGGAAAAAGTTGTGGCTAGCGATGGACAATACTTTGAATAATTCATTTGTTACCATTTTTTCAGAATAAACGTTCAAAAATAGAAAAAAATCCCGCATTTTCAATTTGTACTCCTGATAGTGTTCTCTTTTATAAGGTAAGTACTCTTAATATCTGTAGCCTATATGTTGGCATACATTTTTAAAAAAGAAATTTTGTTAAGCAAAAAGTTAATATCTTACCGCGAGCAGGTATGTAATAAACATTAATTATTTGTCAAATTAAGAAACAGTCATTGTAATCGAAAAATGATAAGTGTAATTCATTTTTATACTGCGACTAGGAGGGCTTCGCGTTGCTATCCGCTTGCATCCATGGAACTAGTGTTCTCTTTTATAAGGTAAGTACTCTTAATATCTGTAGCCAATATGTTGGCATAATTTTTTTTAAATTAAATTTTGTTAAGCAAAAAGTTAATATCTTACCGCGAGCAGGTATGTAATAAACATTAATTATTTGTCAAATTAAGAAACAGTCATTATAATCGAAAAATGAAAAGCGTGATTCCTTTTTATACTGCGACTAGGAGGGCTTCGCGTTCCTATCCGCTTGCATCCATAGAACTAGTGTTCTCTTTTATAAGGTAAGTACTCTTAATATCTGTAGCCTATATGTTGGCATAATATATTTTTTTTTTTTAATTAAATTTTGTTTAGCAAAAAGTTAATTTCCCACCGCGAGCAGGTATGTAATAAACATTAAATATTTGTCAAATTAAGAAACAGATATTGTAATCGAAAAATGATAAGTGTAATTCATTTTTATGCTGCGACTAGGAGGGCTTCGCGTTCCTATCCGCTTGCATCCATAGAACTAGTGTTCTCTTTTATAAGGTAAGTACTCTTAATATCTGTAGCCTATATGTTGGCATAATTTTTTCTTTTTTTTTTTAATTAAATTTTGTTTAGCAAAAAGTTAATTTCCCACCGCGAGCAGGTATGTAATGAACATTAATTATTTGTCAAATTAAGAAACAGTTGTTGTAATCGAAAAAATGATAAGTGTAATTCATTTTTATACTGCGACTAGGAGGGTTTTGCGTTCCTATCCGCTTGCATCCATGGAACTAGTGTTCTCTTTTATAAGGTAAGTACTCTTAATATCTGTAGCCTATATGTTGGCATAATTTTTTAAAAAAGAAATTTTGTTTAGCAAAAAATTAATATCTTACCGCGAGCAGGTATGTAATAAACATTAATTATTTGTCAAATTAAGAAACAGATATTGTATTCGAAAAATGAAAAGCGTGATTCCTTTTTATACTGCGACTAGGAGGGCTTCGCGTTCCTATCCGCTTGCATCCATGGAACTAGTGTTCTCTCTTATAAGGTAAGTACTCTTAATATCTGTAGCCAATATGTTGGCATAATTTTTTAAAATTAATTTTTGTTTAGCAAAAAGTTAATTACCCACCGCGAGCAGGTATGTAATAAACATTAAATATTTGTCAAATTAAGAAACAGTTATTGTAATCGAAAAATGATAAGTGTAATTCATTTTTATACTGCAACTAGGAGGGCTTCGCGTTCCTATCCGCTTGCATCCATAGAACCAGTGTTCTCTTTTATAAGGTAAGTACTCTTAATATCTGTAGCCTACATGTTAGCATAATTTTTTGAAAAAGAAATTTTGTTTAGCAAAAAGTTAATATCTTACCGCGAGCAGGTATGTAATAAACATTAATTATTTGTCAAATTAAGAAACAGATATTGTGTTCGAAAAATGAAAAGCGTGATTCCTTTTAATACGGCGACTAGGAGGGCTTCGCCCTCCTATCCCCTTGCAACCATAAAACTAGTGTCCTCCATTATAAGGTTAGGACTCTTAACATTTGTAGCCAACGACCATACCATGCTGAGCACACCAGTTCTCGTCCGATCACTGAAGTTAAGCAGCATTGGGCGCGGTCAGTACTTGGATGGGTGACCGCTTGGGAACACCGCGTGCCGTTGGCATAATTTTTTTTTAATTAAATTTTGTTTAGCAAAAAGTTAATTACCCACCGCGAGCAGGTATGTAATGAACATTTAATATTTGTCAAATTAAGAAACAGTTATTGTAATCGAAAAATGATAAGTGTAATTCATTTTTATACTGCAACTAGGAGGGCTTCGCGTTCCTATCCGCTTGAATCCATGGAACTAGTGTTCTCTTTTATAAGGTAAGTACTCTCAATATCTGTAGCCTATATGTTGGCATACATTTTTAAAAAAGAAATTTTGTTAAGCAAAAAGTTAATATCTTACCGCGAGCAGGTATGTAATAAACATTAATTATTTGTCAAATTAAGAAACAGTCATTGTAATTGAAAAATGAAAAGCGTGATTCCTTTTTATACTGCGACTAGGAGGGCTTCGCGTTCCTATCCGCTTGCATCCATAGAACTAGTGTTCTCTTTTATAAGGTAAGTACTCTTAATATCTGTAGCCTATATGTTGGCATAATATATTTTTTTTTTTTTAATTAAATTTTGTTTAGCAAAAAGTTAATTTCCCACCGCGAGCAGGTATGTAATAAACATTAAATATTTGTCAAATTAAGAAACAGATATTGTAATCGAAAAATGATAAGTGTAATTCATTTTTATGCTGCGACTAGGAGGGCTTCGCGTTCCTATCCGCTTGCATCCATAGAACTAGTGTTCTCTTTTATAAGGTAAGTACTCTTAATATCTGTAGCCTATATGTTGGCATAATTTTTTCTTTTTTTTTTTAATTAAATTTTGTTTAGCAAAAAGTTAATTTCCCACCGCGAGCAGGTATGTAATGAACATTAATTATTTGTCAAATTAAGAAACAGATATTGTGTTCGAAAAATGAAAAGCGTGATTCCTTTTTATACGGCGACTAGGAGGGCTTCGCCCTCCTATCCCCTTGCAACCATAAAACTAGTGTCCTCCATTATAAGGTTAGGACTCTTAATATCTGTAGCCAATATGTTTGCATAATTTTTTTTAAAAATTAATTTTTGTTTAGCAAAAAGTTAATTACCCACCGCGAGCAGGTATGTAATAAACATTAAATATTTGTCAAATTAAGAAACAGATATTGTATTCGAAAAATGAAAAGCGTGATTCATTTTTATACTGCGACTAGGAGGGCATCGCGTTCCTATCCGCTTGCATCCATGGAACTAGTGTTCTCTTTTATAAGGTAAGTACTCTTAATATCTGTAGCCTATATGTTGGCATAATTTTTTGAAAAAGAAATTTTGTTTAGCAAAAAATTAATATCTTACCGCGAGCAGGTATGTAATAAACATTAATTATTTGTCAAATTAAGAAACAGATATTGTCTTCGAAAAATAAAAAGCGTGATTCCTTTTTATACGGCGACTAGGAGGGCTTCGCCCTCCTATCCCCTTGCAACCATAAAACTAGTGTCCTCCGTTATAAGGTTAGGACTCTTAACATCTATAGCGAACGACCATACCATGCTGAGCACACCAGTTCTCGTCCGATCACTGAAGTTAAGCAGCATTGGGCGCGGTCAGTACTTGGATGGGTGACCGCTTGGGAACACCGCGTGCCGTTGGCATAATTTTTTTAAAATAAAATTTTGTTTTGCAAAAAGTTAATTTCCCACCGCGAGCAGGTATGTAATGGACATTAATTATTTGTCAAATTAAGAAACAGTTATTGTAATCGAAAAATGAAAAGCGTCATTCCTTTTTATACTGCGACTAGGAGGGCTTCGCGTTCCTATCCGCTTGCATCCATGGAACTAGTGTTCTCTTTTATAAGGTAAGTACTCTTAATATCTGTAGCCAATATGTTGGCATAATTTTTTTTAAATTAATTTTTGTTTAGCAAAAAGTTAATATCCCACCGCGAGCAGGTATGTAATAAACATTAATTATTTGTCAAATTAAGAAACAGATATTGTATTCGAAAAATGAAAAGCGTGATTCCTTTTTATACTGCGACTAGGAGGGCTTCGCGTTCCTATCCGCTTGAATCCATGGAACTAGTGTTCTCTTTTATAAGGTAAGTACTCTTAATATCTGTAGCCTACATGTTAGCATAATTTTTTGAAAAAGAAATTTTGTTTAGCAAAAAGTTAATATCTTACCGCGAGCAGGTATGTAATAAACATTAATTATTTGTCAAATTAAGAAACAGATATTGTGTTCGAAAAATGAAAAGCGTGATTCCATTTTATACGGCGACTAGGAGGGCTTCGCCCTCCTATCCCCTTGCAACCATAAAACTAGTGTCCTCCATTATAAGGTTAGGACTCTTAACATTTGTAGTCAACGACCATACCATGCTGAGCACACCAGTTCTCGTCCGATCACTGAAGTTAAGCAGCATTGGGCGCGGTCAGTACTTGGATGGGTGACCGCTTGGGAACACCGCGTGCCGTTGGCATAATTTTTTTTAAATTAAATTTTGTTTAGCAAAAAGTTAATTTCCCACCGCGAGCAGGTATGTAATGAACATTAATTATTTGTCAAATTAAGAAACAGATATTGTATTCGAAAAATGAAAAGCGTGATTCCTTTTTATACTGCGACTAGGAGGGCATCGCGTTCCTATCCGCTTGCATCCATGGAACTAGTGTTCTCTTTTATAAGGTAAGTACTCTTAAAATCTGTAGCCAATATGTTGGCATAATTTTTTTAAAATTAATTTTTGTTTGGCAAAAAGTTAATTACCCACCGCGAGCAGGTATGTAATGAACATTAATTATTTGTCAAATTAAGAAACAGTTGTTGTAATCGAAAAATGATAAGTGTAATTCATTTTTATACTGCGACTAGGAGGGCTTCGCGTTCCTATCCGCTTGCATCCATAGAACTAGTGTTCTCTTTTATAAGGTAAGTACTCTTAATATCTGTAGCCTATATGTTGACATAATTTTTTCTTTTTTTTTTTAATTAAATTTTGTTTAGCAAAAAGTTAATTTCCCACCGCGAGCAGGTATGTAATGAACATTAATTATTTGTCAAATTAAGAAACAGATATTGTGTTCGAAAAATGAAAAGCGTGATTCCTTTTTATACGGCGACTAGAAGGGCTTCGCCCTCCTACCCGCTTGCATCCATGGAACTAGTGTTCTCTTTTATAAGGTAAGTACTCTTAATATCTGTAGCCTATATGTTGGCATAATTTTTTCTTTTTTTTTTTTATTTAAATTTTGTTTAGCAGAAAGTTAATTACCCACCGCGAGCAGGTATGTAATAAACATTAAATATTTGTCAAATTAAGAAACAGTTATTGTAATCGAAAAATGATAAGTGTAATTCATTTTTATACTGCAACTAGGAGGGCTTCGCGTTCCTATCCGCTTGCATCCATAGAACTAGTGTTCTCTTTAATAAGGTAAGTACTCTTAATATCTGTAGCCTACATGTTAGCATAATTTTTTGAAAAAGAAATTTTGTTTAGCAAAAAGTTAATATCTTACCGCGAGCAGGTATGTAATAAACATTAATTATTTGTCAAATTAAGAAACAGATATTGTGTTCGAAAAATGAAAAGCGTGATTCCTTTTTATGCGGCGACTAGGAGGGCTTCGCCCTCCTATCCCCTTGCAACCATAAAACTAATATCCTCCATTATAAGGTTAGGACTCTTAACATTTGTAGCCAACGACCATACCATGCTGAGCACACCAGTTCTCGTCACTCTTCGTTGAGCAGCAGTCGATAGTGCATCGTAGCAGCGCCGTCTCCGTGCTCGAATAGCGAACAGTTCTCAAGTGTGAAACCTCTTAACAATACGTAAAGTGTCAAATCAAAACCAACCACAAATTAACATCCAAGGCGCAAATGTGCCAACAAAGAATTATGGCACCAAACTAGACGGGGCCGGACATGGTCCTAACAAACACACATCGAAGGTTACCCTTCAAGAAAACGACGTAGACAATTCCGTCAAAGTGACATCGCCGACACGGAAACCGATTATACCAAGGAAATTGATATGGAACCGACAACGGCCAAATCCACATGATAGCAGTGAAGAAATCTTCGAATATACCCAAGATTTATCAAGCTCATCCAAAAACAAAAGGAAAAGTGAAGGACAAACACAAGAGGAAAAAATATCTAAAACAATTAAATACAACGAAACTATGAATACATCAAGGGAAACCATGATGGAAATGGGAACGAACAATAATACTTCTACTCTTTCGGCCGAAATTAATGCCATACTGAGAGAACAGACCGCAAAAATTGCTGAACTAGAGAGGCAAACAAAAGCACAGCAGAATATAATAATCACTCTGCAGCAAAAGTTACAAAGGAAGCCCATACCGAAGCCCAAGCTAGGCGTCCAAACGAGAAACAGATTTGACGTGCTAGAAGAAAGCCCGTCGGGTAACACCACAATCGCAAGCGACGCAATGGCCACAGAAGTAGTCAACAAACCTCGCCATGAAGAGAAAGAGACAGCAACATCACAGGCAGCAGCAGAGCAGGCAGCAGCGAAGCAAGCAGCAGCAGAGCAGGCAGCAGCAGAGCAGGCAGCAGCAGAGCAAGCAGCAGAAGCGAACTCACCGACAGCCCTACAGGAAAAATCAGGTAAGATAACAACACGATCGCCGAGAGACACAACTATCCCAAGTGACGCAGCGCTGCAGCTCAAGACCTCCAAGCCCCCGCCAATCAACGTGTTCGGATGCAGTCCACAAGAATCGATCACTCTAATTAAATCTCAGGTTCCAACAATAAGTAAGTTTAGCTCGAAACGTATAAGTCCAGAAAAACATATAATTATCACAGAAAATCTAGCCGATTATAAACGGGTTCGAGAAGCGCTCGAAAAAGACGGAAAACAATATTTTTCTTTCACGCCGAAAGAAGAAAAGCTTAAAACCTATCTTCTAAAAAACCTCGAAGGTAACTTCGATCCGGAAGAAGTACGTCAGGAACTAACCGCTCTTCAGATTCCGAATATTGAAATAGTTAAAGTCTCACAATTTTCGACAAGGTTTTCGACCGCGAGAAACAAGAAACTTCCGATGTTTATCGTACAACTTTCTTCGCAAAGCAAAGTAGGTAATCTCTCACAAATCAAAAGAGTTCTATACCAAGAGATCGCTTGGGAAAAATTCCGTAAACCAAATAGAACGCAGTGCAGGCGCTGCCAACGAGAAGGGCACTCAGCAGCGAATTGTCATCTTACTCCGAGATGTGTAAAATGCATCGAACATCATCCTCCAGGAGAATGTCCGGTAGACAATAGCAAACTATCGCCCGACGATCCCAATTGGGTTAAGGCAAAGTGCGTTCATTGCAAGGGCGAAGGCCACCCCGCGTCCTACCGAGGCTGTCCGAAATTAAAAGAAACCAGGCAAAAAATAAAAGCACGCGTCGAATTAGCAAATTTGCGCAGGGAAACAAAAATTAAAAACATAGAAAGGTTTGTTAATCCAAAAATCCCATACAACACAATAGTGAAAATCTCTCAGCCACAAACAAACAGCGCCGCGACACAAGCTGTACCCCAAGGAAGTGGTTCTATAGCGCCCGTCCTTGCCGACGGTATCGAATCACTGAAGACTGAAATTCGAAACTGCTTAGAGCAAATAAACAAAATAGCGACCGCCGTTGCGACGAACGCGAGTAGAATAGAGTCTATCTACGAAGCACTCGAACTGGACGTTACCCATAATGCCTACTGACACACCAGTGACCAAAAAATCAACGTTAGCAAACGAATTAGATATAATCGCGATAAATGTAAATTCCCTTATCAAAAATCAAAGAAGAGCCACACTTCTAAATCTATTACGTAATAACAACCCAGACTTCGTCCTCCTGAGTGAAACAAAATTAAGCGATAGATTCAACCTCTCTTTCCGAGGATATACAGTAGTAAGAACCGATAGGAGAAACTCGATTCAAGGCGGAGGCACAGCAATCCTCGTGAAAGATTCGATTAAATTTACAAGGCTCTTTCTGAATTCACAGGTGTCGAACGTTTGCTTAGAAACAACAGTAATAAAGATCAAATTCCCGGATAATTCCTCGCTTATAATAGTATCAGCGTACGCATCGGGCAACAACAAGAGACAATTTATCCCTGAACTCCAAGCGCTATTCAATGAACTTAAACTGAATTCACCCACAAATTTCTATGTAGTAGCAGGAGATCTTAATGCTAAACACTCTGATTGGCAGAATACGACAAATAACCCTAGAGGGGTAGCACTTCACAAATGGCTCTCAGATAACGAAACCTTCTTTAGGATAAATTTTTTTCGGCTCTGAACTCCCCTCGTTCCCGAGAGGAAACTCGTTTCTAGACGTATGCCTGGCTGACAGCCGTCTAAACATTATTAATCTTTCGTCCACAAACAGATTGGAAACCCTCGCGTATGACAGTGACCATAATGCGATAAGAATGCGCATAGCGCGATCTAACCCCTTTGTGTTAGAAAAACCCCCCGAATCGCACAAATATAATTTCAATAAAACAAACTGGGCGAAATTTACAGCAACATTAATCGAGACAACAAGCCAAATCCCTGCTTCAAATAGAAATCTTACCAACACTGAAATAGACAACGCGCTTAATTATCTAGACGAGAACATAGTACGGGCAATAGACATAGCAGTTCCGAAAATGAAGAAATACAATTCTTCCGAGGCGTATTTCAATGCAACTATTTCCCGACTCCAAAAGCATAAGAGTTTTCTCATAACGAATATTAATAAACTACACAGAGTGGGATCCACGAACAACCTCGTCCGTCTAAATATTTTAAAAAGTCTCTTAAACGACACGAGAAACAGACTGAAGTTAGAATTTTCTAAATCTATCAACTCATACTGGGATAACAAAATAAAAAATATTTCTATTAAGGATCAAAAAAAATGGTTTTCTCAAGTCAACGGGTTATTTAGGAAAAAAGGGCGCTCCGATATGCCAACACTAAAAATTCCTCACGACAAAAAATTCCTGCTGGACAACGCAGATATTCCCGAACAATCCCTTGCTATAGATACAAACAATAAATTTATCGTGTCAAATCCCCTACATAAACTAAACGTGATAGGAGCTCACTTTGCAGCAGCAAATACACAAAATATTAATCTGGAAACTTCGAGACTCGGAGATCTCATCACAAAAAAAATATCAACACTAGAAAACGAAATAGCTTTTGAAGAAGAGAACCAAATTTCAGTCACTCAATTCTCTCCGCGAAATGTAGCCTATGCCCCATCTGACGAAACATTCGCTGATTACTTTACCTCGGCAGGATCTCTCAGGAAAATCTTCAGAAAACTAAACAATAAACGGTCAACCAGTTTTGATGGCATTCCTAATTTTATTCTCAAAAGACTCCCGGTATTGGTTATAATACAATATGCGATAATTTTCAACAATGCACTCAACAATAAATATTTCCCCTCGAAATGGAAAACTGCTAAAGTCATAGCCGTACCAAAAAAGGGAAAAGAAGGATCCGACCCGACGAGTTATAGGCCGATAAGCCTTCTGCCAAATATAAGTAAAGTCTTTGAAATTCTTATCAATAAATCTCTAACGTCATTCTGCGCTTCAAACAACATTATTCCAGAACAACAATTTGGCTTCCAACACAAGCATTCCACCATACATGCGATAAATAAATTCGTCTCTGATATCAATTGGTCTTTAAACGACCACAAATGTGTAGGAGCCTGCTTTATAGACCTCGAAAAGGCATTTGACACCGTATGGCTGCCGGGGCTTTTCTATAAACTTATCAATATAGAATTCCCAACACATCTCATAAAAATACTGTGGAACATGCTCCACGGTAAGCAGTTTTACGTTTGTGATGGAACCCTCTCCTCTAATAAATCGTTCCCTGTCTCGAACGGACTACAGCAAGGAACCGTAAACTCGCCCATCTTATTTAACATATTTATGAGTAACCTACTATCGCTATTCGGCCTCAACACCGCACACAATAAAAAGGCAATAGCCTTTGCGGACGATTTACTCATATATACATGCGGCTCAAAGGTTTCGACAACACAAGAGCTTCTCCAGGATCTGTTTATACGCATACAGGAATATTTCCAAGCCTGGCAACTAAAAATCAACACCTCGAAATGTGAGACTATACTTTTCAAACCTAAACTCGCCCACGGAAGTAGAGAAGTAAAACGAAATTGGAAAAAATTCAATATCAAAGAAAAAGGAGAACATGGTCAGCAAATCCCTCATAGACAGGCGGTCAAGTACCTAGGCGTAACAATAGACTCGGGGCTTACCTTCAGAAACCACATTACTATACAACTAAAGAAAGCCGATAAAGCATTTAAAAGCTGTTCACGCCTGTTTTACTCGAGGCAACTAGACAGCAAAATAAAAATAACTTGTTACCTATTACTGATAAGACCTATCATAACCTACGGCTGCCCCATATGGTTTAACATAAACGCGAGCCATATGGAGTCAATCAGAATATTTGAACGAAAATGCCTCAGAGCCTGTCTCCAAATGCACAGATCAGAGCGTTCAGACTACCTAAGACACTGCAGAAACACAGAAATCTATAATACAGCAAACATCAATAGAATAGACATACACATACTCAAACTAATTCGCAACCACATAGCCAATTCCTCTAAAACAAGATTCAACAGCCTCATTTTTGGTCCTTTCTACCCTCAATATAAATATCACAAAATTTCTGCCATCTCAGGATACGTCCCGCCCGAAGCTTTCACCTACTTAGACTCCCGAGGCCTCATTCAAGATACAAACAAAATCCCAACGATCTACCATATCCTAAGAGGTAATAATCAAAAAGCGTTTTACTATGAGCCCAACACGATCTGTGAAAATCATACAAAAATTAGGTATGATACACACCTACCGAATAAGGATATTGCCGATAATTATCAGAAAAATGTTAAAAAATATTGGTGGCTAGATCACCAGGCACCATAGAAACGTATCCAACGCAAAAGCCGAGTATCCCTGCAATCTCGCCTGCTTTATAGTGTAATTATTGTTTAGTCTAAGTTGTAAATAGTAATTTTAGCTCATTTTAAATATCCACTCTAGAAATAAATGCCACCTGTGTGTGAGCTCATCGAATTAGAACAGTTTTTATTTACTTTCTGCTCTATATTACAAAACAAATAATAATACCTCAACCTGATGAGTTGATTTTCACCGATATTGCGCAGGCAACTTATTCCCCGTAAACTACATACCCACGAGACCCGCTGGGCAGGTGGATGATGTTAAAAAAAAAAAAAAAAAAAAAAAATGTATCCTTGGTTCCCCATCGTTTGTCCAAGCTTAATACCCATGTTTACAAGAAATGTACCATAAATAATAAACGATGTGATATAAAAAAAAAAAAAAACACCAGTTCTCGTCCGATCACTGAAGTTAAGCAGCATTGGGCGCGGTCAGTACTTGGATGGGTGACCGCTTGGGAACACCGCGTGCCGTTGGCATAATTTTTTTTAAATTAAATTTTGTTTAGCAAAAAGTTAATTACCCACCGCGAGCAGGTATGTAATGAACATTTAATATTTGTCAAATTAAGAAACAGTTATTGTAATCGAAAAATGATAAGTGTAATTCATTTTTATACTGCAACTAGGAGGGCTTCGCGTTCCTATCCGCTTGCATCCATAGAACTAGTGTTCTCTTTTATAAGGTAAATACTTTTAATATCTGTAGCGAATATGTTGGCATAATTTTTTTTAAATTAAATTTTTTCTAGCAAAAAGTTAATTTCCCACCGCGAGCCTGTATGTAATGAACATTTAATATTTGTCAAATTAAGAAACAGTTATTGTAATCGAAAAATGATAAGTGTAATTCATTTTTATACTGCAACTAGGAGGGCTTCGCGTTCCTATCCGCTTGCATCCATAGAACTAGTGTTCTCTTTTATAAGGTAAATACTTTTAATATCTGTAGCCTATATGTTGGCATAATTTTTTGAAAAAGAAATTTTGTTTAGCAAAAAGTTAATATCCCACCGCGAGCAGGTATGTAATAAACATTAATTATTTGTCAAATTAAGAAACAGATATTGTATTCGAAAAATGAAAAGCGTGATTCCTTTTTATACTGCGACTAGGAGGGCATCGCGTTCCTATCCGCTTGCATCCATGGAACTAATGTTCTCTTTTATAAGGTAAGTACTCTTAATATCTGTAGCCTATATGTTGGCATAATTTTTTCTTTTTTTTTTTAATTAAATTTTGTTTAGCAAAAAGTTAATTTCCCACCGCGAGCAGGTATGTAATAAACATTAAATATTTGTCAAATTAAGAAACAGTTATTGTAATCGAAAAAATGAAAAGCGTGATTCCTTTTTATACTGCGACTAGGAGGGCATCGCGTTCCTATCCGCTTGCATCCATGGAACTAGTGTTCTCTTTTATAAGGTAAGTACTCTTAATATCTGTAGCCAATATGTTGGCATAATTTTTTTTAAATTAATTTTTGTTTAGCAAAAAGTTAATATCCCACCGCGAGCAGGTATGTAATAAACATTAATTATTTGTCAAATTAAGAAACAGATATTGTATTCGAAAAATGAAAAGCGTGATTCCTTTTTATACTGCGACTAGGAGGGCTTCGCGTTCCTATCCGCTTGCATCCATGGAACTAGTGTTCTCTTTTATAAGGTAAGTACTCTTAATATCTGTAGCCAATATGTTGGCATAATTTTTTTTAAATTAATTTTTGTTTAGCAAAAAGTTAATATCCCACCGCGAGCAGGTATGTAATAAACATTAAATATTTGTCAAATTAAGAAACAGTTATTGTAATCGAAAAATGATAAGTGTAATTCATTTTTATACTGCTTTATAAGGTAAGTACTCTTAATATCTGTAGCCTATATGTTGGCATAATTTTTTCTTTTTTTTTTTTATTTAAATTTTGTTTAGCAAAAAGTTAATATCTTACCGCGAGCAGGTATGTAATAAACATTAATTATTTGTCAAATTAAGAAACAGATATTGTGTTCGAAAAATGAAAAGCGTGATTCCTTTTTATACGGCGACTAGGAGGGCTTCGCCCTCCTATCCGCTTGCATCCATGGAACTAGTGTTCTCTTTTATAAGGTAAGTACTCTTAATATCTGTAGCCTATATGTTAGCATAATTTTTTCTTTTTTTTTTTATTTAAATTTTGTTTAGCAAAAAGTTAATTTCCCACCGCGAGCAGGTATGTAATGAACATTAATTATTTGTCAAATTAAGAAACAGTTGTTGTAATCGAAAAAATGATAAGTGTAATTCATTTTTATGCTGCGACTACGAGGGCTTCGCGTTCCTATCCGCTTGCATCCATGGAACTAGTGTTCTCTTTTATAAGGTAAGTACTCTTAATATCTGTAGCCAATATGTTGGCATAATTTTTTTTTAAAATTAATTTTTGTTTAGCAAAAAGTTAATTACCCACCGCGAGCAGGTATGTAATAAACATTAAATATTTGTCAAATTAAGAAACAGTTATTGTAATCGAAAAATGATAAGTGTAATTCATTTTTATACTGCAACTAGGAGGGCTTCGCGTTCCTATCCGCTTGCATCCATAGAACCAGTGTTCTCTTTTATAAGGTAAGTACTCTTAATATCTGTAGCCTACATGTTAGCATAATTTTTTGAAAAAGAAATTTTGTTCAGCAAAAAGTTAATATCTTACCGCGAGCAGGTATGTAATAAACATTAATTATTTGTCAAATTAAGAAACAGATATTGTGTTCGAAAAATGAAAAGCGTGATTCCTTTTTATACGGCGACTAGGAGGGCTTCGCCCTCCTATCCCCTTGCAACCATAAAACTAGTGTCCTCCATTATAAGGTTAGGACTCTTAACATTTGTAGCCAACGACCATACCATGCTGAGCACACCAGTTCTCGTCACTCTTCGTTGAGCAGCAGTCGATAGCGCATCGTAGTAGCGCCGTCTCCGTGCTCGAATAGCGAACAGTTCTCAAGTGTGAAACTCTTAACAATACGTAAAGTGTCAAAAACAATACGTAAAGTGTCAAATCAAAACCAACCACAAATTAACATCCAAGGCGCAAACGTGCCAACAAAGAATTATGGCACCAAACTAGACGGGGCCGGACATGGTCCTAACAAACACACATCGAAGGTTACCCTTCAAGAAAACGACGTAGACAATTCCGTCAAAGTGACATCGCCGACACGGAAACCGATTATACCAAGGAAATTGATATGGAACCGACAACGGCCAAATCCACATGATAGCAGTGAAGAAATCTTCGAATATACCCAAGATTTATCAAGCTCATCCAAAAACAAAAGGAAAAGTGAAGGACAAACACAAGAGGAAAAAATATCTAAAACAATTAAATACAACGAAACTATGAATACATCAAGGGAAACCATGATGGAAATGGGAACGAACAATAATACTTCTACTCTTTCGGCCGAAATTAATGCCATACTGACAAGGGGACCACATGGTCGTCGAATTTTTGTAATTTTTTATACTCATGGTACGTAAAGTTGAGACCCCAAATATGAATATCCCCAAGTAATACGACGCCATATTCAGAAATTCTCGAGAAAATCAACTTTGAAGTTAGAGCGAGCAACTGAAATAGAGAAACAAAAACCGAATTTTCAACTGAGTGAATAGCTCAGTGGGTAGCGCTGGAGTGTGGTAATCACTGGGTAGTGGGATCGAGTCTCGCTTTGGTCACTTTTTTTTTTTTTTTTTTTTTTCCAATTCAAATACCAACGTATTTTATATTTAAAATTCATTAAATATTTGCTAATTACCATTTTATTATTAACAAATTATCATTTTTTATGAATATTGCACGTGTTATTACATTTATTTGAAATTAATTTTAAAAAATGACAAGTAAAGTTTTGGGAACGAAAATGAAAAAACCTCGGGTAGAAAAATAATGTTTTTTTATTTAAAGTTACATCGTATCCATTTGTTTATCAACAGGATTGCACGAGCCACAGTGATAAGCGTCGTAAAAACACGGGAAACAGAAATTTTCACGGCATCGAGCACACCGCACGAATGCTGCGTTTTTACAGACGCATTTTTTTTTTTTAAACATCTATCGGAAAACAAACTTCATTGACGTTTTCAAAGATTTCTCTAGTATCACAAAGTTTTGAAGCGAACCACGCATATCTGATCATTTTACCGAAGATCGGAGAGGATAACTGATGATGAACGATTGAATGAATTTTAATACAATCTTCTCGATCGTTGATTTCGCGGCCTTCTTCGATCAGGTATGCGCAGTTTTGCATACGCTTGATGAAATTTTTTACTTGACGGTAAAAATAATATTATTTTTCCGCTCCACGTGCAATTTTCATAAGAAATTATAATTTGTTAATAATAATACGTTAATTAGCAAATATTTACTGAATTTTATATATAAAATAACTCTTCGTAAAGAGGATAATATTATTTTTCCGCTCCACGTGCAATTTTCATAAAAAATGATATAATTTGTTAATAATAATATGGTAATTAGCAAATATTTAATGCATTTTAAATATAAAATACGTAGGTATTTGAATTGGAAAAAAAAAAAAGTGACCAAAGCGAGACTCGATCCCACTACCCAGTGATTACCAGACTCCAGCGCTACCCACTGAGCTATTCACTCAGTTGAAAGTTCTATTTTTGTTTCTCTATTTCAGTTGCTCGCTCTAACTTCAAAGTCGATTTTCTCGAGAATTTCTGAATATGGCGTCGTATTACTTGGGGATATTCATATTTGGGGTCTCAACTTTACGTACCATGAGTATAAAAAATTACAAAAATCCGACGACCATGTGATCCCCTTGTGAGAGAACAGACCGCAAAAATTGCTGAACTAGAGAGGCAAACAAAAGCACAGCAGAATATAATAATTACTCTGCAGCAAAAGTTACAAAGGAAGCCCATACCGAAGCCCAAGCTAGGCGTCCAAACGAGAAACAGATTTGACGTGCTAGAAGAAAGCCCGTCGGGTAACACCACAATCGCAAGCGACGCAATGGCCACAGAAGTAGTCAACAAACCTCGCCATGAAGAGAAAGAGACAGCAACATCACAGGCAGCAGCAGAGCAGGCAGCAGCGAAGCAAGCAGCAGCAGAGCAGGCAGCAGCAGAGCAGGCAGCAGCAGAGCAAGCAGCAGAAGCGAACTCACCGACAGCCCTACAGGAAAAATCAGATAAGAAAACAACACGATCGCCGAGAGACACAACTATCCCAAGTGACGCAGCGCTGCAGCTCAAGACCTCCAAGCCCCCGCCAATCAACGTGTTCGGATGCAGTCCACAAGAATCGATCACTCTAATTAAATCTCAGGTTCCAACAATAAGTAAGTTTAGCTCGAAACGTATAAGTCCAGAAAAACATATAATTATCACAGAAAATCTAGCCGATTATAAACGGGTTCGAGAAGCGCTCGAAAAAGACGGAAAACAATATTTTTCTTTCACGCCGAAAGAAGAAAAGCTTAAAACCTATCTTCTAAAAAACCTCGAAGGTAACTTCGATCCGGAAGAAGTACGTCAGGAACTAACCGCTCTTCAGATTCCGAATATTGAAATAGTTAAAGTCTCACAATTTTCGACAAGGTTTTCGACCGCGAGAAACAAGAAACTTCCGATGTTTATCGTACAGCTTTCTTCGCAAAGCAAAGTAGGTAATCTCTCACAAATCAAAAGAGTTCTATACCAAGAGATCGCTTGGGAAAAATTCCGTAAACCAAATAGAACGCAGTGCAGGCGCTGCCAACGAGAAGGGCACTCAGCAGCGAATTGTCATCTTACTCCGAGATGTGTAAAATGCATCGAACATCATCCTCCAGGAGAATGTCCGGTAGACAATAGCAAACTATCGCCCGACGATCCCAATTGGGTTAAGGCAAAGTGCGTTCATTGCAAGGGCGAAGGCCACCCCGCGTCCTACCGAGGCTGTCCGAAATTAAAAGAAACCAGGCAAAAAATAAAAGCACGCGTCGAATTAGCAAATTTGCGCAGGGAAACAAAAATTAAAAACATAGAAAGGTTTGTTAATCCGAAAATCCCATACAACACAATAGTGAAAATCTCTCAGCCACAAACAAACAGCGCCGCGACACAAGCTGTACCCCAAGGAAGTGGTTCTATAGCGCCCGTCCTTGCCGACGGTATCGAATCACTGAAGACTGAAATTCGAAACTGCTTAGAGCAAATAAACAAAATAGCGACCGCCGTTGCGACGAACGCGAGTAGAATAGAGTCTATCTACGAAGCACTCGAACTGGACGTTACCCATAATGCCTACTGACACACCAGTGACCAAAAAATCAACGTTAGCAAACGAATTAGATATAATCGCGATAAATGTAAATTCCCTTATCAAAAATCAAAGAAGAGCCACACTTCTAAATCTATTACGTAATAACAACCCAGACTTCGTCCTCCTGAGTGAAACAAAATTAAGCGATAGATTCAACCTCTCTTTCCGAGGATATACAGTAGTAAGAACCGATAGGAGAAACTCGATTCAAGGCGGAGGCACAGCAATCCTCGTGAAAGATTCGATTAAATTTACAAGGCTCTTTCTGAATTCACAGGTGTCGAACGTTTGCTTAGAAACAACAGTAATAAAGATCAAATTCCCGGATAATTCCTCGCTTATAATAGTATCAGCGTACGCATCCGGCAACAACAAGAGACAATTTATCCCTGAACTCCAAGCGCTATTCAATGAACTTAAACTGAATTCACCCACAAATTTCTATGTGGTAGCAGGAGATCTTAATGCTAAACACTCTGATTGGCAGAATACGACAAATAACCCTAGAGGAGTAGCACTTCACAAATGGCTCTCAGATAACGAAACCTTCTTTAGGATAAATTTTTTCGGCTCTGAACTCCCCTCGTTCCCGAGAGGAAACTCGTTTCTAGACGTATGCCTGGCTGACAGCCGTCTAAACATTATTAATCTTTCGTCCACAAACAGATTGGAAACCCTCGCGTATGACAGTGACCATAATGCGATAAGAATGCGCATAGCGCGATCTAACCCCTTTGTGTTAGAAAAACCCCCCAAATCGCACAAATATAATTTCAATAAAACAAACTGGTCGAAATTTACAGCAACATTAATCGAGACAACAAGCCAAATCCCTGCTTCAAACAGAAATCTTACCAACACTGAAATAGACAACGCGCTTAATTATCTAGACGAGAACATAGTACGGGCAATAGACATAGCAGTTCCGAAAATGAAGAAATTCAATTCTTCCGAGGCGTATTTCAATGCAACTATTTCCCGACTCCAAAAGCATAAGAGTTTTCTCATAACGAATATTAATAAACTACACAGAGTGGGACCCACGAACAACCTCGTCCGTCTAAATATTTTAAAAAGTCTCTTAAACGACACGGGAAACAAACTGAAGTTAGAATTTTCTAAATCTATCAACTCATACTGGGATAACAAAATAAAAAATATTTCTATTAAGGTTAAAAAAAAAATGGTTTTCTCAAGTCAACGGGTTATTTAGGAAAAAAGGGCGCTCCGATATGCCAACACTAAAAATTCCTCACGACAAAAAATTCCTGCTGGACAATGCAGACATTCCCGAACAATCCCTTGCTATAGATACAAACAATAAATTTATCGTGTCAAATCCCCTACATAAACTAAACGTGATAGGAGCTTACTTTGCAGCAGCAAATACACAAAATATTAATCTGGAAACTTCGAGACTCGGAGATCTCATCACAAAAAAAATATCAACACTAGAAAACGAAATAGCTTTTGAAGAAGAGAACCAAATTTCAGTCACTCAATTCTCTCCGCGAAATGTAGCCTATGCCCCATCTGACGAAACATTCGCTGATTACTTTACCTCGGCAGGATCTCTCAGGAAAATCTTCAGAAAACTAAACAATAAACGGTCAACCAGTTTTGATGGCATTCCTAATTTTATTCTCAAAAGACTCCCGGTATTGGTTATAATACAATATGCGATAATTTTCAACAATGCACTCAACAATAAATATTTCCCCTCGAAATGGAAAACTGCTAAAGTCATAGCCATACCAAAAAAGGGAAAAGAAGGATCCGACCCGACGAGTTATAGGCCGATAAGCCTTCTGCCAAATATAAGTAAAGTCTTTGAAATTCTTATCAATAAATGTCTAACGTCATTCTGCGCTTCAAACAACATTATTCCAGAACAACAATTTGGCTTCCAACACAAGCATTCCACCATACATGCGATAAATAAATTCGTCTCTGATATCAATTGGTCCCTAAACGACCACAAATGTGTAGGAGCCTGCTTTATAGACCTCGAAAAGGCATTTGACACCGTATGGCTGCCGGGGCTTTTCTATAAACTTATCAATATAGAATTCCCAACACATCTCATAAAAATGCTGTGGAACATGCTCCACGGTAAGCAGTTTTACGTTTGTGATGGAACCCTCTCCTCTAATAAATCGTTCCCTGTCTCGAACGGACTACAGCAAGGAACCGTAAACTCTCCCAACTTATTTAACATATTTATGAGTAACCTACTATCGCTATTCGGCCTCAACACCGCACACAATAAAAAGGCAAATAGCCTTTGCGGACGATTTACTCATATATACATGCGGCTCAAAGGTTTCGACAACACAAGAGCTTCTCCAGGATCTGTTTATACGCATACAGGAATATTTCCAAGCCTGGCAACTAAAAATCAACACCTCGAAATGTGAGACTATACTTTTCAAACCTAAACTCGCCCACGGAAGTAGAGAAGTAAAACGAAATTGGAAAAAATTCAATATCAAAGAAAAAGGAGAACATGGTCAGCAAATCCCTCATAGACAGGCGGTCAAGTACCTAGGCGTAACAATAGACTCGGGGCTTACCTTCAGAAACCACATTACTATACAACTAAAGAAAGCCGATAAAGCATTTAAAAGCTGTTCACGCCTGTTTTACTCGAGGCAACTAGACAGCAAAATAAAAATAACTTGTTACCTATTACTGATAAGACCTATCATAACCTACGGCTGCCCCATATGGTTTAACATAAACGCGAGCCATATGGAGTCAATCAGAATATTTGAACGAAAATGCCTCAGAGCCTGTCTCCAAATGCACAGATCAGAGCGTTCAGACTACCTAAGACACTGCAGAAACACAGAAATCTATAATACAGCAAACATCAATAGAATAGACATACACATACTCAAACTAATTCGCAACCACATAGCCAATTCCTCTAAAACAAGATTCAACAGCCTCATTTTTGGTCCTTTCTACCCTCAATATAAATATCACAAAATTTCTGCCATCTCAGGATACGTCCCGCCCGAAGCTTTCACCTACTTAGACTCCCGAGGCCTCATTCAAGATACAAACAAAATCCCAACGATCTACCATATCCTAAGAGGTAATAATCAAAAAGCGTTTTACTATGAGCCCAACACGATCTGTGAAAATCATACAAAAATTAGGTATGATACACACCTACCGAATAAGGATATTGCCGATAATTATCAGAAAAATGTTAAAAAATATTGGTGGCTAGATCACCAGGCACCATAGAAACGTATCCAACGCAAAAGCCGAGTATCCCTGCAATCTCGCCTGCTTTATAGTGTAATTATTGTTTAGTCTAAGTTGTAAATAGTTATTTTAGCTCATTTTAAATATCCACTCTAGAAATAAATGCCACCTGTGTGTGAGCTCATCGAATTAGAACAGTTTTTATTTACTTTCTGCTCTATATTACAAAACAAATAATAATACCTCAACCTGATGAGTTGATTTTCACCGATATTGCGCAGGCAACTTATTCCCCGTAAACTACATACCCACGAGACCCGCTGGGCAGGTGGATGATGTTAAAAAAAAAAAAAAAAAAAATGTATCCTTGGTTCCCCATCGTTTGTCCAAGCTTAATACCCATGTTTACAAGAAATGTACCATAAATAATAAACGATGTGATATAAAAAAAAAAAAAAAAAAAAAAAAAAAAAACACCAGTTCTCGTCCGATCACTGAAGTTAAGCAGCATTGGGCGCGGTCAGTACTTGGATGGGTGACCGCTTGGGAACACCGCGTGCCGTTGGCATAATTTTTTTTAAATTAAATTTTGTTTAGCAAAAAGTTAATTACCCACCGCGAGCAGGTATGTAATGAACATTTAATATTTGTCAAATTAAGAAACAGTTATTGTAATCGAAAAATGATAAGTGTAATTCATTTTTATACTGCAACTAGGAGGGCTTCGCGTTCCTATCCGCTTGCATCCATGGAACTAGTGTTCTCTTTTATAAGGTAAGTACTCTTAATATCTGTAGCCAATATGTTGGCATAATTTTTTTTAAATTAATTTTTGTTTAGCAAAAAGTTAATATCCCACCGCGAGCAGGTATGTAATAAACATTAATTATTTGTCAAATTAAGAAACAGATATTGTATTCGAAAAATGAAAAGCGTGATTCCTTTTTATACTGCGACTAGGAGGGCTTCGCGTTCCTATCCGCTTGAATCCATGGAACTAGTGTTCTCTTTTATAAGGTAAGTACTCTTAATATCTGTAGCCTATATGTTGGCATAATTTTTTAAAAAAGAAATTTTGTTTAGCAAAAAGTTAATATCCCACCGCGAGCAGGTATGTAATAAACATTAAATATTTGTCAAATTAAGAAACAGTTATTTTAATCGAAAAATGATAAGTGTAATTCATTTTTATACTGCTTTATAAGGTAAGTACTCTTAATATCTGTAGCCAATATGTTAGCATAATTTTTTTTTAATTAATTTTTTTTTAGCAAAAAGTTAATTACCCACCGCGAGCAGGTATGTAATGAACATTAATTATTTGTCAAATTAAGAAACAGTTATTGTAATCGAAAAATGATAAGTGTAATTCATTTTTATACTGCGACTAGGAGGGCTTCGCGTTCCTATCCGCTTGCATCCATAGAACTAGTGTTCTCTTTTATAAGGTAAGTACTCTTAATATCTGTAGCCAATATGTTGGCATAATTTTTTTTTAATTAAATTTTGTTTAGCAAAAAGTTAATTACCCACCGCGAGCAGGTATGTAATGAACATTAATTATTTGTCAAATTAAGAAACAGATATTGTATTCGAAAAATGAAAAGCGTGATTCCTTTTTATACTTTGACTAGGAGGGCTTCGCGTTCCTATCCGCTTGCATCCATAGAACTAGTGTTCTCTTTTATAAGGTAAGTACTCTTAATATCTGTAGCCTATATGTTGGCATAATTTTTTATTTTTTTTTTATTTAAATTTTGTTTAGCAAAAAGTTAATATCCCACCGCGAGCAGGTATGTAATAACGTTAAATATTTGTCAAATTAAGAAACAGTTATTGTAATCGAAAAATGATAAGTGTAATCCATTTTTATACAGCGACTAGAAGGGCTTCGCGTTCCTATCCACTTGCATCCATAGAACTAGTGTTCTCTTTTATAAGGTAAGTACTCTTAATATCTGTAGCCTATATGTTGGCATAATTTTTTCTTTTTTTTTTTATTTAAATTTTGTTTAGCAAAAAGTTAATATCTTACCGCGAGCAGGTATGTAATAAACATTAATTATTTGTCAAATTAAGAAACAGATATTGTATTCGAAAAATGAAAAGCGTGATTCCTTTTTATACGGCGACTAGGAGGGCTTCGCCCTCCTATCCCCTTGCAAACATAAAACTAGTGTCCTCCGTTATAAGGTTAGGACTCTTAACACCTGTAGCCAACGACCATACCATGCTGAGCACACCAGTTCTCGTCACTCTTCGTTGAGCAGCAGTCGATAGCGCATCGTAGCAGCGCCGTCTCCGTGCTCGAATAGCGAACAGTTCTCAAGTGTGAAACCTCTTAACAATACGTAAAGTGTCAAATCAAAACCAACCACAAATTAACATCCAAGGCGCAAACGTGCCAACAAAGAATTATGGCACCAAACTAGACGGGGCCGGACATGGTCCTAACAAACACACATCGAAGGTTACCCTTCAAGAAAACGACGTAGACAATTCCGTCAAAGTGACATCGCCGACACGGAAACCGATTATACCAAGGAAATTGATATGGAACCGACAACGGCCAAATCCACATGATAGCAGGGAAGAAATCTTCGAATATACCCAAGATTTATCAAGCTCATCCAAAAACAAAAGGAAAAGTGAAGGACAAACACAAGAGGAAAAAATATCTAAAACAATTAAATACAACGAAACTATGAATACATCAAGGGAAACCATGATGGAAATGGGAACGAACAATAATACTTCTACTCTTTCGGCCGAAATTAATGCCATACTGAGAGAACAGACCGCAAAAATTGCTGAACTAGAGAGGCAAACAAAAGCACAGCAGAATATAATAATCACTCTGCAGCAAAAGTTACAAAGGAAGCCCATACCGAAGCCCAAGCTAGGCGTCCAAACGAGAAACAGATTTGACGTGCTAGAAGAAAGCCCGTCGGGTAACACCACAATCGCAAGCGACGCAATGGCCACAGAAGTAGTCAACAAACCTCGCCATGAAGAGAAAGAGACAGCAACATCACAGGCAGCAGCAGAGCAGGCAGCAGCAAAGCAAGCAGCAGCAGAGCAGGCAGCAGCAGAGCAGGCAGCAGCAGAGCAAGCAGCAGAAGCGAACTCACCGACAGCCCTACAGGAAAAATCAGATAAGAAAACAACACGATCGCCGAGAGACACAACTATCCCAAGTGACGCAGCGCTGCAGCTCAAGACCTCCAAGCCCCCGCCAATCAACGTGTTCGGATGCAGTCCACAAGAATCGATCACTCTAATTAAATCTCAGGTTCCAACAATAAGTAAGTTTAGCTCGAAACGTATAAGTCCAGAAAAACATATAATTATCACAGAAAATCTAGCCGATTATAAACGGGTTCGAGAAGCGCTCGAAAAAGACGGAAAACAATATTTTTCTTTCACGCCGAAAGAAGAAAAGCTTAAAACCTATCTTCTAAAAAACCTCGAAGGTAACTTCGATCCGGAAGAAGTACGTCAGGAACTAACCGCTCTTCAGATTCCGAATATTGAAATAGTTAAAGTCTCACAATTTTCGACAAGGTTTTCGACCGCGAGAAACAAGAAACTTCCGATGTTTATCGTACAGCTTTCTTCGCAAAGCAAAGTAGGTAATCTCTCACAAATCAAAAGAGTTCTATACCAAGAGATCGCTTGGGAAAAATTCCGTAAACCAAATAGAACGCAGTGCAGGCGCTGCCAACGAGAAGGGCACTCAGCAGCGAATTGTCATCTTACTCCGAGATGTGTAAAATGCATCGAACATCATCCTCCAGGAGAATGTCCGGTAGACAATAGCAAACTATCGCCCGACGATCCCAATTGGGTTAAGGCAAAGTGCGTTCATTGCAAGGGCGAAGGCCACCCCGCGTCCTACCGAGGCTGTCCGAAATTAAAAGAAACCAGGCAAAAAATAAAAGCACGCGTCGAATTAGCAAATTTGCGCAGGGAAACAAAAATTAAAAACATAGAAAGGTTTGTTAATCCAAAAATCCCATACAACACAATAGTGAAAATCTCTCAGCCACAAACAAACAGCGCCGCGACACAAGCTGTACCCCAAGGAAGTGGTTCTATAGCGCCCGTCCTTGCCGACGGTATCGAATCACTGAAGACTGAAATTCGAAACTGCTTAGAGCAAATAAACAAAATAGCGACCGCCGTTGCGACGAACGCGAGTAGAATAGAGTCTATCTACGAAGCACTCGAACTGGACGTTACCCATAATGCCTACTGACACACCAGTGACCAAAAAATCAACGTTAGCAAACGAATTAGATATAATCGCGATAAATGTAAATTCCCTTATCAAAAATCAAAGAAGAGCCACACTTCTAAATCTATTACGTAATAACAACCCAGACTTCGTCCTCCTGAGTGAAACAAAATTAAGCGATAGATTCAACCTCTCTTTCCGAGGATATACAGTAGTAAGAACCGATAGGAGAAACTCGATTCAAGGCGGAGGCACAGCAATCCTCGTGAAAGATTCGATTAAATTTACAAGGCTCTTTCTGAATTCACAGGTGTCGAACGTTCGCTTAGAAACAACAGTAATAAAGATCAAATTCCCGGATAATTCCTCGCTTATAATAGTATCAGCGTACGCATCGGGCAACAACAAGAGACAATTTATCCCTGAACTCCAAGCGCTATTCAATGAACTTAAACTGAATTCACCCACAAATTTCTATGTGGTAGCAGGAGATCTTAATGCTAAACACTCTGATTGGCAGAATACGACAAATAACCCTAGAGGGGTAGCACTTCACAAATGGCTCTCAGATAACGAAACCTTCTTTAGGATAAATTTTTTCGGCTCTGAACTCCCCTCGTTCCCGAGAGGAAACTCGTTTCTAGACGTATGCCTGGCTGACAGCCGTCTAAACATTATTAATCTTTCGTCCACAAACAGATTGGAAACCCTCGCGTATGACAGTGACCATAATGCGATAAGAATGCGCATAGCGCGATCTAACCCCTTTGTGTTAGAAAAACCCCCCGAATCGCACAAATATAATTTCAATAAAACAAACTGGGCGAAATTTACAGCAACATTAATCGAGACAACAAGCCAAATCCCTGCTTCAAATAGAAATCTTACCAACACTGAAATAGACAACGCGCTTAATTATCTAGACGAGAACATAGTACGGGCAATAGACATAGCAGTTCCGAAAATGAAGAAATACAATTCTTCCGAGGCGTATTTCAATGCAACTATTTCCCGACTCCAAAAGCATAAGAGTTTTCTCATAACGAATATTAATAAACTACACAGAGTGGGATCCACGAACAACCTCGTCCGTCTAAATATTTTAAAAAGTCTCTTAAACGACACGAGAAACAGACTGAAGTTAGAATTTTCTAAATCTATCAACTCATACTGGGATAACAAAATAAAAAATATTTCTATTAAGGATCAAAAAAAATGGTTTTCTCAAGTCAACGGGTTATTTAGGAAAAAAGGGCGCTCCGATATGCCAACACTAAAAATTCCTCACGACAAAAAATTCCTGCTGGACAACGCAGATATTCCCGAACAATCCCTTGCTATAGATACAAACAATAAATTTATCGTGTCAAATCCCCTACATAAACTAAACGTGATAGGAGCTCACTTTGCAGCAGCAAATACACAAAATATTAATCTGGAAACTTCGAGACTCGGAGATCTCATCACAAAAAAAATATCAACACTAGAAAACGAAATAGCTTTTGAAGAAGAGAACCAAATTTCAGTCACTCAATTCTCTCCGCGAAATGTAGCCTATGCCCCATCTGACGAAACATTCGCTGATTACTTTACCTCGGCAGGATCTCTCAGGAAAATCTTCAGAAAACTAAACAATAAACGGTCAACCAGTTTTGATGGCATTCCTAATTTTATTCTCAAAAGACTCCCGGTATTGGTTATAATACAATATGCGATAATTTTCAACAATGCACTCAACAATAAATATTTCCCCTCGAAATGGAAAACTGCTAAAGTCATAGCCGTACCAAAAAAGGGAAAAGAAGGATCCGACCCGACGAGTTATAGGCCGATAAGCCTTCTGCCAAATATAAGTAAAGTCTTTGAAATTCTTATCAATAAATCTCTAACGTTATTCTGCGCTTCAAACAACATTATTCCAGAACAACAATTTGGCTTCCAACACAAGCATTCCACCATACATGCGATAAATAAATTCGTCTCTGATATCAATTGGTCTTTAAACGACCACAAATGTGTAGGAGCCTGCTTTATAGACCTCGAAAAGGCATTTGACACCGTATGGCTGCCGGGGCTTTTCTATAAACTTATCAATATAGAATTCCCAACACATCTCATAAAAATGCTGTGGAACATGCTCCACGGTAAGCAGTTTTACGTTTGTGATGGAACCCTCTCCTCTAATAAATCGTTCCCTGTCTCGAACGGACTACAGCAAGGAACCGTAAACTCGCCCATCTTATTTAACATATTTATGAGTAACCTACTATCGCTATTCGGCCTCAACACCGCACACAATAAAAAGGCAATAGCCTTTGCGGACGATTTACTCATATATACATGCGGCTCAAAGGTTTCGACAACACAAGAGCTTCTCCAGGATCTGTTTATACGCATACAGGAATATTTCCAAGCCTGGCAACTAAAAATCAACACCTCGAAATGTGAGACTATACTTTTCAAACCTAAACTCGCCCACGGAAGTAGAGAAGTAAAACGAAATTGGAAAAAATTCAATATCAAAGAAAAAGGAGAACATGGTCAGCAAATCCCTCATAGACAGGCGGTCAAGTACCTAGGCGTAACAATAGACTCGGGGCTTACCTTCAGAAACCACATTACTATACAACTAAAGAAAGCCGATAAAGCATTTAAAAGCTGTTCACGCCTGTTTTACTCGAGGCAACTAGACAGCAAAATAAAAATAACTTGTTACCTATTACTGATAAGACCTATCATAACCTACGGCTGCCCCATATGGTTTAACATAAACGCGAGCCATATGGAGTCAATCAGAATATTTGAACGAAAATGCCTCAGAGCCTGTCTCCAAATGCACAGATCAGAGCGTTCAGACTACCTAAGACACTGCAGAAACACAGAAATCTATAATACAGCAAACATCAATAGAATAGACATACACATACTCAAACTAATTCGCAACCACATAGCCAATTCCTCTAAAACAAGATTCAACAGCCTCATTTTTGGTCCTTTCTACCCTCAATATAAATATCACAAAATTTCTGCCATCTCAGGATACGTCCCGCCCGAAGCTTTCACCTACTTAGACTCCCGAGGCCTCATTCAAGATACAAACAAAATCCCAACGATCTACCATATCCTAAGAGGTAATAATCAAAAAGCGTTTTACTATGAGCCCAACACGATCTGTGAAAATCATACAAAAATTAGGTATGATACACACCTACCGAATAAGGATATTGCCGATAATTATCAGAAAAATGTTAAAAAATATTGGTGGCTAGATCACCAGGCACCATAGAAACGTATCCAACGCAAAAGCCGAGTATCCCTGCAATCTCGCCTGCTTTATAGTGTAATTATTGTTTAGTCTAAGTTGTAAATAGTAATTTTAGCTCATTTTAAATATCCACTCTAGAAATAAATGCCACCTGTGTGTGAGCTCATCGAATTAGAACAGTTTTTATTTACTTTCTGCTCTATATTACAAAACAAATAATGATACCTCAACCTGATGAGTTGATTTTCACCGATATTGCGCAAGCAACTTATTCCCCGTAACCTACGTACCCACGAGACCCGCTGGGCAGGTGGATATTGCTAAACTCTGAAAAAAAAAAAAAAAATGTATCCTTGGTTCCCCATCGTTTGTCCAAGCTTAATACCCATGTTTACAAGAAATGTACCATAAATAATAAACGATGTGAAATAAAAAAAAAAAAAAAAAAAAAAAAAACACCAGTTCTCGTCCGATCACCGAAGTTAAGCAGCATTGGGCGCGGTCAGTACTTGGATGGGTGACCGCTTGGGAACACCGCGTGCCGTTGGCATAATTTTTTTTAAATTAAATTTTGTTTAGCAAAAAGTTAATTACCCACCGCGAGCAGGTATGTAATGAACATTTAATATTTGTCAAATTAAGAAACAGTTATTGTAATCGAAAAATGATAAGTGTAATTCATTTTTATACTGCAACTAGGAGGGCTTCGCGTTCCTATCCGCTTGCATCCATAGAACTAGTGTTCTCTTTTATAAGGTAAATACTCTTAATATCTGTAGCGAATATGTTGGCATAATTTTTTTTAAATTAAATTTTTTCTAGCAAAAAGTTAATTTCCCACCGTGAGCAGGTATGTAATGGACATTAATTATTTGTCAAATTAAGAAACAGTTATTGTAATCGAAAAATGATAAGTGTAATTCATTTTTATACTGCGACTAGGAGGGCTTCGCGTTCCTATCCGCTTGCATCCATAGAACTAGTGTTCTCTTTTATAAGGTAAGTACTCTTAATATCTGTAGCCTATATGTTGGCATAATTTTTTCTTTTTTTTTTTATTTAAATTTTGTTTAGCAAAAAGTTAATTTCCCACCGCGAGCAGGTATGTAATGAACATTAATTATTTGTCAAATTAAGAAACAGTTGTTGTAATCGGAAAATGATAAGTGTAATTCATTTTTATACTGCGACTAGGAGGGCTTCGCGTTCCTATCCGCTTGCATCCATGGAACTAGTGTTCTCTTTTATAAGGTAAGTACTCTTAATATCTGTAGCGAATATGTTGGCATAATTTTTTTTAAATTAAATTTTTTCTAGCAAAAAGTTAATTTCCCACCGTGAGCAGGTATGTAATGGACATTAATTATTTGTCAAATTAAGAAACAGTTATTGTAATCGAAAAATGATAAGTGTAATTCATTTTTATACTGCGACTAGGAGGGCTTCGCGTTCCTATCCGCTTGCATCCATAGAACTAGTGTTCTCTTTTATAAGGTAAGTACTCTTAATATCTGTAGCCTATATGTTGGCATAATTTTTTCTTTTTTTTTTATTTAAATTTTGTTTAGCAAAAAGTTAATTTCCCACCGCGAGCAGGTATGTAATGAACATGAATTATTTGTCAAATTAAGAAACAGTTGTTGTAATCGGAAAATGATAAGTGTAATTCATTTTTATACTGCGACTAGGATGGCTTCGCGTTCCTATCCGCTTGCATCCATGGAACTAGTGTTCTCTTTTATAAGGTAAGTACTCTTAATATCTGTAGCCAATATGTTGGCATAATTTTTTTTAAATTAAATTTTGTTTAGCAAAAAGTTAATATCTTACCGCGAGTTGGTATGTAATAAACATTAATTATTTGTCAAATTAAGAAACAGTCATTGTAATCGAAAAATGATAAGTGTAATTCATTTTTATACTGCGACTAGGAGGGCTTCGCGTTCCTATCCGCTTGCATCCATAGAACTAGTGTTCTCTTTTATAAGGTAAGTACTCTTAATATCTGTAGCCTATATGCTGGCATAATTTTTTAAAAAAGAAATTTTGTTTAGCAAAAAGTTAATATCCCACCGCGAGCAGGTATGTAATAAACATTAAATATTTGTCAAATTAAGAAACAGTTATTGTAATCGAAAAATGATAAGTGTAATTCATTTTTATACTGCTTTATAAGGTAAGTACTCTCAATATCTGTAGCCAATATGTTGGCATAATTTTTTTTAAATTAATTTTTTTTTAGCAAAAAGTTAATTACCCACCGCGAGCAGGTATGTAATGAACATTAATTATTTGTCAAATTAAGAAACAGTTATTGTAATCGAAAAATGATAAGTGTAATTCATTTTTATACTGCGACTAGGAGGGCTTCGCGTTCCTATCCGCTTGCATCCATAGAACTAGTGTTCTCTTTTATAAGGTAAGTACTCTTAATATCTGTAGCCAATATGTTGGCATAATTTTTTTTTAATTAAATTTTGTTTAGCAAAAAGTTAATTACCCACCGCGAGCAGGTATGTAATGAACATTAATTATTTGTCAAATTAAGAAACAGATATTGTATTCGAAAAATGAAAAGCGTGATTCCTTTTTATACTTTGACTAGGAGGGCTTCGCGTTCCTATCCGCTTGCATCCATAGAACTAGTGTTCTCTTCAATAAGGTAAGTACTCTTAATATCTGTAGCCCATATGTTGGCATAATTTTTTCTTTTTTTTTTTTATTAAAATTTTGTTTAGCAAAAAGTTAATATCCCACCGCGAGCAGGTATGTAATAAACATTAAATATTTCTCAAATTAAGAAACAGTTATTGTAATCGAAAAATGATAAGTGTAATCCATTTTTATACAGCGACTAGAAGGGCTTCGCGTTCCTATCCACTTGCATCCATAGAACTAGTGTTCTCTTTTATAAGGTACGTACTCTTAATATCTGTAGCCTATATGTTGGCATAATTTTTTCTTTTTTTTTTTATTTAAATTTTGTTTAGCAAAAATTTAATATCTTACCGCGAGCAGGTATGTAATAAACATTAATTATTTGTCAAATTAAGAAACAGATATTGTATTCGAAAAATGAAAAGCGTGATTCCTTTTTATACGGCGACTAGGAGGGCTTCGCCCTCCTATCCCCTTGCAACCATAAAACTAGTGTCCTCCGTTATAAGGTTAGGACTCTTAACATCTGTAGCCAACGACCATACCATGCTGAGCACACCAGTTCTCGTGGGAGTCTGAGCCGAGACACCAGACCGGCAACACGTAAAATCCGCTCTGTTCGTGCACCGTCTATCTTATCTATCATTATACTACTCGGCTTAAATCACAATAAATTAACAGTTACCAACTGCATCAAGACTAATACTCACAAATATCTCATCACCTTGTGAATACACAGTATCTGATTTATTAATAAACAAAATCTTCACCCCTCACCCGGTCAGCTCACTCAATCAACTCTTTACTCAAAATCATAGTTTCATCGATACACCCCCCTTGCACTGGCTATTCATTGCCTATAATCCGTTATAGTACTCTACAAATTAATTTTCATCCTATCTAAGCACCGTTCGCTCACATAAAGTGCATCAGACCATACCCAGTTTTTCCAAGTGGGAACTAACCGCCATCGCTCGGAAGTCATACTCGATTCAAACACCAACACAACTCTCACCCAACGGATTATAAAACTATTTACACTAACACAGTAAGTAGCCTATACTCATTTAACTACGTCCACTGACAATGGCAGGCTCTCTGCGGGGTCTCTCGAGCAACCCATCTCTGCCAATCATCCGATGGCCGGACCCTCTATAGTCACAACCCCACGGCCCGTCTCACCGCATAATATAATACCTAATGCTACTAATATCCCCCAGAATTTTAGATTCACTACAAATAATCTCGACTCTCTTTATAAAAAACTCGTCAAAGACTCTGCTAAACCCAAAATGTCCAACGTAAAACCAAATCTCTCAGCCGGTAGGAAACGGAAAATTATTCAGAGCGCTCAGGAGCCTATCCCCCCCGCTCCTCAAAAGGATACAATAAACCACGAGTGGGAACTACCTAAGCGGACCATAAAATCTCGCCGCGTAAATACATCAGAGCAACCTCAACTAGACACTTCTAATCAATTCGATAATATATCAGATCTAGACGAAGAAGACCAAAACACACCTACCACAGAGCAACCTTCACCAAAAGCCAAACAATACCGGCCACCCCCACTCTTTACTTCCAACACTGAATTGCCAATACTGATAAATTTAATTTCCAGTCTCTCGATCAATAAGAAACACGTAACAATCAACGAAACAGATTCAAAACAACATACCATCTATCTTAACAACTTCGAAGATTTTGAGAAGTTATGCACCCAAGCCAAAGCTGATAACATTGAATACTACACATTCACTCCAAAAAACCTGAAAACAAAAATATACGTTTTAAAAGGAATTAAAGGTAATTTTTCCGAATCGGACATCTTAGACGAAATAAATAGCCTCAGTATACCTACCTTAAACATTTTGAAAATAAATAAACTAATTTTTGATAAATTAAATCCAAGTCGATACCACTACTTAGTACACATATCCCACGATAGTTCACCAAAAGAACTATATAATATCAAAACCTTAGCGTACCAAAAAACTAAATGGGAACCCCTTAAGAAAAAAAATATATATCAATGTCGTAAATGCCAAAGGGTAGGGCATACGAGTGCTAACTGCAACCTCTTATATAGATGCGTAAAATGTTCCCTCTCCCATGACCCCGGCAAATGTTCCATTACTCAAATCACAGACAAAGCTAATCTTAAATGCGCTAACTGCAACGGACAAGGCCACCCAGCATCCTATAAAGGCTGCCCATATATTAAACTAGCAATATCAATCAAAAAAGAAAGCCTCACTACTAAAAATGCAAAGCTCCACCGCAATATTACAAACATTGCTAAAGCCACAGTCTCGGATTTCTCCTACGCTCAATTTCTACTACCTCTCAATCTTTGCACAACCATCAAGAGACTCAAATCCCTCACTTGCGAGAGCATTACCCATCGCAAGCACCGGAATGGCTCACAACATTCAAAAACGAGATAACAAGCCTAATAACCACTCAATACAACGCTTTATCGGCCCAAATAGCTAATAACTCCAGCAGGATTGACTTTATTTACAACTCTCTTTATGGATAATACAACCTCCAACCTCAAAATATTAAATATTGCGGCCATCAACGTGAACTCAATTATCACAAATCATCGTCGACTTGACCTCATCAATTTCATAGCAACCCATAAACACGACATTTTATTATTATCTGAAACTAAATTATCTCACCGTCATAATCCATGTTTTAAAACTCACCATATTATTCGCTCAGATCGCCTCAATGCTACCCAAGGAGGAGGCACTGCTATCCTCATAAAAAAAAATATTCAATTTGAAATCATAAGATCACCTTCATCGTCACTAAATGAAATAGTTGAATATACCATAGTTAAACTTACCCTCTCTAATAACAGATCCCTTTTCATCGTTAGCATCTACGCTCGACACGACAATCGGACCCGCTTCTTAATTGAACTGGAAACTCTCTTCACTAATCTCCACCTCGACAAAAATAATAATTATTATATCATGGCCGGAGACCTAAATGCGCGCCGCATAGTATGGGGTGATTCTGTAAATAATCAGCGGGGCTCCCACTTGGCCCGCTGGACCAATATAAACGAAATCAGATATAAACTAACTATCTGCCCTCCTGATGCACCCACCTTTAAACCCAGTAATTCTTATCTTGACATATTCCTCACTGACACTAGATTACTACTCTCAACCAACCCCTCCTATACCTCCCACACCTTACCCTACGATAGCGACCATACCGCGATCGAGCTGTCATTCCCCCTGGCAATGGGTGGCCTAAATCTGCATGGAGTGCAACCAGCAGAGGGTCGTCCTAACTTCAGAGGCACTAATTGGAAAAAGTTCCAACGAACTCTAAATAGTCTATACCGAGTTCCACCAGAATCGACTCGCACCCTGAGCGTCTCTGAAGTTGACGACCACTTGGCCACCCTTACCGGGGCGGTGCAGGCATCCATCGCGGTAGCGGTCCCCTCCTTCAAACCCATCTACCACATCCTAAACTGTATTAATAATAATATCCTATCACTCCTGATGAGGAAAAGCAAATTACTTAGTGCTCTGCACACACTTCACAGGCTACGTACTCCTAACACCAATTACCTTGTAATTAATACTAAGGCACTCCTCAAAACACTTACTTGTCAAATAAAAAATAAATTCCGCATAGTCACGGAAAATTATTGGAACAACCAGGTCAGATCTATTAGCCATCGGGATCCATCATCCTTTTTCCCTAAAATTAATAGATTGCTTAGAAATACCCACCATTACAACATAGATAACATACAAATTCACCAACATAACCTACCTATACTTCAACGCAGCTCCTGTTCCCTTCACAATACACCCATCATTAACCACAAATATGTATTCACTGATCCTAAAGATATCCTGAACATCATTGGAGCCCATTACGAAAGCATAAATTCACCCCGTCACATTAATACACACTCTAGAGTAGCCTCAATTGTTCAACACACCACTTCAACACTTAAAACATCAATCAACTCCCCCGCACACATGACAACCTCATCACTCATTTTAATGCTTCAAACCCAGCTACTAACCCCACTAATAATCTCACTCTTCATCCATTCCCATTCACCAATATTCATAAACTAACACTACTCATCTCGAAACTCCCTAATAAAACATCATGCGGAATTGACAATATCCCGCCCCTCATTTTAAAACATCTAACCCCGATAACTATCACAGCTCTTACAATCATATTTAACAATGCCATTAACCTCAAATATTTCCCCAAAGCATGGAAACTAACCAAAATCCTCCCAATCTTAAAAAAAAATAAAGACCCAACCGACCCAGTAAGCTACCGCCCCATTAGCCTCACTCCCAGTCTCTCTAAACTTTACGAATCTATCATTAACACTTCCATTAATACCTTTTGCACGACACACAACATCATACCTCATACTCAATTTGGATTTAAACATGAACACTCCACAACTCACGCCATACACAAACTATTATCAGATATTACAAGAAAAGTGGGCAGCTGCCATCTAGTGGCGGCTGCCCTTTTGGATCTAGAAAAAGCTTTTGACTCGGTGTGGCTGGATGGGCTCCTCTTCAAACTGCACAAAAAAAACTTCCCCGATTGGCTAATACATCTGACCTGGGATATGATCACCAATAAGAAATTTATCACATGGGACACACATAGCACTTCTTCATTAACTTTTCAATCGACTGAAGGACTCCAACAAGGAGCAGTCAACTCGCCCATTTTATTTAACATCTTCACCAGCGATTTACTTACTTTATTTAACCTTAACACTCACATTAGTAACACCTCAGCCATAGCCTTTGCAGACGATTACATCATATATACTCATGGAAATCACATTACAAAAATACATACTGAATTATCAACCACGGTCAACAAAATAAATAAATATCTAGCCACCTGGAATCTACGAATAAATCCGGCTAAATGCGAAACAATCCTCTTCAGGAAACCCAGTTCCTTCCTGTCCAAATCCAATCGCATCCTTTATAAAAACTTCTCAATACAAACATACATACCGGGCACCGACCAACTCACACCTATACCCCATAAAAACATCGTTAAATATCTGGGAGTTCAGGTGGATGCTCTGCTGAGAGGCAACTCTCACGTATTGGTCCAGCTGGCCAAAGCTAGGGCAGCCTTTTTTCACAACAGCCGCATATTCTATAACAACAACTTAACCACCAGAACAAAAATCATATTATATCTATTACTAATCAGACCGATCCTCACCTATGCGGCGCCCATTTGGTGGAATATAAACCATACAATGATGGAACTCCTACGCGCATTCGAGCGTAGCTGCTTACGCACCTGTACTAAATTAAACCGATCCCCCTCCTCAGACTACCAACATTTTATAAGCAACTAGCTGTCTTACCCGGCGTTGCCCGGGTACACAAACAAATAGATAAGACCTAAGCAAGGTCACTCCATATATCTCACACCTTAAAACCACCCTGACAAAATACCCTTTATCATACCACTAAAAATAATGTGGCTTTTAATAACATTTTTTAAATCCAATTTAGCTGTTATACACAAAGTAAAGTGTGGCGCTCATTTTGCAAATTATCGAATCGCTCAGCGCTCTTTGTTACGCTCGCTTCAATATAAACTTCAATATAAACACAAACAAATAGATAAGGCCTAAGCAAGGTCACTCCATATATCTCACACCTTAAAACCACCCTGACAAAATACCCTTTATCATACCACTAAAAATAATGTGGCTTTTAATAACATTTTTTAAATCCAATTTAGCTGTTATACACAAAGTAAAGTGTGGCGCTCATTTTGCAAATTATCAAATCGCTCAGCGCTCTTTGTTACGCTCGCTTCAATATAAACTCTCTTCATATGTATGAGAGTTTTCGAGTGTATTGAGCTGTTGGTTGAGTGAGATTATCATCAGAAGATAATTGCGAGCTCTGATTATAATTTATAGCTGATTTCCTGGCGCTGCCCGAGTGTCACATCATATACGGAATAACAGCTAAATCGGTGTTTAAAAAAGTTGAAAAAAACCACATTACTTTCAGTGCGGGATAAAGATAGTTTTCGTTGGGAGTGGTTATATGGGGTGAGATATATAGAGTGAGTGAGTTTCTATTTTGTTTGTGAAGCTTTGTTTAAATCGGTTAAAGCAGAAAAAATAACTACTTCTAGGGGATAAAGGTGCGATTTTAAGGGGTGAGCTATATTTATACAGTGACCTTCCATTAGAACTTATCAAAATTTGTGTAAAGTTTGGTTGAAATCAGTGAAGGGGTGTGGATTTTTATACTAAATCTTTTTTAGGGCTTTAAGTGGGTGGATATGTATACAATACGACCTTTGTCGTACCCGTCTTAGACCCGCTATAATATTTGTGTAAGGTTTGGTTGCAATCAGTTGATTCGCGTGAATATTTTTGGAGAATCTTTTTTTAGGGGGTGAATAGGGTAGGGTTTAGGGGTGAGATATATCCAGTGACCTTCCGTAGGCTCTAAGCAATATTTGTGCTTGGCTTGGTTGTAATCAGTGAAGGCGTGTGGATTTTATTAAGAATTTATTTTTAGGGGATTAAGGGGGTGGTTTTCAGGGGTGAGATGTATATAGTCGCCTTCCTTTGGTCTTCAACAATATTTGTGTAAGGTTTGATTGAAATAAGTTGATTGGCGTGAATATTTTTTTAAAATCTTTTTTTAGGTGGTTAAGAGGGTGGGCTTTAGGGGTGAGATATACCCAGTGACCTTCCTTAGGCTCTTAACAATATTTGTGTTTGGTTTGGTTGTAATCGGTGAAGGCGTGTGGATTTTATTAAGAATTTTTTTTTAAGGGATGAAGGGGGTGGTTTTCAGGGGTAAGATATATACAGTTGCCTTTCTTTGGTCTTCAGCAATATTGGTATAAAGTTTGGCTGAAATCGGTCAACGCGTGTAGCTTTGTATAGCCGGACAGACAGACAAACAGACAGACAAACATTCATTTTTATATATAAGATTTTTTAGAGGGTGAAGACGGTGGGGTTTAGGGGTGAGATATATCCAGTGACCTTCCTTAGGCTCTTAACAATATTTGTGCTTGGCTTGGTTGTAATCGGTGAAGGCGTGTGGATTTTATTAAGAATTTATTTTTAGGAGATTAAGAGGGTGGTTCTCAGGGGTGAGATACATACAGTCGCCTTCCTTTGGTCTTCAACAATATTTGTGTAAGGTTTGGTTGAAATCAGTTGATTCGCGTGAATATTTTTAAAGAATCTTGTTTTAGGGGATGAAGGGGGTGGTTTTAAGGGGTGAGATATATCCAGTGACCTCCCGTAGGCTCTTAACAATATTTGTGCTTGGTTTAGTTGTAATCGGTGAAGGCGTGTGGATTTTATTAAGAATTTTTTTGAGGGGATGAAGGGGGTGGTTTTCAGGGGTGAGATGTATTCAGTGACCTTCCGCAGACTCTTAACAATATTTATGCTTGGTTTGGTTGTAATCGGTGAAGGCGTGTGGATTTTATTAAGAATTCATTTTTAGGGGATGAAGGGGGTGGTTTTCACGGGTGAGATACATACAGTAGCCTTCCTTTGGTCTTCAACAATATTTGTGTAAGGTTTGGTTGAAATCAGTTGATTCGCGTGAATATTTTTGAAGAATCTTTTTTTAGGGGGTGAAGAGGGTGGGGTTTAGGGGTGAGATGTATCCAGTGACCTTCCTTGGGCTCTTAACAATATTTGTGCTTGGTTTGTTTGTAATCGGTGAAGGCGAATATATAGAATATATAGAATTAAAAAAAAACCATTAAAACACTTTCGACAGTTTCTAACTCTTTTACACCCCCTTGGGGGTGGAATTTCTAAAAATCCTGAAATTAGTTTTTAGACATTTGTATGAGTAACATTTGCAAGCGAAAATCAAGGCGATATCTCATCGTGCCTAAGAGATATTGAGAAATACGTAAAAACATAATTCTCCCTTTTACACCCCCTTAAGGGTTGAATTTCTAAAAATCCTAAAATCAGTTTTTGAACATTTGTATGAGTAACATTTGCAAGTAATAACCAAGGCGATATCTCATCGTGCCTAAGAGATATTGAGAAATACGTAAAAACATATTTAACCCTTTTGCAGCCCTTTAGGGGTGGAATTTTCGGAAATCCTGAAATTAGTTTTTAAACATTTGTATGAGTAACATTTGCAAGCAAAAACCAAGGCGATATCTCATCGTGCCTAAGAGAAATACGTAAAAACATATTTAACCCTTTTACACCCCGTTAAGGGTGGAATTTCTAAAAATCCTGAAATGGGTTTTTAAACATTTGTATGAGTAACATTTGCAAACAAAAACCAAGGCGATATTTTATCGTGCCTAAGAAATATTGAGAAATACGTAAAAACATATTTCTCCCTTTTACACCCCCATAGGGGTTGAATTTCTAAAAATCCTAACATCTGTTTTTAAACATTTGTATGAGTAACATTTGCAAGTAAGAACCAAGGCGATATCTCATCGTGCCTAAGAGATATTGAGAAATACGTAAAAACATATTTAACCCTTTTACACCCCCTTAAAGGTGGAATTTTCGGGAATCCTGAAATTCGTTTTTAAACCTTTGTATGAGTAACATTTGCACGCAAAAACCAAGGCAATATCTCATCGTGCCTAAGAGAAATACGTAAAAACATATTTATCCCTTTTACACTCTCTTAGGGGTGAAATTTTTAAAAATCCTGAAATTTGGTTTTGAACATTTGTATGAGTAACATTTGCAAGCAGAAACCAAGGCGATATCTCATCGTGCCTAAGAGATATTGAGAAATACGCAAAAATATATTTAACCCTTTTACACCCCCTTAGGGGTGGAATTTCTAAAAATCCTAAAATCGGTTTCTAAACATTTGTATGAGTTACATTTGCAAGCGAAAACCAAGGCGATATCTCATCGTGCCTAAGAGATATGGAGAAACACGTAAAAACAGATTTATCCCTTTTACACCCCCTTAGGGGTGGAATTTCTAAAAACCCTAAAATCGGTTTCTAAACATTTTTATGAGTAACATTTGCAAGCAAAAACCAAGGCGATATCTCATCGTGCCTAAGAGAAATACGTAAAAACATATTTAACCCTTTTTCACCCCCTTAATCGTGGAATTACTAAAAATCCTGAAATTGGTTTTTGAACATTTGTACGAGTAACATTTGCAAGCAAAAACCAAGGTGATGTCTCATCGTGCCTAAGAGATATTGAGAAATACGTAAAAAAACATATTTAACCCTTTTACACCCCCTTAGGGGTGGAATTTCTAAAAATCCTAAAATCGGTTTCTAAACATTTGTATGAGTTACATTTGCAAGCGAAAACCAAGGCGATATCTCATCGTGCCTAAGAGATATGGAGAAACACGTAAAAACAGATTTATCCCTTTTACACCCCCTTAGGGGTGGAATTTCTAAAAACCCTAAAATCGGTTTCTAAACATTTTTATGAGTAACATTTGCAAGCAAAAACCAAGGCGATATCTCATCGTGCCTAAGAGAAATACGTAAAAACATATTTAACTCTTTTACACCCCCTTAGGGGTGGAATTTCTAAAAATCCTGAAATTAGTTTTTAAACATTTGTATGAGTAACATTTGCAAGCGAAAACCAAGGCGATATCTCATTGTGCCTAAGAGATATTGAGAAGCACGTAAAAACATATTTAACCCTTTTACACCCCCTTAGGGGTAGAATTTCTAAAAATCCTGAAATTGGTTTTTGAACATTTGTATGAGTAACATTTGCGAACAAAAACCAAGGCGATATCTCATCGTGCCTAAGAGATATGGAGAAATACGTAAAAACGAATTTAACCCTTTTACACCCCCTTAGGGGTGGAATTTCTAAAAATCCTAAAATCGGTTTCTAAACATTTGTATGAGTTACATTTGCAAGCGAAAACCAAGGCGATATCTCATCGTGCCTAAGAGATATGGAGAAACACGTAAAAACAGATTTATCCCTTTTACACCCCCTTAGGGGTGGAATTTCTAAAAATCCTAAAATCGGTTTCTAAACATTTGTATGAGTAACATTTGCAAGCAAAAACCAAGGCGATATCTCATCGTGCCTAAGAGAAATACGTAAAAACATATTTAACCCTTTTACACCCCCTTAGGGGTGGAATTTCTGAAAATCCCGAAATAGGTTTTTAAACATTTGTATGAGTAACATTTGCAAGCAAAAACCAAGGCGATATCTCATCGTGCCTAAGAGATATTGAGAAATACGTAAAAACATATTTAACCTTTTTACACCCCCTTAGGGGTGGAATTTCTAAAAATCCTGAAATTGGTTTTTAAACATTTGTTCGAGTAACATTTGCAAACAAAAACCAAGGCGATATCTCATCGTGCCTAAGAGATATATAGGAGAAATACGTAAAAACATATTTAACCCTTTTACACCCCCTTAGGGGTGAAATGTTGAAAAATCCTGAAATCCGTTTTGAAACATTTGTATGAGTAACATTTGCAAGCAAAAACCAAGGCGATATCTCATCGTGCCTAAGAGGTATTGAGAAATACGTAAAAACATATTTAACTCTTTTAGACCCCCTTAGGGGTGGAATTTCGAAAATTCCCTTCTTAGTGAGCGTCTACGACACGAAGGGAACATATCCATAGAATTTCAAGTTTCTAGGCCCTGGGGTTTGGGCTGGGCGTTGATGAGTGAGTCAGTCAGTCAGTCAGGACTTTTCTTTTTATATATATAGATTACATCATTTACAATACTGCCAACATCACCCGCATTGACTCATTCACCATCAAACTAACAAGAGACTATTTTCAAAAACTTTTCACCCACACTAACCCCATCATCAAATCATTATCAACATTTAACGTAGCGCAAATTCAAAGTGAATTAGCAAATGGGTATGTTACCCCTGAAGCATTCATGCTATGTGACAAAAAAGGCTACATCCAAAATGAAAATAACATCCCAACTCTTTACCATTGGCGAAGAAACAGAGCTAATAAGAGAATAGGCTTTGACCCTACTCTGAGGATCGACAACAATCTATCATTTAAATTTAACACGACCCTCCCTAAATGCGATCATTATAACTCGGCACGGCTCAACCTTAATAAATATCGATGGCTCACACCTAACGACGCACACATGGAACAGCTCAGGGCTCGACTCATCCTAAACAGACAATAATTATTCTTATCACACCTATAATAGGTCCGATAAACACCCAGCCTATGACTACATACTAAATAAAAAAAAAAAAAATAAAAAAAAAAAACCGTCAATCATCAATCACACGACTATGTATATTGCGATTTTCCCTTGTGAGACGCCATTTCATCACCCCGCCCTTTAGTCAGTACTCTATATAAGTAGTCTTCTTTTCCATTGTGCGCACTTAACTATATTAAGTTTTAATTGTAGTATCATGTTATTTAAGAGATGTTACTTATGTTAGTCTTAGCTTATTTATTATATAATTGTACATATATTAATCATACTTGGTCATCAATTACGGGGATGTGTAGTGGGGAGGGCGGGATGAGCCTGGGCTGCTCCCCCCCCCTCACTCCCTCCCCCCATTAGTAAGGGTTTTCCTCTTTTCTTTATTGGAAAGAGTTTTTCCCCCATGCATACACGAGCCACTAGACCAATGGCCTAAATATTTTAATCAACATGATTACCCACAACATACTGTTCATTCGAAATTTATTATATAATTTTTAGTAACGGAGATGCGTTAACATACGTACATGTTACTACTATCTCTCCATGTAAATATAGTTATTAGGTTTTCTTTATTATGTATTTGCACCTATATAACCATACTGTATCCAATTTAAGCAATAAACATTTATTTAAAAAAAAAAAACACCAGTTCTCGTCCGATCACTGAAGTTAAGCAGCATTGGGCGCGGTCAGTACTTGGATGGGTGACCGCTTGGGAACACCGCGTGCCGTTGTCATAATTTTTTTTAAATTAAATTTTGTTTAGCAAAAAGTTAATTTCCCACCGCGAGCAGGTATGTAATGAACATTAATTATTTGTCAAATTAAGAAACAGATATTGTATTCGAAAAATGAAAAGCGTGATTACTTTTTATACTGCGACTAGGAGGGCTTCGCGTTCGTATCCGCTTGCATCCATGGAACTAGTGTTCTCTTTTATAAGGTAAGTATTCTTAATATCTGTAGCCAATATGTTGGCATAATTTTTTTTTTAAATTAATTTTTGTTTAGCAAAAAGTTAATTACCCACCGCGAGCAGGTATGTAATAAACATTAAATATTTGTCAAATTAAGAAACAGTTATTGTAATCGAAAAATGATAAGTGTAATTCATTTTTATACTGCGACTAGGAGGGCTTCGCGTTCCTATCCGCTTGCATCCATAGAACCAGTGTTCTCTTTTATAAGGTAAGTACTCTTAATATCTGTAGCCTACATGTTAGCATAATTTTTTGAAAAAGAAATTTTGTTCAGCAAAAAGTTAATATCTTACCGCGAGCAGGTATGTAATAAACATTAATTATTTGTCAAATTAAGAAACAGATATTGTGTTCGAAAAATGAAAAGCGTGATTCCTTTTTATACGGCGACTAGGAGGGCTTCGCCCTCCTATCCGCTTGCATCCATGGAACTAGTGTTCTCTTTTATAAGGTAAGTACTCTTAATATCTGTAGCCTATATGTTAGCATAATTTTTTCTTTTTTTTTTTATTTAAATTTTGTTTAGCAAAAAGTTAATTTCCCACCGCGAGCAGGTATGTAATGAACATTAATTATTTGTCAAATTAAGAAACAGTTGTTGTAATCGAAAAAATGATAAGTGTAATTCATTTTTATGCTGCGACTACGAGGGCTTCGCGTTCCTATCCGCTTGCATCCATGGAACTAGTGTTCTCTTTTATAAGGTAAGTACTCTTAATATCTGTAGCCAATATGTTGGCATAATTTTTTTTTAAAATTAATTTTTGTTTAGCAAAAAGTTAATTACCCACCGCGAGCAGGTATGTAATAAACATTAAATATTTGTCAAATTAAGAAACAGTTATTGTAATCGAAAAATGATAAGTGTAATTCATTTTTATACTGCAACTAGGAGGGCTTCGCGTTCCTATCCGCTTGCATCCATAGAACCAGTGTTCTCTTTTATAAGGTAAGTACTCTTAATATCTGTAGCCTACATGTTAGCATAATTTTTTGAAAAAGAAATTTTGTTCAGCAAAAAGTTAATATCTTACCGCGAGCAGGTATGTAATAAACATTAATTATTTGTCAAATTAAGAAACAGATATTGTGTTCGAAAAATGAAAAGCGTGATTCCTTTTTATACGGCGACTAGGAGGGCTTCGCCCTCCTATCCCCTTGCAACCATAAAACTAGTGTCCTCCATTATAAGGTTAGGACTCTTAACATTTGTAGCCAACGACCATACCATGCTGAGCACACCAGTTCTCGTCACTCTTCGTTGAGCAGCAGTCGATAGCGCATCGTAGTAGCGCCGTCTCCGTGCTCGAATAGCGAACAGTTCTCAAGTGTGAAACTCTTAACAATACGTAAAGTGTCAAAAACAATACGTAAAGTGTCAAATCAAAACCAACCACAAATTAACATCCAAGGCGCAAACGTGCCAACAAAGAATTATGGCACCAAACTAGACGGGGCCGGACATGGTCCTAACAAACACACATCGAAGGTTACCCTTCAAGAAAACGACGTAGACAATTCCGTCAAAGTGACATCGCCGACACGGAAACCGATTATACCAAGGAAATTGATATGGAACCGACAACGGCCAAATCCACATGATAGCAGTGAAGAAATCTTCGAATATACCCAAGATTTATCAAGCTCATCCAAAAACAAAAGGAAAAGTGAAGGACAAACACAAGAGGAAAAAATATCTAAAACAATTAAATACAACGAAACTATGAATACATCAAGGGAAACCATGATGGAAATGGGAACGAACAATAATACTTCTACTCTTTCGGCCGAAATTAATGCCATACTGACAAGGGGACCACATGGTCGTCGAATTTTTGTAATTTTTTATACTCATGGTACGTAAAGTTGAGACCCCAAATATGAATATCCCCAAGTAATACGACGCCATATTCAGAAATTCTCGAGAAAATCAACTTTGAAGTTAGAGCGAGCAACTGAAATAGAGAAACAAAAACCGAATTTTCAACTGAGTGAATAGCTCAGTGGGTAGCGCTGGAGTGTGGTAATCACTGGGTAGTGGGATCGAGTCTCGCTTTGGTCACTTTTTTTTTTTTTTTTTTTTTTCCAATTCAAATACCAACGTATTTTATATTTAAAATTCATTAAATATTTGCTAATTACCATTTTATTATTAACAAATTATCATTTTTTATGAATATTGCACGTGTTATTACATTTATTTGAAATTAATTTTAAAAAATGACAAGTAAAGTTTTGGGAACGAAAATGAAAAAACCTCGGGTAGAAAAATAATGTTTTTTTATTTAAAGTTACATCGTATCCATTTGTTTATCAACAGGATTGCACGAGCCACAGTGATAAGCGTCGTAAAAACACGGGAAACAGAAATTTTCACGGCATCGAGCACACCGCACGAATGCTGCGTTTTTACAGACGCATTTTTTTTTTTTAAACATCTATCGGAAAACAAACTTCATTGACGTTTTCAAAGATTTCTCTAGTATCACAAAGTTTTGAAGCGAACCACGCATATCTGATCATTTTACCGAAGATCGGAGAGGATAACTGATGATGAACGATTGAATGAATTTTAATACAATCTTCTCGATCGTTGATTTCGCGGCCTTCTTCGATCAGGTATGCGCAGTTTTGCATACGCTTGATGAAATTTTTTACTTGACGGTAAAAATAATATTATTTTTCCGCTCCACGTGCAATTTTCATAAGAAATTATAATTTGTTAATAATAATACGTTAATTAGCAAATATTTACTGAATTTTATATATAAAATAACTCTTCGTAAAGAGGATAATATTATTTTTCCGCTCCACGTGCAATTTTCATAAAAAATGATATAATTTGTTAATAATAATATGGTAATTAGCAAATATTTAATGCATTTTAAATATAAAATACGTAGGTATTTGAATTGGAAAAAAAAAAAAGTGACCAAAGCGAGACTCGATCCCACTACCCAGTGATTACCAGACTCCAGCGCTACCCACTGAGCTATTCACTCAGTTGAAAGTTCTATTTTTGTTTCTCTATTTCAGTTGCTCGCTCTAACTTCAAAGTCGATTTTCTCGAGAATTTCTGAATATGGCGTCGTATTACTTGGGGATATTCATATTTGGGGTCTCAACTTTACGTACCATGAGTATAAAAAATTACAAAAATCCGACGACCATGTGATCCCCTTGTGAGAGAACAGACCGCAAAAATTGCTGAACTAGAGAGGCAAACAAAAGCACAGCAGAATATAATAATTACTCTGCAGCAAAAGTTACAAAGGAAGCCCATACCGAAGCCCAAGCTAGGCGTCCAAACGAGAAACAGATTTGACGTGCTAGAAGAAAGCCCGTCGGGTAACACCACAATCGCAAGCGACGCAATGGCCACAGAAGTAGTCAACAAACCTCGCCATGAAGAGAAAGAGACAGCAACATCACAGGCAGCAGCAGAGCAGGCAGCAGCGAAGCAAGCAGCAGCAGAGCAGGCAGCAGCAGAGCAGGCAGCAGCAGAGCAAGCAGCAGAAGCGAACTCACCGACAGCCCTACAGGAAAAATCAGATAAGAAAACAACACGATCGCCGAGAGACACAACTATCCCAAGTGACGCAGCGCTGCAGCTCAAGACCTCCAAGCCCCCGCCAATCAACGTGTTCGGATGCAGTCCACAAGAATCGATCACTCTAATTAAATCTCAGGTTCCAACAATAAGTAAGTTTAGCTCGAAACGTATAAGTCCAGAAAAACATATAATTATCACAGAAAATCTAGCCGATTATAAACGGGTTCGAGAAGCGCTCGAAAAAGACGGAAAACAATATTTTTCTTTCACGCCGAAAGAAGAAAAGCTTAAAACCTATCTTCTAAAAAACCTCGAAGGTAACTTCGATCCGGAAGAAGTACGTCAGGAACTAACCGCTCTTCAGATTCCGAATATTGAAATAGTTAAATTCTCACAATTTTCGACAAGGTTTTCGACCGCGAGAAACAAGAAACTTCCGATGTTTATCGTACAGCTTTCTTCGCAAAGCAAAGTAGGTAATCTCTCACAAATCAAAAGAGTTCTATACCAAGAGATCGCTTGGGAAAAATTCCGTAAACCAAATAGAACGCAGTGCAGGCGCTGCCAACGAGAAGGGCACTCAGCAGCGAATTGTCATCTTACTCCGAGATGTGTAAAATGCATCGAACATCATCCTCCAGGAGAATGTCCGGTGGACAATAGCAAACTATCGCCCGACGATCCCAATTGGGTTAAGGCAAAGTGCGTTTATTGCAAGGGCGAAGGCCACCCCGCGTCCTACCGAGGCTGTCCGAAATTAAAAGAAACCAGGCAAAAAATAAAAGCACGCGTCGAATTAGCAAATTTGCGCAGGGAAACAAAAATTAAAAACATAGAAAGGTTTGTTAATCCAAAAATCCCATACAACACAATAGTGGAAATCTCTCAGCCACAAACAAACAGCGCCGCGACACAAGCTGTACCCCAAGGAAGTGGTTCTATAGCGCCCGTCCTTGCCGACGGTATCGAATCACTGAGAACTGAAATTCGAAACTGCTTAGAGCAAATAAACAAAATAGCGACCGCCGTTGCGACGAACGCGAGTAGAATAGAGTCTATTTACGAAGCACTCGAACTGGACGTTACCCATAATGCCTACTGACATACCAGTGACCAAAAAATCAACGTTAGCAAACAAATTAGATATAATCGCGATTAATGTAAATTCCCTTATCAAAAATCAAAGAAGAGCCACACTTCTAGATCTATTACGTAATAACAACCCAGACTTCGTCCTCCTGAGTGAAACAAAATTAAGCGATGGATTCAACCTCTCTTTCCAAGGATACACAGTAGTAAGAACCGATAGGAGAAACTCGATTCAAGGCGGAGGCACAGCAATCCTCGTGAAAGATTCGATTAAATTTACAAGGCTCTTTCTGAATTCATAGGTGTCGAACGTTTGCTTAGAAACAACAGTAATAAAGATCAAATTCCCGGATAATTCCTCGCTTATAATAGTATCAGCGTACGCATCGGGCAACAACAAGAGACAATTTATCCCTGAACTCCAAGCGCTATTCAATGAACTTTAACTGAATTCACCCACAAATTTCTATGTGGTAGCAGGAGATCTTAATGCTAAACACTCTGATTGGCAGAATACGACAAATAACCCTAGAGGGGTAGCACTTCACAAATGGCTCTCAGATAACGAAACCTTCTTTAGGATAAATTTTTTCGGCTCTGAACTCCCCTCATTCCCGAGAGGAAACTCGTTTCTAGACGTATGCCTGACAGACAGCCGTCTAAACATTATTAATCTTTCGTCCACAAACGGATTGGAAACCCTCGCGTATGACAGTGACCATAACCATAATAAGAATGCGCATAGCGCGATCTAACCCCTTTGTGTTAGAAAAACCCCCAATCGCACAAATATAATTTCAATAAAGCAAACTGGTCGAAATTTACAGCAACATTAATTGAGGCAACAAGCCAAATTCCTGCTTCAAGTAGAAATCTTACCAACACTGAAATAGACAACGCGCTTAATTATCTAGACGAGAACATAGTACGGGCAATAGACATAGCAGTTCCGAAAATGAAAAAATTCAATTCTTCCGAGGCGTATTTCAATGCAACTATTTCCCGATTCCAAAAGCATAAGAGTTTTCTCATAATGAATATTAATAAACAATACAGAGTGGGCTCCACGAACAATCTCGTCCGTCTGAATATTTTAAAAAGTCTCTTAAACGACACGAGAAACAGACTGAAGTTAGAATTTTCTAAATCTATCAACTCATACTGGAATAACAAAATCAGAAATATTTCTATTAAGGATCCAAAAAAATGGTTTTCTCAACTCAACGGGTTATTTAAGAAAAAAGGACGCTCCGATATGCCAACACTAAAAATTCCTCACGACAAAAAATTCCTGCTAGACAACGCAGATATTCCCGAACAGTCCCTTGCTCTAGATACAAACAATAAATTTATCGTGTCAAATCCCCTACATAAAGTAAACGTGATAGGAGCTCACTTTGCAGCAGCAAATACACAAAATATGAATCTGGAAACTTCGAGACTCGAAGATCTTATCACAAAAAAAATAATATCAACACTAGAAAACAAAATAGCTTTTGAAGAAGAGAACCAAATTTCAGTCACTCAATTCTCTCCGCGAAATGTAGCCTATGCCCCATCTGATGAAACATTCGCTGATTACTTTATTTCGGCAGGATCTCTCAGGACAATCTTCAGAAAACTCGACAATAAACGGTCAACCAGTTTTGATGGCATTCCTAATTTTGTTCTCAAAAGACTCCCGGTATTGGTAATAATACAATATACTGCAGTAGCCTATTTCTTCTTCATATTTCGCACCCTGCTGTCGTTTGGCGTGAAGGGTCGCTACTGCCGCTATGACTGTTCGAGAAGGTTCTTCGGACTGCCGTTGGCTAGGGGAAAGGAACCCCGAAGACAGTTAGTCGGCGAAAGTCTTCCAACAGAGACACTAGACGGTGTCTAGCACAATCTATTCGTGTGAGTAGAGTCCCACGATTCATCAAATGGTGAACTCAGTTTAATACGATGTGATACGGTCATACGTGACTTCTTACCGGATCGCCGAGGAATTCGAGAATCAACTTCAACCTTTGATGAACGATTCCGACGAAGGAAATATCGTCGCGACAGACACCGCTCATATGAAGGACGAATCGTATCTAGTATTGTCGACTCAAAACGAAAGGATTCATATGGAAGGACTCTATACGGTCATCAAAAGGGTATCTAATTCTATCTATTAGAAAACAGGAGGTGAGCGAAATTTATCTTTTCTAATAAAAGGAAACCGTCACAACGGAAAAATTAGAGACTGCCGGTTGAGCTCACATAACCTTGAGCGGAAGCAAAAACGCACAAGAAGGTAGCGTCGTCGGTTCATAAATCCCTGCGAGTCTCATAACAAGTTTTTCTATAACCAGCTCGACGCTTTGTTTCGGTACTCGCTCATTGTCGAGCTGGTTTGCTATGTCAAGGTGACTATTAATACGGTCGATCTGCCGGTGAACACATTATAATGATGTACAACTATTTCTATCGTGGAAGAGAATAACAAGTTTTTCCGTCACTCATCGTTACCAAGTTGGTGGTTATGTGAATCGGGCTAGAGATATTGTTGTGGTAACATAACGATATATATCAATACCAAAGAGTATAATGTCTGTAGAGAATCATTATTATAAACTATCGATATCTGTCAATCTAAAAGATTCTGATATGTGAGTCATCCTAGTTTCTAACTATCGAGCTCTGTCAATATTGGCGAGTCTATGTAATAATAATCGTTATGATGCTATTTTGGTGTTAGAATATTCCCATAAATGTATAACTTTGAATCTCGTCACGGTATATCAGACATTTAAGAAAATAGTGTCTCGGAAAACAATGTGTCGTGAATATATATGATTATATTAATTGAATTATATAAGAGGAGCACGTGGACTCCTAAAAGTCTGACGATGGATTGTACCTGCGTACCTCCAAGATTGCGTGAGTGATCGAACAAGGATTCCCGATTATTCGTTATATGGAACAGTAGTCAATTGTCGAGAGTTCGAGCTCTTAGTCTAATGAATATATATGGAACGATACCAATTTGTCGAGAATTCGAGCTCTTATCCTATGGAATTGATATAAATTGTTGAGCTTTCAATCAGTCGATACTGAACTGTCGAGGTCTAACCACGGCAGAGCGAAATTATCCAGATGACTGATTATGATATATGTTCAGAATTAATTATAAAGACAGCATACTGCTTTCCATAGGCGGGATTGTTCTATTACTTCACATAATTTGAAAAGGAGTTATAACTTTGTTTAAAATTATCTGTATAGGTATATGTTGTATACGGCTGAACGGCTATTGTCACACCTCCAAGCGAGGAGGCATTTTGATATTTTGCTATTTTAATATTTTGCAGGTTTAATATTCTGCAATTTTGCTATTCTGTAATCATGCACTCTAATGCAATCTTGATATGTTGATATTTTGGAGATTTGGCAATGGGATATTCGGAAATTGGATATGCTGGTGGCATCTCGGCTGTGATATGTGTATTTAATGCAATATCTTGTATTTAATATGTTTATTTAATGCAATATCTTGTATTTGATATGTTTATTTAATGCAATATCTTGTATGCGACATGTTTATTTAATGCCAGGTCGTGTATGCGATAAGTTTATGTGATGCCATATTTTGTATGTGATATGTTCATTTAATACAATATTTGTACAAAATTGAATCGTGATTTGGTCATTTAGATCTAACATATTACGATGAAAATCTCTCATGGGAGAAAACAACTAATAGTCAGGGATCGTTCGTGGCCCCAAATAATAAAGAATAAATCTAAACTCAATATCGGCTCTGTTTTTTCATAGAGGACAGGGAAATTCATTGTGATGTGTCTGGCTTGTAGCCCTACCAATTCAAAATATAAGCGGGAACAGACATACACGTTACAATACAATAATTTTTAACAATGCACTCAACAATAAATACTTCCCCTCGAAATGGAAAACTGCCAAAGTTATGACCGTACCAAAAAAGGGAAAGGAAGGATCCGACCCGACGAGTTATAGGCCGATAAACCTTCTGCCAAATATAAGTAAAGTCTTTGAAATTCTTATCAATAAATCTCTAACGTCATTCTGCGCTTCTAACAATGCTATTCCAGAACAATAATTTGGCTTCCAACACAAGCATTCCACCATACATGCGATAAATAAATTCGTCTCTGTTCAGTTTTCGCACCTACCAAGCACACACTCAACTCATGCACACGCTACACTCACAATCATCTAACGCCTCGCGTCATATGGTATAGCTCGCGGGTATGCTATATCGATTTATCGATCGCGCACTCAAGCACATTGTCCATCAGCTCACATCCTCGATCGAAGCTCACTCAAGCGGCCAACGCTGCTAGCGTGGCCACAGCGGCAAGACCACTCACAAGGCTCACTTTCCATCGCTGGCGGTGAATCACAACTCAACCAAGCTATGACGCACGTCCGCCCTCTTAATACTCTGCCTCGTGGTCAACGGATGTGGCCATTGTTCTCAGTAGAGTCGCTCGCGCTACACGTTCCCGCGTAAACTCACAGAGATATTCAGTCGTTCCACTCATTTTAGTGTGCATTCAGTATTATTGTGTATTACATTCTTAGTCAAATCACCCGTGTGTCAAATCAGTGTCAGTACAAATCACAGCAAATCAACAGGACTAGTGCAGCACTCACATAAACGTCAACGGCGTGGTTCGTTCGTTGGCAGCAGAGACGCCATTCTGCCTCGCACCGTTCATTAGCGTCAGAACACTCACCAGCCTGCGGTGTGCCTTTACTAGAGCTCTACAATCAGATCTTATCACCAGGATCAACCACACGGAATCAACAAGTCAACTCAGAGGCTTGAGAACCTACTTACCGCCAGTACATCAACACACAGGCCAGTACACACAGACCAGTGGACATACTAATCGGGTCCGGTGCCACGTTGTCCATGTTGTCAGTCGGACAAATAAATTTGTCAAAAAACGGAGTGGATTTAATTCTACAGAAAATACGCCTTGGTTGGGTAATCGCCAGAGGGGTGAAGAGAGAACGCGAGAATCAGGGAACCTCCTGCAACCTGACCAACCTGTCAAAATTGATCAACAAGTTTTGGGAGATCGAAGAGGTCAACGCCAAGGCATCCTTCTCATCCGAGGATTCGTTGTGCGAAGAGCATTACGTCGAAAACACGATGCGTGACAGCACGGGGTGATACATCGTGCGTTTACCGTTTCGACACGCGAACACGGATTTCGGCGACTCACGGGCTCAAGCGCTGCGACGATTTTACTCTCTCCAGAAGAGATTGAACTCGGATCCGATACTCAAGAAAGAGTACGACAAGGTCATGAAGGAATACGTGGATCTCGGACACATGTCTGTATGTCACGACGATTAGACCAACGGATACTATATGCCACATTACGCGGTGATAAAGGCCTCTAGCAACACGACCAAGGTCGGCGTGGTGTTCGACGCCTCAGCGAAAGCCGGCAAGGGTTTTTCGTTGAACGACACATTAATAGTCGGTCCGGTCATACAAAATAAATTATTCGGGCACTTGTTACGTTTCCGAATCCATACGTACGTTGCCACGGCCGATATTGAGAAAATGTACCGGCAGGTGCTCATGCATCCCAGCGACCGGAGATTTCAGCGAATTTTTTGTTATCGCGGCAGTGAGATTACGACGTACGAACTAAAAACGGTAACCTTCGGAGTAGCGGCGGCGCCGTATCTCGCGATACGCACGATTCACCGACTCGCGGACGATGAGAACGGCAACTTCCCACGCGCGTCGGAAGTTTTAAAGCGCGACATGTATGTTGATGATGTGTTAACAGGCGCGGACTCGCTCGAGGAGATTTTGCTAATACGCGACGAGGTAATCGAATTGTTGAGGCGTGGAGGATTCAATATCCGGCAATGGGCCTCAAATAATCGACACGCGCTCGATAAAATAGAGAAAAGATTTCACGACCTCGACCGGGCGATCGAGCGAAACCCCGTCATAAAAACACTCGGCGTCTTCTGGGATTCGCAACGCGACGAATACGGATTTACAGTCCAACCGAACGGGTGCCAGGGAACAATAACGAAGCGTAACGTGCTATCCGAAATCGCAAAAATTTTCGATCCGTTAGGTTTACTCGGTCCGACGGTCATGTTCGCAAAGATCATCCTTCAAAAATGTTGGTGAGCAGAGGTCGATTGGGATGAATCCTTACCGCAAAATTTGCACGCGGATTGGATTGCGTTTTCAAACCAACTCGAGCTTCTGCGTGACGTGTCGGTAAAGCGTCACTTGTTATTGAAAACTCCAAAAACCATCGAGATACACAAATTCTGCGACGCCAGCAAGGATGGATATGGGGCTTGCATCTATGTGCGATCGGTCGATCCGAACGGCGGAATTTCTACGGCTCTAGCATGCGCCAAATCTCGCGTCGCTCCGCTGAAATCAAGGCGTATATCGCGAAAGGGAACTCCGAGGGAGGAGAAGGAAAGGGAGATACATACAATCCCTCGTCTCGAATTGTGCGGTGCGTTGATTTTAGCTCGGTTATACAAAGAAGTACGAGAAGTCTTCGATTTCAAGATAGATCGCGTTGTCTTGTGGTCACACTCGAGCATCGTACTTAATTGGCTCAAAAAACCCCCGGAGGTTCTAAAGGTCTTCGTGTCGAACCGCATTGCCGAGATTCAGACTCTCGACGACGACGTAAATTGGCGTCATGTGAAGGGCGAGGAAAATTCCGAGGACGCAATATCGCGCGGTCAGCTTCCCAAGGAATGTTTGCGGAATAATTTGTGGTTCGCAGGGCCGATTTGGCTAAACCAATCTGAGAAGGAATGGCCAACGAACACCGAGAACACAGTTACCGAACCCATCGGGTTTAAGAAGAATGTATGCTTCGTTTCGCAACCAGAGAACTGCGACTTGCTCACCCGATTTTCTCCTTATTCTAAATTAACGAGGGTACTTGCGTATTGTTTGCGTGTACGAACACCCAAGAAGTATGCAGGACGAGAAATCAAGACAGCAGAAAAAATTGCCGCAGAAAATAAAATTTTGCAACTGATCCAGAGAAACCAATTCTCGAAGGACAATGACAGGATCATGAACAAGGAAACCGTAAAGAACTACAAACTTGCCTCGCTGAATCCGTTCGTCGACGAGTATGGACTTCTTCGCGTCGGAGGACGTCTGAAAAAGGCGAAGGTTCCGTACGAGCAGAAACATCCTATCTTCTTGCCGACACATCATCCCGTCACTGACCTAATTATCAAGGAAACGCACGAACGTGCATATCATGCCGGTGTTCAGAGCACGCTATGCACCATAAGACAGAGAGGACTATGGCTATTCGATGGAAAGAACCAAGTACGAAAGATCATCCGGAAATGCGTCTGATGTTTCAGATATCGGCCGGTTCCGTTGGAAAGCCAAATGGCGGATTTACCCCATGCACGTGTGAACAGGACGGCGGCGTTCTTGCACATGGGCGTGGACTATTTTGACCCGATACTTGTATAAAAAAAAAAAAAAAAAAAAAAAGAACATGCTTACTCGCTTTCCTCGCAACGCACAGTAGACGCAGAGCCCGAAATCGTGGCAGTAAATACAAATAACCTCCGATCGGAATGAAAATTGGTATGCAGGGGTTTTTAAGGTCGCTGATTACGAATCTGAAAGCTAAATTATTGTAAACAAAATGGCCGATCCAATATGGCGGACATGGATGTTAAAAAGGTGTCCGATCTTGACAAAAATTGGTATATGCGGGTTTTTAGGGTCGCTTATTACGAATCCGAAAGCCAAATTATTGTAAACAAAATGGCCGATCCAATATGGCGGACATAGATGGAAAAAGGTGTCAGATCTTGACAAAAATTGGTATACGCGGGTTTTTAGGGTCACTGATCACGAATCCGACAGACAAATTATGGTACACAAAACGTATCCTGTTAAATGGATGAGATATAATATAAAATATAATAATCATAATAAAATAAACGTGAGCCGTGCCTTCTACGGAATTAATATTTTTATTTTCAAAATACATTATTCTCGAAATCGTGTAATCGAATTTAATTTTTAGTCGAATGGAACATCGGATTCGGAGTCGCCGTCGCCGTCGTCGATGTCGGAACCATCTACCGAGCTTGTATCGTCCACAAGACCCGATTCGATGTTATTTGTGACGAAACCTTGATGTGCTGCAGCATTGATAGTTGGAGCGAGCAGCATCGCGACAGCTTCCGGCGACAAACTTTTTAGTGGTTTCTTCGGTAGTTGCCGGATGCTAGATATGTACGGGTCTGAAGAAATTAGCAGCCGGTGGAAAACATCTTGCATTGTTTTTATCCTGGAAGTTTTTCGCGAGAAGTTTTCTCGGTATCGTTTAATATCTTTATTTCGAGCTTCCTGAGCGTCTTCGGATAATTCGCCGATTGGTAAAAGCGCATGAGCTATTATCAGTGAACCGTGAATTAATAGCTTGTGTACCGAAGTAGGCATGTGGTACCAAGGGTATAATGCAACGATAGTTCTTGCCGTTTCAATAGTATACTGCTCAAATAGTTCACAATTTATCTTGTGGCCACACGAGATAACTTGTAGGATAACGTAGAGACGGTTAATTACTTTTTCGTTGACCCCGGTTATCAAAGCAGAAACCTTCCAATTCTCAAAAAATCGCCGAGCTGTGTTGCCATCATTGCTGCTGCCGTATCCAGGCTTCGGACGATCAATGCTTAGACCCAATTGTTACGTCATGTGAGGTTCTCTTTCTCCTTCTTGTCTTGTAGATACAAGCTAGCTGCGACGAGCAAATAAGGCAGTCAGAGTAATTATAATAGATACTCGCATAGTTCTGGCGTCCTCTATACCTACCCTTTTTCGCGAATTCCCTCATTGCAATGCTCGGCATCGAGGACAAATAGAGATAGAATAACGTACAATCCAAAAGGAAAACCTGTTAATGAATTAGTCATAAGGTTGAACTAGGAACTCGCGTCTCTTGGAAGGGGAACCACCCCTTGCGAGGGCACATAAGCTGAATGACGGAACTAGACCGGTGGACTCGCGTCTCTTGGAAGGGGAACCACCCCTTGTGAGGGCACATAAGAACTCGTGCCTCTTAAGAAGGGGAACCTCCTTCCACGAGGGCACATAAGCTGAGTCATGTTACCATAAGGGGATTCGAAGCCTAGCATAGCGTCACACCCTAATTCACGAATTTTCCAAATCAATATTACCACTAAAATCTAGGATATATAAGGAAGAGTTTCCACCACGAGGCTGCTCAGTTTTCCATCACTATTGCCCGCGGTCACGTCGCGTAACATACTTTATTCACAACGGCCAAGGTGCCTCTTCTACTATATCTCATCGAATATTGTAAAGGGTGGTTAAATTTTAAGGGCCGATGTTGATTTTGAATAAAACACAAATTATTTAGGAAATTATTATCAATTCTTTTTATTATGATAATATGGTATGGTTCAATTATGTATGGAACAAAATATCGGCCAAATGGCCGCCGCGACCTCGGCGGCACACCTCCATCCGATGGTCCAAATTTTCGATGACGCTTAGGCATAATTGAGGTTCTATGCCGTTAATGTGCCGAATTATCTCATCCTTTAGCTCTTGAATTGTTGCTGGCTTATCGACGTACACCTTTTCTTTCAAATAACCCCAAAGAAAGAAGTCCAACGGTGTCAAATCACATGATCTTGGCGGCCAATTGACATCGCCACCACGTGAGATAACACGGCCATTGAATTTGTCGCGCAAAAGAGCCATTGTTTCGTTAGCTGTGTGGCAAGTAGCACCGTCATGTTGAAACCACATATCGCCCACATTCATATCTTCCAATTCGGGCCATAAAAAGTTCGTTATCATCTCACGATAGCGAACACCATTCACAGTAACTGCCTGACCGGCCTCATTTTGGAAAAAAATACGGCCCAATGATGCCGCCAGCCCATAAACCTTACCAAACAGTCACTCTTTGTGGGTGCATTGGTTTTTGGACAATCACTCTTGGATTATGATTCGCCCAAATGCGGCAATTCTGCTTATTGACGAATCCACTGAGGTGAAAATGTGCCTCATCACTGAAGATGATTTTCTTCGAAAATTGATCATCCACTGTTGCCATTTCTTGCTACCATTCTGACCATTGACGACGTTTGGAATGGTCAAGAGGCTTTAGTTCTTGAGTCAATTGCACCTTATAAGCGTGTAAATGCAAGTCTTTATGCATAATGTTCATCAACGACGAGCGTGAGAGGTGCAATTGTTGGGCACGACGACGAGTTGAGGTGGACGGCTCTTCAGCCACACTATCGCGAACAGCAGCAATATTTTCTGTAGTACGAGCTGTACGAGCATGCACTGGTGTTTTAATATCTCCTACAGACCCGGTTTGCTCAAATTTTTGCACGATTTTTCCGATTGTACGCACATTTGGACGATTAAATTGACCGAAAAAATCACGAAGTGCACGATATGCATTTTTATTTGAACGCCCATTTTCATAATAAGCCTGAATAACTTTAACGCGTTGCTCGATTGTGTTTCTTTCCATGGTTCAAATTGAGTTAGTCTGAAATTGAGAAATGTCAAATGAAATGCAGAAAAAAACTTGACGTTTAGGTGTGGTTCACATTCAACATCGGCCCTTACAATTTAACCACCCTTTATAACTATAACGTGTGTTTCGTGGATTACGTGCAGTGTAATTGTCTGCCAATATATATAAACTAACGTGTGCCGTGAATGAGCCATTCTCAGGAACTATAATAAGCCAAGTTACTTTTTCTTATGACAATCGTGTAAAACCTTGTGTATGTTAAATTGTGTTCGTGAATTGCGTACGATACGCGTTGAAATAAACATTACGATCAATTAATCAATCACGGTCAACAAAATATTTCTCCTTTCACCACCCACAAAGAAGTGCGAGCCAAAGAGAACCACCTACAACGGAGATCGAGAACGCGACAAGGGAAAGGAACTACTACAAAGAGGACACGTGACAACTATATTTCTTCGAGCCCAACTATATCCGAAGCTCACCAGGTAAAATTCTCCTATTTCTAATTGAAAAAGGCGAGGTCTCCGTCCCCGCTGTAAAGGGCTGCCAAGCCTTGACGCATAAGCGAGACCGACCGTGTTCGCCAGACCCTAAATCTTGGGCCCGACGTAACACAGATAAAAATTTGGTGTCAGAAGTGGGATATAACGCCCTCACATTAGGAATGGAGAATGACGCTTGGTAGGACTCCTTCAAAGAAAACAGAAGGCGATAAAGTACCGTCAGTAGTCGATCCTTCTATTAGTCCAGCACAGATTCCCCCATTAAACTCCAACGCGGGAGAATCGTCATCTAACACAGATACTAGCAACGCCGGAGTAATAGTCGAGTCAAGTCCTCCTGGACTAACAAATCAAGTTGACGACATAATTCAACAAATTAGTAATATTGGAATCATGAATCAACCAAATGAACCACGTCAAGCCGCAGCTGTCGTACCGGTATCGATTAAATACGCTCTTGAAGTGGTACCCATATTCGACGGGTATAATGTCCCCTTATCACATTTTCTGGAAGGATGTCAAGAGGCTGAGCAAATGATGCCCCGGGATGCTCAGCATAGTCTTACACTGATTTTACGAAATAAGCTTAGAGGAGAAGCTCGACGGGCTATACAGGGCGTAAAATTCACCACCATTACAGAATTCACCGATTTCTTGAAATCGCTATATGCTCCAGCAAAGTCAATATATCAGCTACAAGGTGAATTAGGAAGAATTTTCCAAAGGGATAATGAGGGTACGTTGTCATATGCAAATCGTGCCAAGGATCTTGGAAATAAAATTTTCGAAATTCATCAATCGAATCAACAAGCAGAGTTGAGTGAAGATGAAAAAGCTAGGTTAGATCTCGAATTGGTGGATTGTTTTATTCGTGGTCTAAGACCTGAAATAGAAAATAAAATAAGATGCGACCAGAATTTCGAAAACACAATGAAAAATGCTATTGAAATAGAACGCCAATTACGTGCGAGAGAAAACTTACGGAATAACCGGAATTTTAGAAATAATGACTATACTGAAATACGAAACTACGGAAAGGAAAAAATTCATGCTGTAAATTCACAGCCCCAAATATGTCAAATCTGTAATAAACTAGGTCACACAGCCGACCGGTGTTTTCAACGATTCAACCGGAACAATACATTTACCAAGCCCTACGGAAATAATAGATTTTCAGAGAATAACGACTCTAGATCGCGACAATGGTACCAAAATCAACGATACCAACACCCTCAAGACGATTATCCAAGCAATTTCCAAAATCATGTTTCTGCACGGAATGAACTACCCACCTGTCGCTATTGTAAATCTGTCGGTCACACGATAGAAGAATGCCGCAAGAGAGATTACTACAATTCTTCTAACCGCCAACCATCATATCCACAACCATCCCAACAAAATAGCCCCACAACTGTCCCACTGGCAGGTACTTCTAACCAACAAACGGTTAGACGTTTGGAACCACCAGAAACAAATAATCGCGTAAATAAAAGAGTATCTATGGTTCCATCTGATGAAACCAGCGACATTCCCGTTGTCAGAATAAATTCGGAAGATCTTGTAAGACCAGTATCACTGATGATCGATACTGGTTCGTCACTAAATTTGATAAAAACTAAGGTTGTTCTACCCAAAATACCAATAGACAAGAGAAAAGTAATAGAGATATGTGGTGTAACGGGAGGTGCCTCCACCACTCTTGGAATAATCGAAATTCAAATCCTCGACACGAAGGTCGCGTTCCATCTAGTCGACAGTGATTTCCCTATCGAAGAGGACGGGCTGATTGGCACTAAATTTTTCGAGTCTCATAATGCGATTATATCTTATTCAAATAAAAGCTTGCAATGGGGAGCAAACGAAATTCCATTCCAAAGTTTAGATATAATGACAATACCTGCCCGCACCAAAACTAGTTTCTTCGTGCGGATTGGGAATCCCGAAGTAAACGAAGGATATATTCCCCGAATACCAGTCGGCGAAGGAATATACCTCGGGGAAGCTATTGTCTCGAATAACGACGGTAAGGTCTATCTATATTTGACTAATACCACCGAGAAGGATGTCCAGATAGCAGTCCCAACAGTAAATTTACAACCATGCGAAGTGGCTTCTTATAAATATCCTGAAGGAAGTATTGGCATAAAAACTCTGTGGGAGAAATCGGAGGAAAATCTCAGTGTCACGGGACTATACAAAGAACAATACCAGCGACGATTATAAAAGGATATACAAGTTCAACGGACGAGAGGGAGTCAGAGTATGGAGAATCCCCGCGTACAGAAGAGCCTGCCTCATTATATTACAGAGAACAAAATATTCACGATGAAGTACCAGATGCAAACAACCGCGGAAATAAGTTTTACGATTTAGATCAAGAAGATTACGACCTTGACCAGGACTATTTATATTATCAATATGACGTGCAACCCTACGAAAGGCCTATCGATGAGTCACAAAATTTTAACCAACAAATACCAAAAACCTACGAGAATATTGATGAATTTGATAATCACTGTGTCTACGAAAATAATGAAGAATTTGATGATCGCTGTGTCTACAAGAATAACGATGAATTCAATAATCGCTGTGTCTACGAGAATATTGATGAATTTGATAATCACTGTGTCTACGAAAATAATGAAAAATTTGATGATCACTGTGTCTACAAGAATAACGATGAATTCAATAATCGCTGTGTCTACGAGAATAATGAAGAATTCGATAATCACTGTGTCTACGAGAATAATGAAGAATTCGATAATCACCGTGTCTACGAGAATAATGAAGAATTTGATAATCACTGTGCCTACGAGAATAACGACGAATTCGATAATCACTGTATCCATGAGAATAATAAAGAATTCGATAATCACTGTGTCTACGAGAATAATGAAGAATTCGATAATCACTGTGTCTACGAGAATAATGAAGAATTTGATAATCACTGTGCCTACGAGAATAACGACGAATTCGATAATCACTGTATCCATGAGAATAATAAAGAATTCGATAATCACTGTGTCTACGAGAATAATGAAGAATTCGATAATCACTGTGTCTACGAGAATAATGAAGAATTTGATAATCACTGTGCCTACGAGAATAATGAAGAATTCGATAATCACTGTATCTACGAGAATAACGACGAATTCGATAATCACTGTATCCATGAGAATTATGAAGAAGTTAAGAATCACTGTATCCACGAGAATAATGAAGAATTTAAGAATCGCTGTATCCACGAGAATAATGATGAACTCGACAATCGCTGTATCCACGAGAATAATGATGAACTCGACATTCGCTGTATCCACGAGAATAATGATGAACTCGACAATCGCTGTATCCACGAGAATAATGATGAACTCGACAATCGCTGTATCCACGAGAATAATGAAGAAGTTGATAATCACTGTGTCTACGAGAATAATGACGAATCCGATAAACGCTGTATCCATAAGAATAATGAAGAATTTAAGAATCACTGTATCCACGAGAATAATGATGAACTCGATAATCGCTGTATCCACGAGAATAATGATGAATTTGATAATCGCTGTATTTACGAGAATAATGATGAACTCGACAATCGCTGTATCCACGAGAATAATGATGAATTTGATAATCGCTGTATCTACGAGAATAATGACGAATTCGATAATCGCTGTATCTATGAGAATAATGACGAATTCGATATTCGCTGCATCCATGAGAATAATGAAGAATTTAAAAATCGCTGTATCCACGAGAATAATGATGAACTCGACAATCGCTGTATCCATGAGAATAATGAAGAATTTAATAATCACTGTATCCATGAGAATATTGATGAAGATGATAATCGCTGTATCCACGAGAATAATGACGAAATACGTCAATCTTTGTCACAACGATACGTCGGACCAGAAGCCAAGGAAGCAACTACCAACTACTACGCAGTAAAAACCACGCCGATCTACGTTACAAAATCTACGAATCGAGTCGAAAGGATTAAGGAGTTGCTGCGCTTAGATCATCTAAATCCAGAGGAGAAGGAGTGTGTCGAACGTCAAATCGAGGAATCTCTGAGCGTGTTTGGAGAGTCCGACGAATATATAATCGATTGTTCAGATAATGGAAGCAAAGACAGGAGTCAGGAACAGGAAGAGATACAACACCCTAGTAAAACAAGCACTCAGGCAAGCCTGCCTAACCCGGTCAATACGAATGAACAATTATTTATGAGGAAGGATAATTACTTATATTTTATCTCCGAAATCGGAGAGCAATGCGACGAAGGCTCAAAATTCCTCCATCAGAGACGGGCCTTACCTCGATTTCGCCACTTAAAGATGGGAAGGATCTGTGTCGAAAAAAGTAACTCCAAACATCACGTAGGGATGGTAGTGAGAGATAAGAACGGTTTATTACTGAATAAACAGGAATTTTCCGGACTTTGCGAACACGCAGCAGAAAGTATAAGAAAGGCCAGACTACGGTCCATTAGCACGGCAAAAACCCGGGAAATCAACGGTATTCCATGGGACGATCTTTTATTAATGCTACGAAAGAGTTTTGGTAAAGCCTCTATCAAACTTATAGTTTGCCATGGAACAATTCAATATCCACCAAACGAAACAAGGAAAGAAATCATGGTCAAGGCTCACTCATCAACTCTAGGTGGACACAAAGGCATTACAAAGACTTACAACCGAATACGTCAACGCTACTTTTGGGAAAATATGAAAACAGATGTCCAGGGATTCATCGAACATTATCTAGAGTGCCAATTAAAAAAATTAGTTCGTGTAAAAATGAAGCAACCAATGGTCATCACGGATACACCCGAATCATCTTTCAACAAAATAGCTATGGATAGTGTAGGGCCATTACCATCTACTGAGAGAGGAAACGAATATATCCTCACAATGCAAGATTTATTAACTAAATATGTTCTCGCGATTGCGTTACCAAAAGCTACTTCAGCAAATATAGCGGATGCGCTAGTCAGATATTTCATTTGTATTTTCGGCGCCCCAAAAAATAATTTTAACAGATCAAGGCGCTAATTTTATGAGCGACCTGATGAAAGGGGTGGCCAAGAAATTCAGGATTAAGCAAATCAAGACAACAGCCTACTATGCGCAATCAAATGGGTCTTTGGAACGATCTCACCATACATTAGTAGAATATCTTAAACAATTCGTGAGTCGCGACGATGACTGGGACCAGCTCTTGGAATTAGCTACTTTCTCTTATAATACAAGTATTCACGAAGGAACTAGATATACACCATACGAATTGGTGCTTGGCAAACCAGCACGAACTCCTTCGAGCCATCCCCCTCATCACTATCGAGGACGACCCACCTGCATTGACGAACGACAACGAGACCGACATGCCACTTCGTCCCATCTCTCCAGGTGACGATTTCGTCGGAGTACCCGAGCCCCCCCGGATTATCAGAAGAGATGCATCAGTTCCTGGACTACATCGTAGCAACTTCACACCATGAGCTTCCTGATTTAAGTCTAACTGACGAAGATTTTACACGACTATTAGACCAGTTAGACTAAATATTTCTGTTTGTTGTTTTCCTGTTCTCTGTTTGTGTGCAATGTCTTGCTATAATTTAAGATACAAAAGAATTTTTTTTAATAAATAAATTTGTGCGCAATGTCTTGCTATAATTTAAGATACAAAAGAATTTTTTTTTCTAATAAATACATTTGTGTGCAATGTCTTGCTATAATTCAAGATACAAAAGAATTTTTTTTTATTTTAATAAATAAATTTGTGTGCAATGTCTTGCTATAATTCAAGATACAAAAGAATTTTTTTTGTTTTTATAAATAAATTTGTGTGCAATGTCTTGCAAGAATTTAAGATACAAAAGAATTTTTTTTTATATATATAAGCAAATTTGTGTGCGATATATATATACCTTTTCTTCTATACATGCATATAGGTATATGGATATATATATGCGTATGTTGGCCGATACCACCGATCATGAGGTATTTCTAAGGCTAACATGAAACATGACAGGAGGTAGGGGGACCCTCTATGATGTCTCATTAACCACCTTCTTAAATAAAGTGATGATAAGTTACATGAGGACATGTAACCGAGTGTTAGTTTCACTACCACTCGTCTTAAGGTGGGGAGGTGTTACGTCATGTGAGGTTCTCTTTCTCCTTCTTGTCTTGTAGATACAAGCTAGCTGCGACGAGCAAATAAGGCAGTCAGAGTAATTATAATAGATACTCGCATAGTTCTGGCGTCCTCTATACCTACCCTTTTTCGCGAATTCCCTCATTGCAATGCTCGGCATCGAGGACAAATAGAGATAGAATAACGTACAATCCAAAAGGAAAACCTGTTAATGAATTAGTCATAAGGTTGAACTAGGAACTCGCGTCTCTTGGAAGGGGAACCACCCCTTGCGAGGGCACATAAGCTGAATGACGGAACTAGACCGGTGGACTCGCGTCTCTTGGAAGGGGAACCACCCCTTGTGAGGGCACATAAGAACTCGTGCCTCTTAAGAAGGGGAACCTCCTTCCACGAGGGCACATAAGCTGAGTCATGTTACCATAAGGGGATTCGAAGCCTAGCATAGCGTCACACCCTAATTCACGAATTTTCCAAATCAATATTACCACTAAAATCTAGGATATATAAGGAAGAGTTTCCACCACGAGGCTGCTCAGTTTTCCATCACTATTGCCTGCGGTCACGTCGCGTAACATACTTTATTCACAACGGCCAAGGTGCCTCTTCTACTATATCTCATCGAATATTGTATAACTATAACGTGTGTTTCGTGGATTACGTGCAGTGTAATTGTCTGCCAATATATATAAACTAACGTGTGCCGCGAATGAGCTATTCTCAGGAACTATAATAAGCCAAGTTACTTTTTCTTATGACAATCGTGTAAAACCTTGTGTATGTTAAATTGTGTTCGTGAATTGCGTACGATACGCGTTGAAATAAACATTACGATCAATTAATCAATCACGGTCAACAAAATATTTCTCCTTTCACCACCCACAAAGAAGTGCGAGCCAAAGAGAACCACCTACAACGGAGATCGAGAACGCGACAAGGGAAAGGAACTACTACAAAGAGGACACGTGACAACTATATTTCTTCGAGCCCAACTATATCCGAAGCTCATCAGGTAAAATTCTCCTATTTCTAATTGAAAAAGGCGAGGTCTCCGTCCCCGCTGTAAAGGGCTGCCAAGCCTTGACGCATAAGCGAGACCGACCGTGTTCGCCAGACCCTAAATCTTGGGCCCGACGTAACACAATTCGCTCTTGAATTCGCGTTGAATCCTCTTCTTGGTTTCTTCGGTAATTTTTTTTTCTTCGGAACTTCCTGCTTGCCATTTTTTAATGCCGAGTTTGTACGACAAATGTATGCAATACTCGAAGCACCGTATCCACACATGCAGTGTCGACAACCCGAACTTCAAATTCGTTTCAACGACCTCCTTTTGCAACATAACGTCGATGGCATTAAAATCTTTGCTGGTTGCTCCACACAAATAGCACCGTTGAGCAGATTTCGTCGATGACGCAGCATTGCAAACTTTACCATCTATCATGGTGAACGCCAACTTGTACGTTATGGAGATATCTTTTCCACTTACTACAGTTTGGAGTGGACTAAGCGACTTTATTTGTGCTTCGACAATTCTAACTTCATTTAGTGTGGACTCTGTATCTTCGTGCAGAAACTGTAGTCTAAGCGGCCTACAAAATCGTGGAGACGAGGGCCTAGGGTTCTTCCAAACCATGATTTCTGCTTTTGTTTGTTGATCAATGCAGATGAGTTGTAATGGCACAACCGAAGTAAAAAACACATGCGCATCTGATTTGCTATCATCAGTAAAAGTCTGCTTATATTCACTTTGCCCAGAGCTTCCATCGCAACCCCATTTGCAAATTAAATCCATATTACGAGCATTACCGTTAGTCAAGGTTTCAACGACTTCTGTTTGGACGAGTAAAATACGTTTAACTGTATGATCTAATAATGCCTGCAATTCGACTTCTGCACTCGTCTCTGTAATGGTAATTGCGTCAGACCGAGGATAACAACGCTTTTTTGCTTCCACCACTTTTTCGTAAGACGGATATAGACGACAGTTATGTGCCAACGATATTTTTCTCATCGTTAGGTAAGCTCCCTTTGACAATTTACATTCGATCAAAGCGGAAAGTGCAGCCTCTTCCGATAAAGAGGTTTCACCCGTTACTGCATAAGCTTTTCGATACTTAGAAGCTCTTAAAGGACTCGTCATTGTTACGTCCTTAACAACTTTCGAAGCGTCTAATTGTCCCGAAGCGCGAAGGCTCATTTGAGTAGCGTATGCTAATTCTTCCGGGGTTGAGGATTTACGAATATCTTCGGTCTTCTTTCGTTTTGACCTTTCACTTGCCGATGTAAACTCAAGGGACGGGCGGCCTCTTTTACTACCTGGGTCTTTCTCAACAGTGTCTGTAGGTACGGCAAAATATACCTGCCCACTAAGCCATTTACTGTTTTTCTTGAAGAAAATGTCCGATGTTCTATTAGCTTCTTGCCACCTGGTTCTTATTTTATTAGACAGCATTGAAAAGGCGGTTCTCGAGTCCTCAGGCACCACAACTTTACGTCCACTTTTCTCGGAAATTTTAGTTTCCACGAAATTCAATAACGTAGCGAAATTATCGTTCAAATTATCCTTTATAATAAGATATAATTCTTTCCTCGTCAAATGTACTCCTTCGTAATGGGACCCTGTAATAAAGACATAAAATTGTATAGAATTTGTGTTGAAGGATCAGATCAAAATTTTAATGAATTTTAATTATTGTAACAAATAAGTAGCCGCAATAATTATTCGTATTTTTTTTTTAAAAGTACATAAAAAACAACAGTTATGAAAAAAAAATTGAATTTAGACTATTATGAAAGAAGTTATGAGCAAAAAAACATAAACAAATATTTTTTGAACGGGTGACCAAAAACATCTCAAAATGTACCAGAAGCCGATTTTTTATGAGTACATGAAAATATGACAAAATCAAGGGAAAAAAAATTGAACTGTCCGATTTGGCGTGGAATGCCCCATATATACCTATATATATATAATAAAAATGTATCAAATATAAATAAAATGTGACGATTCAAATTAATTACTTTAGTATATACTTACATATATATGTATTGTTGTATGTCTACAAAAATAGATATATAAATGATTTACTTGAATTTGTATTTTGTATATATATATGTATATATATATATATTATATATGGTATATGTATGGATATAGTCCTATTGCTCAAGTAGCAGCTGTTCAATGGCCCCATGGCATGGCGTATGGCGCCGCGCGCGCGTGCACGGTCGGCAACCGCCTGTTTTACGTTGCCAAAAACCATAACAGACAAAGTTAGGCAGCTCTAGGCAGCTAATTCCTGTTAATTTCGCAAGCTTATATAATAAACTAAAGGCCTAGACATTGGCTGTCGCAGAATATGGCAGAAAGTATAACTTTTCGGATAGTTGAAAATATAAGTTTACAAAATTCTTTCACTTTATTTATGCAGTAGTTTATACTACACTTCAATAATTTACATATTTATTTTAAACTCAACCAATGTAAAAATATCTTCTACATACCTCCAGAAGTCGTATCCATGTCTCCGGATTGATTTAAAACACTTCACTTTAAAGTTATCGATTTTATAAGTCACGGTAGTTTTCGCTCGTTCAGCGCGCGATGCGAACACTCGTCTCGAAGGCTAACTTCCAACTGACGCAGCGACGAAGGTATACGGTGAAAAAGGTTCCCCTTTTACAATTTAAAGCAGCCATTAGTCCTCTACCTGACTGCCTGCTCAAATATCCCGATTGTAAAAATTTTTTTCTGACTTTTCTGCCACGATTTCGGGCTCTGCGTGCCGCGGCGCCCCTTTTCCAGCATTCAGCGTACATCATCACCTTGCCGTATGGATGTAAACACAAATCGATTTACAGCTAAGTCTTCACATTACATTTAGAGTGTTCATACGTGTATGTATATATTTTAATCTCTAGTGAACAGTAATGTGATATCGTGTAGAATTTGTGTCAATAGTTTAGGACTTTAGTTGTTTGATTATACAGATCGCGTCCCGGTTTATCGGAAGATAGGCATTCCGCAATATTCCTAAAGTGTAACCTACGAATTTTGTTTTGAATATCGCGTGATAGAATTATTATTCTTGTAAGGATTAATATATATATGGAAATAATAATCTCGTCTCCGGAGTGGAAATTGTCAACAAGACTTCACAGAATAATATTAATAACTCAATTACATTGCATGAAAACCTATCGTAATGAAATTAAATCATAGAATCTTCGTGATATTTTGTGATAATTAACGACATATAAGGAGGTGATCCGCTTATTTTGGATATTTATAACTAGAATTAATGAATGAATTGTGTGATGCGTGATAATTGTATTATATCATATGAGGTAATCATTTGACGACGATTATTTGAGCCAATAATCTTTACTCAGTCGTGCCTTTGAGAAAATACCATACCGCAAATATATGGTTAGGAGAAATTGTTTCTTGTAACCCAACGTCTGTGTTAATAATTTCATTATCACAAATAATAATAAAATGAAATTATAAAAATAAATAAAATTGTTATAACGTGCACCTAAAGGAGCACTAAAATTATAAACTTAGCACTAAATTAGCACCTAAAAAGTACCTTATTTAGGTATATAGTAAATTCATTTTCGGGACTTCCGCCTGCTAGCTTGACAAGGGTTCTTTAGTCTGATCTTAGTCCTGAACATTTTCCATATTTTTTCACTTGGTGTTTCATTAATTGAATTTAAAAATAGAATTTGACCGGTCTGGTGGTAGTTTATGCAGTGGCGACTCCCACCCTGGAAAGAAAGGGCAGAGGGAAGCGGTGGGCGGTGACTTCGCTTCTCGCTCAGCCGTTGGACGAGCACCCATATTAGCATATACCATAACGTAGTCGTTGTTTGAACGCCGTACGGTACGCATCGCATCTACTCAGCTCCCGTCTTCTCATCCAATATCTACTGGGTGTGAATCTCAAGTGCGCCTAATTAATTACTATACCTCAAGTGCTTAATCAATAGTAAGGTGTGACAAGACATTTGTGCTCCTCATTAGGTGCATCGCATTTTCGGTCTCATCTCGTGGTGGTTGCCGCGCCCCAGGAATTCACTCGTATCGGGGCATTCATCAAACCCAGTGAGAGCAATTAATATAATCGATCCTCTCAAGACCTCACTACACCTCACGTGTATTTCCGCGTTTGCATTAGTTTATTTGGTTTTAAATATATCGACGATTTATTTTGGTAAGCAACACGCTATCTTATTTTGTCATCTGTCACGTTCCAGGATTCACCGTCTTATCAAATTTGCAGTCCAGCAAGAGAAAACCGGCTACTTCTCGATCAACCTGCCTACAGCAAAGAAGATATATTACATGTCTACAAGTTCTGAGATACAAATTAAGATGGCAGATCTCTCAATGATTCCTCTTGTTGCTCTGTCGCTCGAGACAAAAACGCTTGTCTCAGCGCTTTTGAATCCAACTAAATGGGTGCCCACGGACGATGGCGTGCCAAGGTTAGTTTAAATGTATAAACGATAAAGAAATTATGAATATAAAAATTAATTTTAGTTATTAAAGAAAATTAAGATTACGGAGAAGGAATAAATTAACCGTCAAATAATTTAATCTAAAATTTTATTACTTTTGACGGTAATGTTACAAGAAGGACTTTTCCCAATTTCGATATTTTTCAAATTATTTTTGCGCTACAAATGTTTGTTGTGACTCCAATAACAACAACAAGCAATGGGGGGAGACCGAAATATATAAAACACAAAAAAAAATCTGAAGTTCTGTATATTATGAAAAAAAAACTTAATTTTATTATAAATGTTTCATTATTACGTTTTGAATTATTATGTTGTCAAGTGCAATAATTTCAAAAATTTTGTGAAATTGCTGAGTGTGATCTGGATATTTACGTTTGAAATAACATTCGGCAATGTATCCATTCATATGTTGCTCGCGACGTCCATAACGAGGAATATTCGAGCGAACTTCTCGCCAGAGATGTTCAACATTTTGTGTATGTGCTCCTGTATTAGGATCCGCAAACTTATACGTATGGTTGACAGTGAGATGCTGAAATGTTTCTTAATTATAATATAATATAATATAATATCATATAATATAATATAAGGTGCGCAACTAAGTTCCCACTGTTTTTTTTTTATGAAAATGCAACTTTATTGTGAAAAAATGTTTACAAATGAATCATTCAAAATATTGCCCATCGCTAGCGGCAGCTTTTTCCCATCTTTCTGGCAGAGCTCGAATACCGTCACGGTAGAAGTCTTCGTCTTTTGAGGCTATCCACGAATCAAGCCATTTTGAGATGTCTTCATATGAGCTGAACTGCTGATTAGCCAAACCATGTGCCATCGAACGGAACAAGTAATAATCGGACGGTGCAATATCTGAGGAATATGGCGGGTAGGGTAGGACTTCCCATTTGAGCGTTTCTAAGTAGATTTTAACGAGTTTGGCAACGTGAGGCCGAGCATTGTCATGCTGTAGAATCACTTTTTCGTGCCTCTGCTTCGAAACCGTTCCCCAGTGATGGTTTTGTTCGGTTTCAACAGCTCATAATAAATAACACCGCCCTGGTCCCACCAAATACACAGCAAAATCTTCGCAGCGTGAATATTCGGCCGAGCCGACGACGTAGAAGCATGACCGGGCAGTCCTCATGATTTTGTTCTCTTTGGGTTGCTGTAATGAATCCATTTTTCATCACCCGTAACGATGCAATGAAGAAAACTCTTTCTTTTTTGCCGCTGGAGCAGTTGTTGACAGGCGAAAAAACGACGCTCAACGTCTCTTGGCTTCAAATCATAAGGAACCCAAGTTCCTTATTTTTGAATCATTCCCAACGCATGCAATCGCTTGGAAATGGCTTGGCGGGTAACTCCTAATGCTGAAGCAAGCTCTTTTTGCGTTTGGCACGGATCCTCATCGAGCAATGCCTCCAATTCAGCGTCTTCGAAGGTTTTTGGCCTTCCTTCACGCGAACGGTCGTCAACATCAAAATCACCGTCTTTGAAGTGACGGAACCAATCACGGCATGTTGTTTCACTTAGAGCAGCATCTCCGTAAACTTTTTGGAGTTCTCGATGCGCTTCAGCCGCCGTTTTCTTCGAATGAAAGAAGAAAAGCAACACTTCCCGCAAGTGACGATTATATTGCACAAAATCAGACATTTTCACACAACCAACAATATATGACGCAAAAACAAAATCACTAATGTGTCAAAACGGTTTGTTTACCATATGTCTAAGCTTGGTTCATGACGTTTTGGTTATGTCCCAATCGACCAGCACTTACTACTGGAGCCATCTCTTGAAAAACAGTGGGAACTTAGTTGCGCACCTAATATATTATAAATAATATAAAATAAAAATAAAGAACTGAAAGAACTTCAGATTTTCTTTGTGTGTCGTATTTTTTGGTCTCCAGTTATTGATTGTTGTTGTTGGAATCCAAAAAAAAACATTTGTAGCGCAAAAATAATAAAAAACAATTAAAATTGGGAAAATACCTTCTTGTAAACAATTATCTTTTTGAAATATTTTCTGATATCATTTATCGGAGAAGGAACAAATAACAGTTAAATAAATTTAATCTAAAATTATATTATTTTTGAGATATTTTTAAATCTAATTCATCGGAGAAAAAACAAATTAACAGTAAAACAAATTTAATCTAAAATTTTATTATTTTCGAAATATTTTCTGATCTAATTTGTCGGAATAAAAATAAATTACAAGTAAAATGAATTTAATCCAAATTTGATTATTTTTGAAACATTTCCGATCCACATCATCGGAGAAACAAACAAACAAATGAAGTCAAATAAATTTAATTAAATATTTTATTATTTTTGAAGTATTTTCCGATCTAATTTATCGGAGAAGAAACAAATTAATAGTTATTTAAATAACAATAATAAATATTCAATCAAAAGGTTGATTTAAATAAGTAAATTGTTAGAAAAATTTATTATTAAGTTACGTTGCAATAATCATGTTTCATCCAAGTTTTAGTGTTTATATAAAAATTCTGTTTTGTTAGCAGGCCAGATAAATTATTATCATGATCCAATTTTAATAATTTATTTGTTATTTACGTTGCGAGTATTTTCAGGGACTGGCGTGGACTGGCCCACTTGTGCGACTTGGGTGGAGAGACTATGTCATCTTTAGCATTTCATTCAGACCACACTGGGTACATGATAACAATCATGCAAAATAAGATGCCAAATTGTACTCTCAAGATTTTTGAGTCAATGCTCGGCAAGATTGACCGATGGGATGTGATAGACGATGCCAATTCTTTGTTCGGTTTGCGTACTTTCATAATTTAATTCATAGATTTTTTTTATCAATTTTGTAAATCCCAAAAATTTGTATGTTATTTTATTTCAGAAAGAGATGCAGAGAAATATTTAGAACGGATGAAGAAATGTCAAACATCTGCTTGTGGCATTGAGACTGACAGCGAGAAAGACATTTTAACCATTGGTACAGAATGAAAGTATTTGTAGAGTAAACTATTCCATGAATGAACACTAAAATCCAATTGTATATTTTTTTGATTATGTAATCGCAAGTTCTTTATTTCTAGTCATTGGGTGTAATTGATCTTAGTGGTATTATGTATTACTCCGCATAGCATAAAACTTAACATAATTACATCATTGTACAACTAAACCTTTCGATCTAACCAGAACATCGGGAAAGTAGGAGGTCAAGTATCAGTTGGCTCACACCCGAGCTGTGCTCTGCAAAAATCGTTTTGTTTCCTAAGAAATTGGTCGCTCACTTGACGCTAATACACAATAGAGAGATTAAAAAAGAGATGATTAAAGACACGCTTGGCTGCACACGCGATGTAAATTATTCGTAGAGAATTACAAAGGCTTAATTTTATGCTGTGTGGGAAGTGCAACTTGTACTATACCGCATTTGGAAATTAATTGAAAACTGGAATTCCTATGTTTTCATTCATTAGTTTATTTGCCATATTGAATGTCATTAAAATGTTCTCGTTTCTAGCTGTGATACTTAATGCATTGGTTGGATCTTTCTTTCAGACGACTCGTACAGATTGAGACAAGGCTTGGACAAGCAATTTTACGACGCCTTTTTGTTGTATTCCGACCAAGATATGGATTTTGTAACAGAAATAATAGAAAACCTTGAGAAGCAGCATCATCTGAAGGTATCTCGAACAAATTTAAATTTTATAAATAACATTTCAATTTTACTAAATGGATCAAATTTTGTTAATCAGTTATGCATCAAAGATCGCGATCTAATCGGAGGAATAACGTTCGAGCACGAGGCAGTGATGCAATTGATATCTGAACGTTGCAACAGGATGATTGTTGTTATATCGCCGAATTTTCTAAAAAGTCCGGCGAACAAATTCTTCCTCAATTATGCTCAGGCTGTGGGAATAGGTGACTAACAACAAAAATTAATTTATTCCTTTTTATTTTAATCTAGTCTGAAAATTATAAATGAAAATAATAATTATTACAGAAACGCGTCAAAGGAAAATTATTCCTTGTTTGTACAAGAAATGTCAATTGCCCCCGCAGCTCTGTTATACGTTCATTCTGGACTACGGTAAAGTAGGTCTGTACGATTTTTGGGGAAGGCTTCGCGCATCCATCAGCGTCGTTGCAACAGAGAACGCTTCGAACAGGTACTTGTTTTATTTTTAATTGTTGTTTCATTTTTAACCAAATTTATATTTTATTCTGTTAAGGCGATATGCTACTCCTAGGTCCGTAAGAAAAACTTTGATATAAATTTCTCGATCGCGATCGATGTTTCGAATAAATGAGGAGAACGGTGAATTAGATACTCCAAATTTACAGTCCACCGTTCTCGTATTTCATTCGAAGTATGAAAATCTAAGGAAGACACATGATATGTAGCACATCGTATTAATAAGAAACGAAATGGAAATGAGAGCAAAAGTTCATCTACATTAATGATCAATTTATAGGGCCCCGCTGACGCAACAGTTATTGCCAAAGGATGAGAGACTTCCTGCGATTCGCAGCGAAGTCGAACCAGCAACGGAAATAATTTCCGTTACCGTCAGTCTTCCGTCCCTTGACAACCTCTCGTCATTGGACATAATGACACCTGCGTCGAGTACCAAACCAGCAAAACGGAAGAAAAATCTCGTCGGTTCGTGCGTCAAGAAAATGCAAGCGTTTCTGTCGAAAGAAAAATGATAAGGTATCAAAGGTTTCCATAGTGCGCGAAGACAGTCGCCCGAGCTAATTATGTATATAATCGAATCCATCCTGTAGTAGTGGGGATAACCGACTTATAAAAAAACGCTTTAACTTTCAACTAAAAGTGACGTGATAAGCTCTTGACCCCGAGCGGAAGAGGGGAGAAGTCCCCACCGCGGAGGAAACCTTGTCGTGGTGGTGGGGCTTGTCACGAATATCCTCCCCACTCTGCTTCCCACAAGCAAATGCATTTAACCATGTGTCTTAGATGTGTGCAGATCAGTAGTGTAAGTGATGGCTCCGAGGAAGCATCGCGCTGCAATGGTAAAACTTTCTACATCGACGGATTCTCTGCTGCTCTAGACAAACACTCAGCATCTACATAAAAACATGACAACTGTTTGGAATTTAGAGACTGATGTTATAAACCATTACAATTAGACTTTGAATGTACAGCCGCCGGAAATGACAACACCGGAGTGCAGATAAAACTTTATGGCGATAACGGCCGGATATGTTTCAACTCTGGAATCTTCATAGTGACGAACTAGATAAGAAAGTTCACCGTCTACGAGTCGGCAGTTCATTGGTTTGTAGCGGATAATAATTATCCAGCTATTTTTTACATAAATAATTTGTGTCGCGGAACTCTGAACAAAGGAGCTAAACTATCATTCGTCGCTCGAAAATGAGTACTCGCTGGTTCAGATTTGGATAAATTGGTGTGTGCTAAGCCAATACCTATGCAATATGCTATAATTACGGAAGAGGAGTGGCGCAAAAAATCCGCCGACTCCCCCCTACATGATTGGAATATGTTACAGTCCGAAGATCAGCAAAGGCTCAAGACATACGTCACGAGGAACTACCAATCATAACATCTTTCTCGGCGTGTGGGCCAGAATTTGGAATAGTTACTGGGTTCGCACGCTCTCTTCCTACCGGGCATCCGAGACGGACGGACGTCGATAACTCTGGGTTGACATTATTCTCCAAAGTCATATCAACTCGAGGGCGACCGAATATGTCATCACGATAAAATTCTTTTGGTACGCCGCGTAGCAGGAAACATGTTGTCAGTTTATACCATTCGCTCTAATAGCTATTTATTATCCTTTTACGTACTTAACTATTACTCAGGAACGCTGGATTCAATGTTTAAGATTGTATTCTCCAGACCTGGATATTGATCGAGGGATTTAGTAACTCATAACGGGAAATCAAGTAAATTTGCTCTTTTCGGGAGCTCAGTTAATCAGTAAATTTGTATGTACTGTAAAACGCCGTATAATTTGATATAATTACTAAAGTTATTGGTATTATTGGTATAATACATTTGTAAAACAAATCGTGTTCCTTCATGTGAGTTTGGTGCAAAATTGAATTTACGTTAATATATCAATAAAAATTGTACTTACAAGGAAAATTTATGTTAATATATTCACAAAAATTTTACTCATTGAGGAACAGTTATCACTAATAAAGGTTTACACATAATAATAAAGGTTTACACATAATACTAAAAAAATTATTTGTACTAATTATTTCAATCTGTTCACATTTCAGAAATCAAAGAAGGATTCATCTACAAGGAATGGTGCGATAACTTCTCTACCCGACGCGTATTCCCTACTTCAGAGGACGCAGAGACAATTATTTAGCGACAATTCCAATGCGAGCTTGAAACCCCACGATCTGGAGAAAACAAGAAAGATCGACGATACCCGCAAGAAAAAGCTTGTCAAACGCTTGCTATTGTTGGGTCCTGCTCTACAAAAATACATTGCGACAGAGCGTCCGTCATCCTCGAAGAGGAAATGCCATCCCCCAAAGAAAATGCGACCAACTCCCGTTGAGGATACCGTGTTTGCACGACCACGAGTATTGGAGTGCTTCTACTATACTTGTTCAAAGATCTTCTTCAACGAGCCTTTTTACACAAAACACATAATCATACATTTGTCAAGGCGCAAATGGACCAACTGCAACACAATTTTCAAAACGAAGAATGATTTTGAAGCACATCGCACCCAGTTTAACAAAAACTACATTACAAAAGGTATTCAAGAAAATCGCTTGAAATCCAAGTAATTGAATGATAATTATCGTGTACAAAATATTTAGCTTTTAAACTGACCATGTCTGTAACTTTTGCCTGTGATAATAAAAACGTTTTATATAGTAATAAAATATTGTCAATACTTTTTTAATTGTTTACCAGGGAAGTCGCAAACGTATAGTAATAATTTATTAACAAAATCTTGTATCCGTAATGGTCGAAAAACCGGGTACGAATTTATATATCTTGTTACAAAAGCGTGGTTGGGTTGTCCGAGTGAATTTGTGTTAAATGCAACTTGTGCGTATCGAATTCATTAAAATGAATTCTTCAGATTGATGTTGTTGTTAATGCAAGAGTATGCTAGTTAATGGAGTCTAGTGACGTTTTTCCCTCTGTCGAGCCTGAGATAGATAAACTCATCAGTATTGTTCATATATAAAATATCCGAGAGGCAATAATATTGTTTTTAAAAAAGAATATTCAGAGTAAAGAATTTTACACCAATATTTAAGGTATAACTTGTCCATCTTTTAAACTCATATAGAAAACCTTGAAAATGTAAATAAATTATTATATCACCTTTTAGGATATACAATAAAAAATAGATACAATATGGAGATTAGTCATAAGGATTTGTTAGAAAAGTTTAAAAAACGTTATAATTGTTTCTTTCTGTGGCCTGTAGTCTCCTAATTCACGTGTAATATTTATTTATTCTTTTGATTAAATGAATAAGTGCAATATTTTATCTGGGGTTCATTTTCTTTATTTATATCATGCGTTCATTATTTTTATTATAATAAAGTAGATACTACGAAATATGATCATCCAGTCTTCTTGTATTATTTTGTCTTAATTTAATTATAAGTATTATAATTAAAGAAGCTAATACTGGCTGTACTATTCCAATTTTTCACTCAAAATCCAATGGATACAACTAACCGTTGCTTATTCCTTTTACTTATCTAAGCAGCAATATTCATGAGTTTGGGACACGAGAGAACTCTCTTTGTTCTACATATTAAATATCAATCGTTAAATAAATTCTGATATGACACAACATCAATACTTAGTCGACAGGCATTAACCGATATCATCACATAAACATGGAAATATTGGCATAAATTAAATTATCACACCACATGTATCGTTCAACGGACATCAGCATTAATCCGTTACATAGTACATATCAATGTTAGTACCAGTTTAAATTCAATAATCACAACCTATATAATCGTGTAACGGATTGCAGCATTAATTCAGTACATATTAAACTTCAATATTAGTATCAGTTTAAATTCAATTATCACAACCTATGTAATCACTCAACTGATAGCAGTGCTAATCAAGTATATCTTAAATATCAACATTAATCAGTCGAACTTCAATAATCACCACACATGTGATCGTTCAACGGATATCATCGTTACTCAAGCACCTATTAATCATCAAAATTAATATCAATGCAATGATTACAATAAATCTAAATGTTCAACTGATGGCAACGTTAATCAAGTACATATTAAATATCAAGATTAATATCAGTTCAATGATCACAATACATATAATCGTTTAACTCATGGCAACGTTAATCAAGTACATATTAAATATCAAGATTAATAATCATGCGGCACGCAGCCTAGCACAGTTCGCGTCACCAGAGTGGGACTCGCATTCTTAAACATGCTAACTACACTCGATTCTAAAATTATAAACTTTTCCGCTACTTATTCTCGACCAATTGACTATTTTTCTTATATTGCAAATGTTTCTCATTGACACTCATTTTCAATGACACTGTTTTTAAATGTCAAAATAATGTGATTAACCATAAAGGTCAATGTTAGCTGATGGATTGATGGGGTGACTCTATGATCAATTTGTCACTAATACTTGGGTCATTTGGATACCAAAGCCATATAAATTTTAACAACAATCTGAAAGCGCGACACGCCTTCATCAACAATCTGTCAATTAAGCTCTCATTAACGATATTAATGTATCAAGAAAAAGGCTCCCGGTGATATAACAGACATTCAACAGGCGTCACTTAGCTTAGGATAATAAATAAAGGATAAATAAAGGAAATAAAGGATAATAAAATAAACGTGAGCCGTGCCTTCTACGGAATTAATATTTTTATTTTCAAAATACATTATTCTCGAAATCGTGTAATCGAATTTAATTTTTAGTCGAATGGAACATCGGATTCGGAGTCGCCGTCGCCGTCGTCGATGTCGGAACCATCTACCGAGCTTGTATCGTCCACAAGACCCGATTCGATGTTATTTGTGACGAAACCTTGATGTGCTGCAGCATTGATAGTTGGAGCGAGCAGCATCGCGACAGCTTCCGGCGACAAACTTTTTAGTGGTTTCTTCGGTAGTTGCCGGATGCTAGATATGTACGGGTCTGAAGAAATTAGCAGCCGGTGGAAAACATCTTGCATTGTTTTTATCCTGGAAGTTTTTCGCGAGAAGTTTTCTCGGTATCGTTTAATATCTTTATTTCGAGCTTCCTGAGCGTCTTCGGATAATTCGCCGATTGGTAAAAGCGCATGAGCTATTATCAGTGAACCGTGAATTAATAGCTTGTGTACCGAAGTAGGCATGTGGTACCAAGGGTATAATGCAACGATAGTTCTTGCCGTTTCAATAGTATACTGCTCAAATAGTTAACAATTTATCTTGTGGCCACACGAGATGACTTGTAGGATAACGTAGAAACGGTTAATTACTTTTTCGTTGACCCCGGTTATCAAAGCAGAAACCTTCCAATTCTCAAAAAATCGCCGAGCTGTGTTGCCATCATTGCTGCTGCCGTATCCAGGCTTCGGACGATCAATGCTTAGACCCAATTCGCTCTTGAATTCCCGTTGAATCCTCTTCTTGGTTTCTTCGGTAATTTTTTTTTCTTCGGAACTTCCTGCTTGCCATTTTTTAATGCCGAGTTTGTACGACAAATGTATGCAATACTCGAAGCACCGTATCCACACATGCAGTGTCGACAACCCGAACTTCAAATTCGTTTCAACGACCTCCTTTTGCAACATAACGTCGATGGCATTAAAATCTTTGCTGGTTGCTCCACACAAATAGCACCGTTGAGCAGATTTCGTCGATGACGCAGCATTGCAAACTTTACCATCTATCATGGTGAACGCCAACTTGTACGTTATGGAGATATCTTTTCCACTTACTACAGTTTGGAGTGGACTAAGCGACTTTATTTGTGCTTCGACAATTCTAACTTCATTTAGTGTGGACTCTGTATCTTCGTGCAGAAACTGTAGTCTAAGCGGCCTACAAAATCGTGGAGACGAGGGCCTAGGGTTCTTCCAAACCATGATTTCTGCTTTTGTTTGTTGATCAATGCAGATGAGTTGTAATGGCACAACCGAAGTAAAAAACACATGCGCATCTGATTTGCTATCATCAGTAAAAGTCTGCTTATATTTACTTTGCCCAGAGCTTCCATCGCAACCCCATTTGCAAATTAAATCCATATTACGAGCATTACCGTTAGTCAAGGTTTCAACGACTTCTGTTTGGACGAGTAAAATACGTTTAACTGTATGATCTAATAATGCCTGCAATTCGACTTCTGCACTCGTCTCTGTAATGGTAATTGCGTCAGACCGAGGATAACAACGCTTTTTTGCTTCCACCACTTTTTCGTAAGACGGATATAGACGACAGTTATGTGCCAACGATATTTTTCTCATCGTTAGGTAAGCTCCCTTTGACAATTTACATTCGATCAAAGCGGAAAGTGCAGCCTCTTCCGATAAAGAGGTTTCACCCGTTACTGCATAAGCTTTTCGATACTTAGAAGCTCTTAAAGGACTCGTCATTGTTACGTCCTTAACAACTTTCGAAGCGTCTAATTGTCCCGAAGCGCGAAGGCTCATTTGAGTAGCGTATGCTAATTCTTCCGGGGTTGAGGATTTACGAATATCTTCGGTCTTCTTTCGTTTCGACCTTTCACTTGCCGATGTAAACTCAAGGGACGGGCGGCCTCTTTTACTACCTGGGTCTTTCTCAACAGTGTCTGTAGGTACGGCAAAATATACCTGCCCGCTAAGCCATTTACTGTTTTTCTTGAAGAAAATGTCCGATGTTCTATTAGCTTCTTGCCACCTGGTTCTTATTTTATTAGACAGCATTGAAAAGGCGGTTCTCGAGTCCTCAGGCACCACAACTTTACGTCCACTTTTCTCGGAAATTTTAGTTTCCACGAAATTCAATAACGTAGCGAAATTATCGTTCAAATTATCCTTTATAATAAGATATAATTCTTTCCTCGTCAAATGTACTCCTTCGTAATGGGACCCTGTAATAAAGACATAAAATTGTATAGAATTTGTGTTGAAGGATCAGATCAAAATTTTAATGAATTTTAATTATTGTAACAAATAAGTAGCCGCAATAATTATTCGTATTTTTTTTTGAAAAGTACATAAAAAACAACAGTTATGAAAAAAAAATTGAATTTAGACTATTATGAAAGAAGTTATGAGCAAAAAAACATAAACAAATATTTTTTGAACGGGTGACCAAAAACATCTCAAAATGTACCAGAAGCCGATTTTTGATGAGTACATGAAAATATGACAAAATCAAGGGAAAAAAAATTGAACTGTCCGATTTGGCGTGGAATGCCCCATATATACCTATATATATATAATAAAAATGTATCAAATATAAATAAAATGTGACGATTCAAATTAATTACTTTAGTATATACTTACATATATATGTATTGTTGTATGTCTACAAAAATAGATATATAAATGATTTACTTGAATTTGTATTTTGTATATATATATGTATATATATATATATTATATATGGTATATGTATGGATATAGTCCTATTGCTCAAGTAGCAGCTGTTCAATGGCCCCATGGCATGGCGTATGGCGCCGCGCGCGCGTGCACGGTCGGCAACCGCCTGTTTTACGTTGCCAAAAACCATAACAGACAAAGTTAGGCAGCTCTAGGCAGCTAATTCCTGTTAATTTCGCAAGCTTATATAATAAACTAAAGGCCTAGACATTGGCTGTCGCAGAATATGGCAGAAAGTATAACTTTTCGGATAGTTGAAAATATAAGTTTACAAAATTCTTTCACTTTATTTATGCAGTAGTTTATACTACACTTCAATAATTTACATATTTATTTTAAACTCAACCAATGTAAAAATATCTTCTACATACCTCCAGAAGTCGTATCCATGTCTCCGGATTGATTTAAAACACTTCACTTTAAAGTTATCGATTTTATAAGTCACGGTAGTTTTCGCTCGTTCAGCGCGCGATGCGAACACTCGTCTCGAAGGCTAACTTCCAACTGACGCAGCGACGAAGGTATACGGTGAAAAAGGTTCCCCTTTTACAATTTAACGCAGCCATTAGTCCTCTACCTGACTGCCTGCTCAAATATCCCGATTGTAAACATTTTTTTCTGACTTTTCTGCCACGATTTCGGGCTCTGCGTCTACTGTGCAACGGGGGGAGTCTGTTCGGTCGAACAAATGATTTAATGGTGCTCAGGTACCAACGATTGGTATCAGCTGCCAATGGTCGCTCGCGCGCGCGCGCGTGTGTGTGTGTGTGTGTGTGTGTGTGTGTGTGTGTGTGTGTGTGTGTGTGTGTGTGTGTGTGTGTGTGTGTGTGTGTGTGTGTGTGCAAACACACGCGTCGCTCGGCCGATCGTCTTTCTTGTATGTGTCTCGGGCGGACATGAAGGTAAAAGGGATATAGCAGATCGGGCTGAGTCAACCGAGCGGTCGTGTGATGAAAAAACAAACAGTCGTTTTTGTTTTGTCTGTGCGTTTCCCAGAGAACCGAATTAAAAAAAAGAAATAATCAGTGTGACACGATCGTTACTCGGGTACAGTGTATTTTCATCCGAAAAACTCGAATCCAGTGTGTTTTCGTTTGCAAAAACCGTATTAATTGTGTTTTCGTTTGCAAAACCCGTATTAATTGTGTTTTCGTTTATAAAACCCGTATTAATTGTGTTTTCGTTTGCAAAACCCGTTCCAATTGTCTACATCCTGGATATCGGAACACCAACCCGTAAGTACACTGACCAATGCGGTACGTCCCGCAAAAATACACCAACACGGGCCGATTATACCAGCAAACAAGCGCAATGCTTACGAAGTCGCCAGCGACTGATACACACTAACCACAAGCGCAATGCTTACGAAGTGTCCAGCGACTTATACACACTAACCACAAGCGCAATGCTTACGAAGTCGCCAGCGACTTGTACACACTGACCACAAGCGCAATGCTTAAGAAGTGGCCAGCAACTTATACACACTAACCACAAGCGCAATGCTTACGAAGTCGCCAGCCACTTATACACATTAACCACAAGCGCAATGCTTACGAAGTCGCCAGCGACTCATACACACGATAAACATATGGCATGACAAATTTGAACACACAAGACGTAAACATAGACAACCTCTTGTCGACTGTAGATTTCATCTTCACGATATCAATCACGCAAATTATATTCGATAAACAAACTGATTGTATATATTTATTGTGAACTTCATTCTTTGCGAGGGGTCTTTTCTCTGAGGTTCACACCTCAGAGATTTTCCTCTCTGAGCCGTAATAAACGAAGAATTGTATGGCTCAAGGGATGTGTTTAATTTATTTTCCTACCCCGTCAATCCTCGTTTTATAAGGTCATAATTAAATTTAAAGTCAACGAACTTTTGTTTCGCGAGATTAAATACGAGGTCTCTTTTTCGTTAAAGAGGACGCGCCCCACAAAACAATGCATGCACACTAAATTCACGCATCACCTGCTTTAATAATAATAATCCTTCCACTAACCCTTCTAATATCCCTCCCTTACATTCTTCCCCGTTTTGCAACATACACACACTAACCAGACTGCTCATGAACTTACCAAACAAAACTTTCTGTGGAATTGATAACATCCCCCCCGCCCCTAACACTCAAGCACCTAACCCCAAAAATCATCACCGCACTAACCATCATCTTCAACAACGTCATTAATCTGAAATACTTCCCAAAATCTTGGAAACTTGCAAAAAATGTTACCCATTTTAAGAAAAATAAAGATCCATCACATCCTGCCAGTTATCGTCCTTTCAGGCTCACCCCGAGCCTCTCAAAAATCTAGGAATTAACACTTCTTATTAACTCTTCTTCTTATTAATTCTTATTATTCCATAAACGCATTCTGCATCACCAATAAAATCATCCCGGACACACAATTCGGTTTCAAACACAAACACTCCAAGACCCATGCAGTTCATAAATTATTATCAGACGTGAATAAACTAGTTGGCAATTGTCGCCTAGTGGGGGCAGCACTGCTGGATCTCGAAAAAGCTTTCGACTCTGTGTGGCTAGACGGTCTACTATTCAAACTACATCAAAAAAAGTTCCCCGACTGGCTGATGCCTCTGATCTGGAATATGATTAATAACAAATCATTTATCACTTGGGACACTCAACATACCTCGTCGCAAACATTCTCTTGTAAAGAAGGGCTTCAGCAGAGCACCGTTAATTCCCCTATTCTTTTTAATATCTGTACCAGCGATCTTTTTACTCTTTTTAAACTTAACACACCCAATAGCAACTCCTCGGCCATAGCTTTCTCTGACGACCTAATCATATACACACACGGCACTCAGGTCCCCGCAATTCAAAATAATCTCAATAACCTAATTAACAAAATCAACAATTATTTCTGCACTTGGAACCTCAGACTTAACCCGATTAAATGTGAAACTATCCTCTTCCGAAAACCCCAATACTATCTTTCCAAAATCAACAGAAACTCATACCAACACTTCTCAATACAGACTCATAATCTCTAAACCACTATTATTACACCCATAACACATACCAACACAATCAAATACGTGGGGGTACAAGTGGATGCACTCCTCCGTGGTAATGAACATGTTGTGACCCAGCTTCGCAAGGCGAGAGCCGCGTTTTTCCACAACAGCCGAATCTTCTACAATAACCACTTAAGTAGTAGAACCAAAATTATTCTCTAGGTACTTATTACTAATTCGCCCCATCCTCACTTACGCTGCGTGGTGGAACTCCAACCATACTATCATGGAATCTCTCCGTATGTTCGAGCGTAGATGCCTTAGAACCTGTCTTAAACAAACCCGTTCGCCATCTTACGACTACCAACGCTCTATCAGCAATAAAATCCTTTATTCACTTGCCAACATAACCCGCATCGATTCATTCATCATCAAACTAACACGAGATTATTTCCATAAATTACCAACTAACACTAACCCCATCATTCACTCATTAGCCATCTACGACAATCATCAAACATACATGGAGTTGACTAATGGCTACCCCACCCCGCAGTCATTTATCATATGCGATAAAGAGGATATATCCAAAATGCACAGTACATTCCGATCTTATATCATTGGCAACGTAACCGCACCAACAAACGTATTGCGATTGATACGAACCAACCACTATATATCAACCCTACATTCAAATTCAACTTCACCATCCCTAAACCCGATTATATTAATTTCTCTAGATTAAATTTTAATAAATACTGGTGGCTCACCAACGATGACATATTCATAGCCAAATTCAGAAACTGTCACAACCGATTTATGCATCGCTTACAGCGAACGTAACACATCGTAGCACCTAAATTATTATATAACTAGCACCTAAGGCTAACATAACACTATAACGTAAGTTCCCTCTCTTCCTTCTATATTCTTGATGTATTGACGTGCTTAAGCTTGCTCTATAAACACATCACATGACTATTAGTATTATTGTATTTATGATATATTGTATAGTATTTATTCTTGTATTTATGTTGTAACGTAAATTTGCTCCTCAACGTACCACGTTACCTATAGCTGACCCAAGCTATTTTTCCTTCCTTTTATTTACCCTTTCGAGATGGGCGCCAGGCGCTTACGCGCCGGAAGGAAAAATAACGAGATGTTCGGCCAGACTCAACCCAGGCTAGCTACAGCTGTTCGAGGCAGAGTGGGTGGTTCGGACTGTCAAGGTAGTCGTTAGTTCATAAAATTTATACATAAAATTAGTCGATAAGATTCGCTAATAAAATAAAATCAATAACCAATAAAAGACGTCAGAAAATAAAACAAATAAATAATGATAAATAAAATAAGTCAAATAAGTCAAATATGCAGGCATGTTGAGCGGGTTGGTCAGAGGTATCCAGTCCATGAACCTAAGCATTCGTCCTCAGCGATTTGGGAACGATTTGATGTTCAACCCCAATGAATTTGTTGAACAATTGGAAAAATACTTTTTGATAAAAAAGGTGCAGGAGGACTGCAAATTGTTAGTAGTAGAGACACTTCTTGATGGCTGCGCTCGCGACTGGTACCGCGCGCAACACGAATCCTATGTGGATTTTCGTGCATTTAAAATCGCATTCTTAGAAAAATTCTACTCTGTAGCTACACAAGTCAGACTGAAGGCTCAATGGTCTGCACGGCGGTACACATCCTCGGATGGTTTAATGCAGTCATTTTTTCTCAAACAAGCAAGCGTGGCACATTATTTCACGCCGAAATTAGACGAATATGAAGTAAACTACACTGTCGTCCAACAATTGCCTATGAGGGCCCGCGATGCGTTAGTGACCGTAGATTATGCAGACACAAATACAGTTGCTCGAGCTTTAGGGCAACTCGATACGTCCTTTGACGACAATTGGAATCGCGACGGGTGCCGCTATCCAGTGGAAAATCACAATACAAATCACAACAGAAATCATACAAGCTCTCCGCACAATGGTGGCGGGAATGCACGTTCGCACAACAATAATAACTCTCCAGGTCGCCATGATACGACTGGTTCGATTCACAGTAGTGATCGGAGCTTGCCAGCACCGGCGTACAGGGCGCGTATGCTGGACGTCAGTTCACCACCGTGGTATCCATTACCAAACATGTCGATTCCACCCCCGTCCACTGAAGGTCAATCTTCAGCGGAGGCTTTACAGGGAATGAATGTGGAGCGCGTACACACGTCACAATTGCGGACCGCTTTAAACGACCACACGGCGCGATGATACGAGGTTCCCATTGCGTCGTTATCCTTCTGATATTTTTGAGGATCTCGCATCATCCATTACGAAGCAGTCGACTCAAAATGAGAAAGAGGAGGCTTTTGAGGATCCCAAGTGTCTGCATCTTATTTTATTTGTACACCGAGTTCCCATCTCATCATTAATAGACACAGGGAGTCAAGTAACTTGTATTTCAGAAAAATTTTACACCTATCTGGGACAAATCAGTAAATTGGTCGAATTACCAGTTGCAAACATGGTCGTTTTAACCGCTATTAGGGATAAACCAACACCTTGTAAGAATGGGTTCGTACAGCGACCCCAGTCGTCATACAATAGAATTAAGTCCATTATCGACGAAACACCTAACTTGTCCAAATAGCGCCGCTTACGGTCGATAGATCACACTAATAGAGTGATACCCATCACGTATACCATGCGTTTGCGTAGCATAGAACGAGGTGAGCGAGAGAATTGTTCCGCTCCCCCCAATCGTCTATGAACGCCCGAGCTACTAGCACCTTCCATGCTATGTAAAGCATTGTATTGTATCCATTATATATCGAGAGATAATATTCCACATCAGTAAAAGTGTCTTTGTAATCGGGTAAAGGAAAACAGTGGGAAAAGTTCAGGTATGATATTTCTATATTTATATAATTTAAAAATAAAAGAAAGAAACGCATAAAGAAACCAACCAACAATCGTCCATTACTGACGCCTCGTGTCCCGTATATTCAGGACGGTTGGGCCCTTTGGCTGGACGCCCACTCTCGATCGCTGTGCAATGAGCGACGTTATGTGAAAGGACGAAATTGAGAGAGGCCGAATTATAGAAGATCCGTTCAGGATACTCAGATGTCCGTGTGGAAAATATACGGTGTGGCGGCAGCCGATAAGCCGACATAACCCACATCATATCAACCAGTGGTGACCGGTCGTCTCAGAGGCCTAAAGCAACGTCTACACATGCCGTTCGTTCCGTCGTAGCGTGCGATATATACAGATAAGTGACTATCCGGTCTTCACACACCGTGATAGGATATTTCGTTAAGAGATGTTGTAGTTTCGAGTAATAATTGATGAATGGTTATCGAATGTTAAATCTCGTCTTACATTTTTAACCACTTCTCATATGAAGGAGAAAATGTCAGGCAAGAAATTATTATACGAATGAAGATATTATGATTATTATCGTTTGAACTGTCAATGTGGATACAAATCAAGTTTAAAAGCTGAGTATATGTCAGCAGATCGTAGAGTGAAAACCGTAATACCACACACCTGCAATCATATATATCGCCGTTGGCTGGATCTGTAACGAAAGTCAATATAAAGTTTACGCAGTAGCTTTCCTGATATTTATTGAATTAATATCAATAATAGATATTCATGGAAGTCAAATCATGATGAATACAGTGTATTATTGAAGTTGTGCACGTGATAGATATTTATTGAAGTCATTTGATGAAGAGTTCCGGTTCTTAAATTAATATACCAACGTCCCGGTTGTCGAATTTATACACACATGTCCGGAGGTTGAATTTATAATCTCAAATGATTTTTATTGAAGTTATTGGATGAAGAGACGGTTGTCGAAGTTATACCAATACGTCAGGCTGTTGAATGGATAATATTAAAAGATATTTACTGAAATAATACCGGTAATCAATATTCTTTAACGTCAGATGATGATGAATATATTCTGTTGTTGAAATTATGCAGATAATTGACATTTATGGCATTTATATGGAGGATATATACTCGATGACTGAAGTCATGCAGATGAGGATATTTCTTGTACTTATATTATGAATATGCCTGGTTCTTTAAGATGCAGGTGGGTGATATTTACTGAATTTGTACTATGAATGTGCGCCGTTACTGAATTGCTGCAAGAATTGATTTGTATTGAATTTGTACCATAACTATGTGCCATTACGGAATTTATTCAATAATTGATTTGTACTGAATTTGTACCATGAATATGTCCCGTTACTGAATTGATGCAAGAATTGATTTGTATTGAATTTGTACCATGACTATGTGCCATTACGGAATTTATGCAATAATTGATATGTACTGAATTTGTGTTCTGAATTTTCCGGGTTACTGAATTAATCCAAATAATGTATAAGTATGGAATTCGGATTCAATCCGGTTAGGTTGGTCAATTATGTCATTACGTAGATCCTAAGGGGATTTATTGGTGAACCAATTTGCTGTATGGATGATTGTTCGCGAATGAACCGTCGAGACATAGCGACATTTAAGAAATTGTAATCAATGCATAGAATCATGCTCACTGTATGACTTTCTCGTGTCTCAACCCCACTCATGAGATAAAATATATTGTCGCATATGCACGACCTAATCGTCTTTCTTTTATTTACGGTTATATCGTATTAGGTAAAAATAAAGAATGGATTTTATTTATTACAACCTGTAAGAAAACAAGTGATGCTGGAAGCAACGGTCGGAATCCGTATGATCCCCACGGTTTTCTTAGTAATACCTCATCTATCTAGTAGCGTAATTTTAGGAAGTGATTGGTTGCTGAGAAATGGCGCCATCATCGACTTCTCCCGTCGCATGCTGACTATCAATGGTCATATAATGCCCGAGAAATTAGTGTCGTTTGGCCGGACCACGTCTGAACGAATTTCCGTATCTGAAGAGGACGACATCACATATATTCAAATTCTTCGTGTGGCTAGTCAGAGAATGCATCGGAATGTCGAAAGCGAGGTTGACAAGCATCAACATGAGGCCTACACTGACACAAAGTTAACGTTCGATAGCCCAACGCAAGAATTACACCCTAGTTCAAATTTGGGGGATGATTTGGAATTTTCAAGCGATTTAAGCAATGGAATAAATGACCATATGGAATATGGAATAAATGAAATTATTCCGGACAACCAGTACGGATTCAGAACAAAGCTCTCTACCACACACGCTATAAATAAACTTAAATAGAAAAAGCCTTTGATTCGGTTTGGCTCAACGGTCTCACCTATATTTTAATAAGGTTAAACTTCCCAACCTACCTAATTCAATTGATATCGGACATGATACATGGAAAATCTATCTATACCTGGAATGGCAGCGAAACCTCAACGTATAACTTTGACATAATCGAAGGATTGCAACAGGGCACGGTTACATCACCTATACTCTTGTAAGAATGGATTCTCGACGCTCCACATTGTATATCGAATCTGTGATGAAACAGATTAGGCTTATTACCGACGGTATTAATATAATTGTTCAAATAGCGCCGCGTGCGGTGGGAGATACACACCAAGTAGCTTTCAAACAGCTAGACATTCATCATGTATCGCTAGCATCTATGCAGCGATAGAACTAGGTGAGCGAGAGACAAGTATTCCTCCCTCCAATCGTCGAACGCCTGAAAGAGAACCACGTCCCGCGCACACCCAAAATTAAGTAATTATTGCATGCGGCAATCCGTGTATATTTGGTGATAGTGAGTCCATCCGGGACAAATAAAGCGAGAATTGTTGGTAAAGGAGTGCGGGCGAGATTTCTGGACGGTTGGGCCCTCGTAACAGGAGATCTTCCTCATTGGAATAATACAATTGTTTCGACATGAGAAACTTGGCATAATATTGATTTACGAGCAGCGATCGGCTTGAATTTTTTCGAGTAATTTACGTGGATGTACAAAATGACCAGGAAATAGACGCTTCAAAGCTACGCTACAGCTTGTCGCCATTTTCGATGCCATTGTAGGCGGAATAAGAATCGTTCACCTCGTCGAGGAATTGCGTCTTCATATATTAAGATAAGTAACGTGCGTTTCAAGTATATTTAATTATCAGAATGTTTTAATATGAACCCTGGTTTTATATATGTATCTGTATATGTTTGAGAGAGTCGCAGGCTCAAAAGGAGTAATTTCATGCTGGATGTATAATTGTTATTTAGTGATTGAACATAATTCGTCATTGGCCTATCTCGGCAATTCAGAATCCTTTAATGAGAAAATTAATGGTCATAAAAACTGTTTCATGTAACGTAGCGGAAAGATTTTGATCGACGCTACATAACTGTCAATTAGAGACAAATCGTTCCCATTTGTTGTGGTTCTCAAATATTAACTCTTGCAGTCTTGTGAAATTCTATATAGAAACATTGTAAAAAGGGGTGTCGCAATAAGGGGAGCACACCTCCTGGAATGGATTATAAAACGTACTGCATTAGACTGCGTGTGGATGAAGAAATAAGGGCAAATATTACTTTCTGGTTGACATTTGTTGTGATTATTATGGTAGAATCCTTGAAAGTGTGATTCGTGGGAAGCGAAAGCACGAACTGAAATAATTACCGAGAAACTGGTAAAACATACATGTACTGTAAGAATTATCGTCGATATCCTACCGACCAGAATTCTCGATATGTAGATAGTTGTAAATACGATAAGAGCGTTCGAAGCAAGTAATATAAGAATAGCGGATGAGTTTACCCCTCCTAACCGATTCAAAGGCTTACGAGGCCTCTCGGGAGCGAGCGACGCCGGACAGCTTAATCGTCCGCCGACTGATTTCTAGATAGCATCGCGTTGCAAATCACGAGCGTGAAAGTACAACGAAACGAAGTAACAGTAATAGTAATGGCCATCCGAGCCAAATAGTCAAAACTTGTATAAATAATTTTCAAATTAGTAAAAAATACTCCAAAGGACGGTTGTGTCGGAAAAGTCCGACCGTACAACGCCCCGCCAATATTAAGGCGCATTACAATCATATTAATCATACTCAACAATAACGAGGATCTCGTACGTTGCTCGAAAGAACTCATTGTCAACTTTGGAATAAATGAGACAATCGAAACCTTTCGCTGGGAATTTGGAACGGAGCTGCACCCACTGCTATCGCGACTACCGAGTATCGATGGACGTACCGAAGCCAAGGTCTCGTAGACTCACCAAAGCAGTTGTCTAGGCCTGCTGATGTATGGACATGGTCGACTGCCATAGTGGAACCGTCGATACGTGGAATTATCGGGATGCGCACGTAAAGCCTCGCGCCAATAAGATAAGTGACGCGTCTCTAATATATTGTCTATCACCATACAACATTTCCCGCTAAATTACAATTAATGATATAAGATTAATGGATTCGATCATCCATTAACGTGCGTCGCGTTTTTAATCTGTCATTAGTATTTAACTGGCCTTGGTTTAAAACTAATCAAAGTCGGTTTGTGGCATGTATAAATCATAAATTTGTGCAATCAATTTGTCAAATCAAGATGACCCGCATTTGATTAAATACGTGGTATGGAGGATAAGAAACGATGTTGTTAGAAAACTATCACGGATAAATATTATTCAATAGGTGAGTGTGAGTCAATGGGCACAAATTCCGTAGCAAAGATACGTCTAATAGTCGAATATATTGTTGCGTGCGGTTCTAGATGGACTTAGCGCGGTTGGATTAGGCTACGTGCCTACTTGTTTACTATAAATGTCTATTCATGTGTTATTAATGCGGTTCTATATGAACTTAGCGCCGTTGAATTAGGCTGCGTGCCTACATGTTTAATATAAAAATCTATTCATATGATATGAATGCAAGTCCAGATTGGGCGAAGCAAGATATACCATGATGCGTGCATACCTGTTGATGATTTGTGCTAATATCTCATAAATTATGTCTGATGAAGCGTGATATTTGAATTATGCCAACGATTGATATTTCGAATATTAAGAAAGACTCATTAATGTGTACATTGTTGTTCTGAGCGACTATCTTGTCCCGCAGTATTCGGCCGGCAGGCTTCATGTAAACAATAGGGCGAACGGCTTATATGATAATGAGATACATTCGTTAAACTTTGCCAAATGCTTGTTCGTCTCGCGTTTCGAACTCACTTATAAGCGTGCTTGCCCGAATTGATTGAATATGGATAACAATTATATGGTTTGCATTTGGAGCTAATTGGTCATCCCAGGAGATCATCAAATATTGTGATAACTCCTCAAATTATAATCAATATAAAGACAATAAACAAATAAATAAATCAATAAATAAATAAATAAATAAAAAAGAAAAAAAAAGAAAAAATTATTATTACATTAAAAAAAAAAAAAAAAATTTATTACATTTGGCGCCCAACGTGGGGCCATTCGTGATCTGTTCCACACTGTGGGTGGAAGTGATCGGTAAAATAGGTCGCTAAGCTCTCCGAATGGATCCCCTATATGATTGATCGATAGATGTATGAGACATTGTATTGAAGCTTATTGTGTATAATCGTTGAGTTAGGGGTACTCCAACTTCATGCAGACTCGCTCCAAAGCGACTAAGAAAACTGAAATTGACGATCCAGTGGGGGATACGGTCAGTTCAGAAACACTTGTAGCATTATCTAATATGAATCCAACTTTACCAACAGATCTGCCGGAAGACGCAACGACTTTTTCTGAAAGGTTGCATACCGAGCGAGTGCGCATGGATCGACAAAGGAATGATGGGAGGCTCTTCGACTGCGAATGGTCGAAGAATTGAGCGATATGCGTATCACATTAGAACGCCAGGAAACAGAGATTGCCCGATTGCGAGGGGAGAATGAACAGTTACGCAACAATTCTAACGTGAGTGAAGAAGGCAACAGAAATACAGGTATGTTGAACGGACTGGTGCGGGGCATAAATTCCATGAGTTTGAGTATTAAGCCACTAAGGTTTGGCAATGATTTAGCAGCAAACCCCATAGAATTTTTGGAAAACGTGGAGAAATACTTTCAATTGAAAAAGGTCTCGGACGAATGCAAACTATTGGTATTAGAAACTCTCTTAGAGGGTCGCGCAAGAGATTGGTACAGAGCGTACTCACGAACCTGCGACGGATTCGAAACATTCAAAATAATTTTTTTGGCGGAATTTTATTCCATGGCCACGCAGGTGCGTTTAAAGGCCCAGTGGTCGTCCCGTAGGTACAATCAATCGGACGGGCTGATGCAAAATTATTTTCATAAGCAGGCCAGTATGGCTCAATATTTCACACCTGCTCTCGATCCATATGAGATCAACTATACAGTGGTTCAACAGCTTCCGATGCGAATACGAGACGCCCTCGTCACGGTCGATTATTCAAAAACCGATATAGTTGCACGCGCATTGTCGCAATTAGACGCTTCCTGTGAAGAAAATAAGATTCGTGAAACTCGTCGTTTTCCTTCAAGTGGCAACTCTAACGGGAATACATCCTTTAATAACAGCGGGAACCATGGTGGTCCGCGATATAATAGTAGTCCCCAACGGGCAAATACGGATAATATGTCGGGGAGCTCGAGAAATAACACACCGCCATCTCCATCCTACCGAACAAGGGGGATCGACGTAAACACCGTCCCGTGGTATCCACTACCGAATTTAACAATACCTCCACCGCATCGGAATAATACGGGAAACTGTTCCAATTCGGGAAACGGTTCACACACAAATGCGGATAATTCGGATATCATTCAGCTCAATTCTTTTAACTGCAATGCGGTGCTCTGACAAATAGATCCGACAGACACCGCCATCCCTACGACTTGTTCGAGGATCTAGCATGTGACGTAGTCACAATCATAAAAGGACAGATTAAGATAAGAATAAATAAAACAAAAATACCAATAAACAAAATCATGGATAATATCTGAAAAGGGAGCTAGAGGAAACAAAATAAAATTAAAAAACACAAATTAATACAAAAATAATCATTTATTCATCATATTCAGAAATCATTTAGACGACACGTAAGAAAGATTAAATTGGCAGTAGTCTAGGCGAGACCACGAACAAGCTGGATCCTGTCACATTCCTTCGCTGCCGAAAAATAGCGGGTCAGCGACCGGCTGGCCTCGCTCTGGCAGTGAGGGGATGTAGGGGCAGGATGGCGGGGCGAGTTGAAACAAAAGAAATTATATGAGACAATAGGCAAAGAGAGCTAAAATAAGAGAGTGGGAAAGAGGAGAAAAGTATAAAAGGCAGCTTCAAACCGAGAAGAACTCTCTTATCAGTTCAAACCGCCAACCAAGTCAGAACTCGCTTGTGCGCAGCTATAGAAGTTTCTTTTTATAAAACTGGAAATTTCATATTAAATCTAAGAATTCGAACATAAAAGGGTGTGCGTCAGCCCTACAAATTTATTTAAACATTGACAGATAAAAGAATATAGTGCAAGTTAGTGGTGGAACAAATATAAAGATTAATAGCGAACAGTATCGGACTGGTTGAATAAAACAAGAAATATTCTAAAAAGCCGGATAAAGAAGAGAACGTTAGTGCCATTAAGATAAATAATTAGGGTTTAGTTTAGAAGAATTAAGCGAATAGTATAAGACGGTTTGGGTAGAATAATTAGAAGTAAGTACAGATAGTTATAAGAAGTATCCTGAACGCAGCACATCGATCCACGAGAAAGACTCGCTTATGGTACCGATAGCTTTCTAATTTGTACACTTGGAGAGAGGATAGAAAAAGAAATAGAAATTAATAGTGTAATAATCAAACTATTAACAGCAGCAAGAAAAATTACAACACAAGGACAGGGTACGGTCAAGTGGATTTCATGCTAAACCACCGTTTTAAACAGGAGAGACTTTCGGAGTGAGAATTTGAAATACAGCTCAGAAAATAAATTAATAAATAGGTTTAGGAGGGCATTTGTGAGCCCGATTCATAGAAATTTAATTGAGAATTTTAAGACATCTAGGAAGATAATTAGGCGAAAAACAATTTCAGTAGATGTGTCAAGCGCGTCGCATGAGAACGACACCACTAAATAGAGAGAAAGGAGAAGAGAAAGATAAATCAAAAAGACCAACTCACCAAGAGCGAAGAAGAACCGGAACATCCTGGTCCACTGCTAAAGATTTTGGGGAGGAATCCATCAACGACCATATGAAAAACTGACAATTACTGGGAATACTAATCCAGTAGCTGTTATTATTCCACACCTAGTAAATATCACTCGCGAACCAGGACCACGATCACCCCGGAAAGACACGACCGGAACACACGGAAACGGCACGAATACAATAAACAAACAGCCGAACGCGGAACAACAAGGAAAACAACGCTTCTTAATTATTAAAACAAAACGACGCGTACACGGTCACAGACCCGGCGTCCATAACGGCTGACCGGCGCGCCAGCAACAACGACGCAAGCCCAGCAGACAGCACGTCAGCAGCCAGGCGGGAAAAAGATCAAGACGGCTGAGCTCGATACAGCCTAGTTGAGATATTCACCGCTCAGCGCCGAAGTCGAGAATCAGATAACCTCACGGGTAAAGAAGAGCGTGGAACCATCCGAGCAATTAAACATCACTGAGAAATTGTACGGTTAAAGGCGCCAAAAAGCCTCACAACACAAAAATTCTATGAAACTTATTAAATAAACCTTACTTATACCTCCAATAGAAGTCTACAATTAATTATCTTAGTGTTCGAGCCCGAATTCTTCCCCTCAGAAGAACAAAATTTAATGATAACGTGAAAATACCGTTACAAGCATCGTCGATCACGACAGTACCTCATGATACCACTAAAGGAGCCGCGCTCCACGTGTCCCAATGCCCGCATGTGATTGTATCCATATTACGGATTCCGATTGCCACGTTGCTGGACACTGGCAGTCAAGTGACGTGCATCTCTGAAAATTTTTATGAATACCTATCTGATTGAAATCTCCATAGATTGAAAATCTCCATGTATTGCCGGTAGCAAATATCGTGGTGCTGACCGCTATAAGGGAGAAGCCTACACCTGTTAAAAAACAAGTGATGTTGTCCGTTCTCGTAGGTCAAGTAACGGTTACTACCGTCTTCTTGGTCATTCCTTACTTATCGAGCCAAGTTATTATTGGCAGTGATTGGATGCGGCGGACTGGTACGATTATTGATTTTAAACATTGTTCTGTCACCGTAAGTAATCACAGAGTGCCTTCCGAGCTCGTCACATTTGGCCGTAAGCCATCGGAAAGACTCAATGTATCAACGACGGATAACTTCACATATATTCAGATTTTGGATGTACGACAGATGAGCGATGGTCATAATACAGCGTGCGATTATGGTCAAAATACGAGTTCACCTTCCTCACCACACGTAACGGTTCAGTGCTCTGAAGTTAGAGATACACATATCGATAACCAGCCACGCGTGTATCACGATGATCCAAAGGCGGATTATTCCGACAGTAAAGAGGTTAGCGAGCTAGACGTGACCACCGCGACTGACATGTGTGAAGTGGTCAATTTGCCTACAGAAATCAGACAGAGAATCCATGAGAATATGAGAAGCATCACTAGTGAGGCCCCAATTCAAGGCCCCAATTCGGCAGCTAGTTTGTATATAAGTGTCGAAGCACCAAATGACCTCATCGATAGAGAAAAACACTGTGAAAATGTGTATGAAGATAGGGAATTCGAAATACTGGAGGCGAAGTATTCATGTAACCTGTACGTCGAAGGCGAGGACGAAAACTTTTTCGAGGACGTAAACACTCTAGTCGCGGAGCTTTCAAATTGCGACTCCAATCAAAGAGAATCCATGCGAGCATTATTGATTAAACATCGATGCCTATTTACTCATAAAACAAAAGGAGCAGGGGTATATGAACATAGAATACGCTTAAAGGACCCATCGGTCATCGTTCGACGGTCATACCCAGTCCCCTTTGCTTTACGATCAGCGGTGGGCAAGGAAATTGAGGAGATGATTGCAGCCGGCATAATCGAACGATCGATCAGCCCATTTTGCAATCCACTACGCATTGTAGAGAAGAAGGATGGTCGAATTCGGGTATGTTTGGGCGCTCGTTTTATTAATAATGTGATTGAATCGGATAACGAGGCACCTCCGATCATCGCGGAAATTCTACAGAAATATCATGGGACTCGGTATTTATCAACCACGGATCTAGCCTACGGCTATTGGCAAATTCCATTAGATATAGAATCCCGCCCGTATACCGCTTTCTTGTACGGGTCGCAGCTGTATCAATTTTGCCGAATCCCCTTCGGGTTAAAGACCGCGGGAAGCGGGTTCACTCGAGCCCTGAATTTCGCGTTGGGAAATGAGTTCGACTCGTTTCTGACCACCTACATCGACGATCTCCTCATTACATCTGAATCATTTGAAAAACACCTACATCATTTACATTTACTGTTTAGTCGTTTGGAATCGCATAATTTTACGCTTCGGCTAGACAAGTCGTACTTCTGTCGTAGAGAAGTAGAATTTCTAGGATTCATTCTGTCCACAGAGGGCATTCGACCTGACCCCGACAAATTAGAGATAATTCGAAATTTCGCGGAACCAACGTGTCGAAAAGAGCTCTAGCAACTAATTGGTGTATGCACCTATTACAGGCAATTCAGTGTTCGCCACGCAAATCTCATCGATCCATTCCGTAACTTATTGAAGGGCAAAAGCATCTGGAAATGAACGCCTGAACATCAGGTGGCTTTTCAAGCGCTAAAAAACACCTTTGCTGACAGCCTTATGCTACGGCATATACTGCCGGATACGACTTTCAAGCTCCAAACCGATGCTTCCGACAAAGGAATCAGCGGAATTTTGTATCAAACGTGCCCTGCTGGAGAACATCGGATAATTTCGTTGATTAGCCGGTGTCTTAATTCAGCGGAGATTAATTATAATACCACCGAAAAAGAGCTTCTGGCAATCGTCTACTCGATTGCCAAATGCCGTTTATATCTCGCGCGAACAGAATTTATCGTAATCACCGATCATAGAGCGTTAACATTCTTGAACACCACTAGCTACCACACCGCGCGTTTAGTACGCTAGAGTCTGTATTTACAACAATACACCATGCAAGTCCAATACTGCACGGGACGCGATGATATCGTCGCGGACTTTTTCAGTCGCAATCCACACGGAAGATTCGAACCGGATGGAAACGTAAACAAACTACGTATTGCCGCGTTTACCCGTGATCTAATGATGGGGGATGTTCATCCAGGAATGATATCGCGCGGTTTATCTCGATTGGCTTACCGATATGATACCATTCCGGAAGGGCTTCGTCAAGATCTAGCCAACGTTCTACATCAACAACAAGAGGACCTACTCATAGCGGAGAAAGTGCGATCCATCAGACAGGGTCAAATAGTACCACACTACCAAGTGCATAACGGAATTTTGTTCCATCAAGTGCCCAATGAAAGGCATTGGCAATTGGTGACCCCAGCTAAATTAACCCAAAGGCTAATAAACTTTACTCACGAGAAGCTAGGACATCCCGGTGTGTCGAAGACGCTCCACTATTTGAAACTACATTTCTTTTGGACAAAGATGAATGTCGAGGTGAAACGTGCTGTTTTGAGCTGTGATCTGTGTCAACGCGTAAAACATCTAAACTGTTCCATGCAAGGAGAATATACAATGGTCCCGGCAAGCAAACCGTCAGAGCTCGTTACCGTCGATTTTTATGGGCCCCTACCGCGTTCCACGGGTGGCGTAGAATTCATCTTCGTCATGCTCGATGCGCACTCAAAATATGTGAAATTATATCCAATTAAGAAAGCCAACACTCGAACGGCGATAGATAAAACTCTCCAACACTATATTCCCGAGATGGGAAAACCCCTAAAGATATTATCAGATAATGGCACTCAGTTCACATCAATAATATGGAAAAAGCGTTTACAACAGGAAGACATAGCCGTGCTCTTCTCCTCAATTAGGCATCCGCAGAGTAACCCTACTGAGCGCGTGATGCGAGAGTTGGATCGCTTATTTCAAACCCTATGCTCAGACGTTCATACCAGATGGGCGCAATATATTCCTCGAATTGAACTGTTTCTTAACATCACGGTGCATACCAGTACCGGATTTACTCCATACGAACTACATTTTGGTACACGAATCAAGGAAACGATTGACGAAATATTAAGCTTTCCAGAAGGGAAGGATTTGCCACATAGTGAAAAAATTGCTCTAGCTGAATCAAGGATGAAAACCCATTGCGAGTATCGAAGGAGAGGACAGAAAGGTATTTCAAAAGTATCTTTGGAAATAGGAGATTTGGTGTTAGTGAGAGTACCTCTGCCTTCTAATGCATACAATCGCGTTACCTCCAAATTCTTTCATTTGTATCAAGGACCTTATCGGATAAGCAAAATCATGGGAAATAATGCTTTTTTCTTGGTAGATGCGAACGATGCGCGTATTGCAAAAAATGTCTATAATCGCTGCAGTTTAAAAAAATACAACAGTCCCGTTCAACATGATGTATAATATGTTCTCTTTTCAGCACATGTCGTATATACAATATGTAGCGTGAGAGTTATTTGATGAACGATTTAAAACCCTGTGGGTCAACATTAATTCGTCCACCAAATAAGGGGGATAATTGTAAGAATTATCGTCGATATCCTACCGACCAGAATTCTCGATATGTAGATAGTTGTAAATACGATAAGAGCGTTCGAAGCAAGTAATATAAGAATAGCGGATGAGTTTACCCCTCCTAACCGATTCAAAGACTTACGAGGCCTCTCAGGAGCGAGCGACGCCGGACAGCCTAATCGTCCGCCGACTGATTTCTAGATAGCATCGCGTTGCAAATCACGAGCGTGAAAGTACAACGAAACGAAGTAACAGTAATAGTAATGGCCATCCGAGCCAAATAGTCAAAACTTGTATAAATAATTTTCAAATTAGTAAAAAATACTCCAAAGGATGGTTGTGTCGGAAAAGTCCGACCGTACAACGCCCCGCCAATATTAAGGCGCATTACAATCATATTAATCATACTCAACAATAACGAGGATCTCGTACGTCGCTCGAAAGAACTCATTGTCAACTTTGGAATAAATGAGACAATCGAAACCTTTCGCTGGGAATTTGGAACGAAGCTGCACCCACTGCTATCGCGACTACCGAGTATCGATGGACGTACCGAAGCCAAGGTCTGGTAGACTCACCAAAGCAGTTGTCTAGGCCTGCTGATGTATGGACGACTGCCATAGTGGAACCGTCGATACGTGGAATTATCGGGATGCGCACGTAAAGCCTCGCGCCAATAAGATAAGTGACGCGTCTCTAATATATTGTCTATCACCATACAACATTTCCCGCTAAATTACAATTAATGATATAAGATTAATGGATTCGATCATCCATTAACGTGCGTCGCGTTTTTAATCTGTCATTAGTATTTAACTGGCCTTGGTTTAAAACTAATCAAAGTCGGTTTGTGGCATGTATAAATCATAAATTTGTGCAATCAATTTGTCAAATCAAGATGACCCGCATTTGATTAAATACGTGGTATGGAGGATAAGAAACGATGTTGTTAGAAAACTATCACGGATAAATATTATTAAATAGGTGAGTGTGAGTCAATGGGCACAAATTCCGTAGCAAAGATACGTCTAATAGTCGAATATATTGTTGCGTGCGGTTCTAGATGGACTTAGCGCGGTTGGATTAGGCTACGTGCCTACTTGTTTACTAAAGGATGGTTAAATTGTAAGGGCCGATGTTGAATGTGAACCACACCTAAACGTCAAGTTTTTTTCTGCATTTCATTTGACATTTCTCAATTTCAGACTAACTCAATTTGAACCATGGAAAGAAACACAATCGAGCAACGCGTTAAAGTTATTCAGGCTTATTATGAAAATGGGCGTTCAAATAAAAATGCATATCGTGCACTTCGTGATTTTTTCGGTCAATTTAATCGTCCAAATGTGCGTACAATCGGAAAAATCGTGCAAAAATTTGAGCAAACCGGGTCTGTAGGAGATATTAAAACACCAGTGCATGCTCGTACAGCTCGTACTACAGAAAATATTGCTGCTGTTCGCGATAGTGTGGCTGAAGAGCCGTCCACCTCAACTCGTCGTCGTGCCCAACAATTGCACCTCTCACGCTCGTCGTTGATGAACATTATGCATAAAGACTTGCATTTACACGCTTATAAGGTGCAATTGACTCAAGAACTAAAGCCTCTTGACCATTCCAAACGTCGTCAATGGTCAGAATGGTAGCAAGAAATGGCAACAGTGGATGATCAATTTTCGAAGAAAATCATCTTCAGTGATGAGGCACATTTTCACCTCAGTGGATTCGTCAATAAGCAGAATTGCCGCATTTGGGCGAATCATAATCCAAGAGTGATTGTCCAAAAACCAATGCACCCACAAAGAGTGACTGTTTGGTAAGGTTTATGGGCTGGCGGCATCATCGGGCCGTATTTTTTTCCAAAATGAGGCCGGTCAGGCAGTTACTGTGAATGGTGTTCGCTATCGTGAGATGATAACGAACTTTTTATGGCCCGAATTGGAAGATATGGATGTGGGCGATATGTGGTTTCAACAGGACGGTGCTACTTGCCACACAGCTAACGAAACAATGGCTCTTTTGCGCGACAAATTCAATGGCCGTGTTATCTCACGTGGTGGCGATGTCAATTGGCCGCCAAGATCATGTGATTTGACACCGTTGGACTTCTTTCTTTGGGGTTATTTGAAAGAAAAGGTGTACGTCGATAAGCCAGCAACAATTCAAGAGCTAAAGGATGAGATAATTCGGCACATTAACGGCATAGAACCTCAATTATGCCTAAGCGTCATCGAAAATTTGGACCATCGGATGGAGGTGTGCCGCCGAGGTCGCGGCGGCCATTTGGCCGATATTTTGTTCCATACATAATTGAACCATACCATATTATCATAATAAAAAGAATTGATAATAATTTCCTAAATAATTTGTGTTTTATTCAAAATCAACATCGGCCCTTAAAATTTAACCACCCTTTATAAATGTCTATTCATGTGTTATTAATGCGGTTCTATATGAACTTAGCGCCGTTGAATTAGGCTGCGTGCCTACATGTTTAATATAAAAATCTATTCATATGATATGAATGCAAGTCCAGATTGGGCGAAGCAAGATATACCATGATGCGTGCATACCTGTTGATGATTTGTGCTAATATCTCATAAATTATGTCTGATGAAGCGTGATATTTGAATTATGCCAACGATTGATATTTCGAATATTAAGAAAGACTCATTAATGTGTACATTGTTGTTCTGAGCGACTATCTTGTCCCGCAGTATTCGGCCGGCAGGCTTCATGTAAACAATAGGGCGAACGGCTTATATGATAATGAGATACATTCGTTAAACTTTGCCAAATGCTTGTTCGTCTCGCGTTTCGAACTCACTTATAAGCGTGCTTGCCCGAATTGATTGAATATGGATAACAATTATATGGTTTGCATTTGGAGCTAATTGGTCATCCCAGGAGATCATCAGATATTTGATAACTCCTTAAATTATAATCAATATAAAGACAATAAACAAATAAATAAATTAATAAATAAATGAATAAATAAAAAATAAAAAATAAAAAATTATTATTACATTTAAAAAAAAAATAAAAATTTATTACAGTACCTATAAAATAAAATAACCATGCTTTCATAAAGCTTCGACATTTAAAACCGTAAATTTAAATGTCGAAACATTAAAGAAAAACTATACAAATTAATTGCTTCCTCCAAATACATTGTAAAGAATCTATAAAACCTTTTTTGACTACGTTTCATCAAATTTAGAAAATATTTGATTAGTTTGAATACATAAATTATTTTGAACAAATAGTATATACTATCAGTCAATACTAGTAATAATAAAAGGCATTGATGCAATTCGCCTGCTATCGATTTTCATGATCTAAATGTCTAAACTTTTAGGTAATAGCTATATAAAATTATAATTTCAGAAATTCTAATAAAACTTTTATAGTTCAGTTTATTATTATTATTCAATAGTCCTGGAATAAGTATATACTTGATGATTATCATATTAGATTCAATATGAAAGAAAACAGTGACTGAAAGAGCAAATAAAACAAAATCATAATAAATCTAATGACGTAGAAAAATATTACAATGTAGGTGTATGTATTATATATATATATATATATAATTATCGGAATGATGAGCAAACACCAAATTACATGATCTGTGAGAATAAAGATATCATTGAATATGTACAAGAATAATACTGCATAACCGTTCATCTGTACTCGTGTACCTTTTTAAATACTAAGTTCAAATCAGTTAAGTCAAGTAAAGTAAACATTCTCCTGTGAAATCACGATACGGCATTTTTAGATAAAATTGAACGATGTGTTTCAGACATCCATTGTGATAAGGAGTTATTGAACTAAGCCTGCCCTACCCTAGACATTGTACCTTTCCTTTCATATTTAAAAGGAATTGTGGTGACACTGTCTCCACTACGCTCTTGCCAAATATAAATATTCGAAGTTTATTTCTTTCAAACGTTCTTAACATTTTTCTCACCATGTATTTCTATCTAAACGATCGATTTTCTCATAGTATTCGTTCTTTAACTTCTTTCATACTTTCGAAGACGCACAACCGCTTCACGGTTTTCCCCGCAATAAAACTCAAGAGCCACGAGGGCCGAAGCCGAGTCTCCATCGAGACAATGCCTGTTTATTGTCGCCCACATCTAGCGGCCAAAAGGGCCCACTCGCACTCTCGCGTTTTCTTTCTAATTTTTCTAAAACTTTCCTTCCCTTTCTCTTTTTCTCATTGTCGACTCAGCGAAGCGTCGGGATTTTTCTTTTTGCTTATAGTTAGTTCCTAACGAACCAGCGTCGAGACAACACCCTTCCGACCCTTCGCCAAGTCTACACTCTATTTACGAGTTGACTATTTTGTGTAAAAGAATTTCTTGTATTCATCGAATAAAGTGTTATCATTTTTATTCAATTCATCCTAACTCCTCATTTACGCCGAACACCGAATCCCACAGAATAATAAAATGAAGACCAGGAGAAAGAAATATAAGTATTAATATTATTTAAAATAATTTAAATAATAAAATTATTACACTCTTTAACATCTTCAACAGAGTGTAAGGATGCTTTAATATTTTTGTATTTCGCGCCCTCCAATATTATTATGGAAACCCTTCTGGAAAAGTCTCCGTCTCACCACAGGGGTGTGGAATCACGACCAATTGCCTCCAACAGAGAGTCACGCGGTGTCCGGTTATAGACAAAACCCACCTCCTAATCGAAGGTGAAGTAAATCTTATATCCATCATCTACTCTGATCCATATGAAGGATACCGCCGGTATGTACCACTCAACGGAGTTCACTCAAATCGGTCTATGTGTGAGTACTACATCTTATTTCATTGGGGTGGATTGAGCCAATAATCATAAAATTATGTGGCTCTGTTCCGACTCATCACCTTGGACGACCTACGGGTGATTAATAAACATCATCGCCAAGAATTTCTAACAGAACATGAGACTCAGTCATATTCAGAGCGAATAACAACTTTTCTTGTCTGACGCTAAGACGTCCTTGGTAAGACGGCTCATCAGTCGCCTTATTAACACAATTATCCCTAGCATCATAACAAAGGTTTCATTTGGGAGTACAGAGACCCTTAGGTATACCGCTGTTATTGAATTAAAAAAAAATATATATTTGAGAGAATGTGATGGTGTGCCTGATAATGTCTCCGTAGACTTTAAGTCTTGCGTGGATGAAGGGATATGAAATGTGAGTGAATGGAGTATTAAATAATCTTCTCTCTGTTATTCGGAATAATGAGCGACGTATAGCTCAATCTTTTAAAGTGTATTTATATTAATTGAATGACAAGTGGAATGTCCGTGTGATAGGCATATATTGCTGAATTTTACTATTGAGATTATTTTATGTTGTTTATTTTTATTTTATATATAAGAATGGAATGTTAGTGTGTGGAAGAAGGAATTGAACAGAATTAGAGGAACCTTCGGTGACTTCATAATAAGAAAAAACATTACCAGAATATATAATATCTTGGTCCTCTAAAACACATAATAAATTTTATCTTTTTTTTTTCCTAGACCTATCCCTCTGCCGTCTTAATAAAGAAGGTGAATTTCGAATGGGAAAGCGAAAAAAAAGAAAATCACTACAAGAGACATTCTAAATTCATTTGGGCTTAACACCACCAATCATCAACACTCAATCGCTTACGCAGATGACCTAATAATATATGTCGCTAGCTCAAAAGTAACCAAAAAATTTAGTGAACATAAACTAAGAACATTGCAACAATAAAAATTCCTACTAAAATGCAGACAAGAAGGGTTAATACCAAAACATCTGGACATATCTAATATCAATAAGAGAACCTTCCGTCTTTTAAAAAATCAAAATATCTCGGAAAAAATACTAAACCTAACATACAGGAAAATCATAAATATAGAAATAGACGATTTGAATTTTTACAATAAATGATGTGAAAAGAAATTTAAAACATACAGAGAAATTATCACAAACTCACCGCTATCGGAAAGGAATTTTTAGACTCAAAACAAAAGCAATTAAACAAACTATCAGACAGACTATACAACAATTATGCCAGAAAATTGAATAATTTGCGAAAAGAAAGAAACAAAAACTTACATAGACACAAGACTTCCTAATCTCCATATACTCACAGCGTCATTTGCTAGAGAATAATGAACGGAAACATAAAATCGTTGAATTAAACAAAGAAAATACGAAGGACTTCAAAATAAATTATGATAAGTTACATAACAATAACAACAATCACATACACATAAACGGGATAGATCCATTTGAAGTTATTTTACAGCAGTCAAAAAACACTAAGAACAACAAAAATGACAATACGTTCGTTGCCGAAGCTTTACCACACCAATCAAACATGCGACCAAAGCAATACATCATCATTAGAAGCTAACGCCAGAATATTCTATAACAAAAGAATCGAACCCTAAGCCAAAATTATTTGCTACCATGTAGCGAATCGATCTAATGAGCCGTGGATCGGTCTCATTCCCTCTCCGAATAATAGCGAGCGGTGTGTTTATCGCGTCGTTTGTATGTTTCATTATAATTACCATAGTAATTGGTTTTGTGTGGACCGTTGCTAGGAGAGTCGCAAAAAAAATAAGAGCAGCCGAGAAAAAAAACCTGCTAAGTCTGTTCATAACCATAGTCGTAGATACACTGAACTAAAATAATCACCTACCAATGTTTGATTTTCCATATCCATCTCAAATATATGCATATCTATAAATATATATATCTATTATTCGCGATATCCAATCCATATTGTAAAAGAAATACACCATTGCTGGATCATATCGAATACAACGTAGCATACTGATGCCACGGGATTTCAACCATCAAACGTACGAGGATTTGAAATCATCGTAGGAGAAACCGACCGTCCAGCCCCAACGCTATAGAGCTACGAATCATCATTGGAGATTTCACCGTCAAGCCTCAACACTATAGAGCCACGGTGCTTACGTATCTAACATCTGGAAATTAAGAAGATAAGTTTCAATTTTATACCACAATATATGTATACTGATTGTCATAAATAACTATTGCGTGCTGCGAGTGTAATATTTTTATGTATTCGATAGAAGAAATTGTTACCATGTTAATGAAAGATTTATAAACTTGATAGAATATTCTTTTACACTTGTAAGAATTAGTGCGCACGGTGACTAGCGTTTAGGTCCGTTATTGTAAATTACGAGAAATATTGAAAAGATTCAAATTGAAGAGCCGTAGATCTAGCTCATGCCCCTTCCCTTCGTCTATTGTACGCACACAGTTTCGACTACGATATACACCGATGAGTCTACGTTGGTTGTCTAAGACTCGCTTTACCTAGACGAGCACGCAAGTGACTCTGATTGTATCGTGCGCATAGCATAATTATTATAATGAGACTACTCGGTTTTGGGCGTTGACTGATAGTTAGTCGCTGCGTAGCAATCGAGCAGCGAGCTCTCTCTTATTTCGTGCACGCCGAGTATACGGTCGTCCCGTCAGTGTATAATTCTCATTTCAAAGTTATATCTGTCTTTATTGCGTCAAAATGTGCATCAATGTCTTCGGGATTGTAACGTCCTATAATTGAACGAGGAAGAACATATATTTATTAATTCGAATCAGCAATAAGTCATCCGGACGAGTACTCGTCAGAATCGAATTATACGGTTAATCAATTCTACCAAAAGCATCTGAAATTCTTAAACACCGGCTACGTGGTGCTATTAGCGATTAAAACAGTCGTAAGGGAGGTTGACATCGCAGTGTTTATTGGATCACTTATCGGATCTGCTCAGCATCCCGAAGGAAGACCATCCGTTTCCAAAGGAAAGGAGGGCCATCGCGCCGTTATTGGTTACAGCGTATCTACCGTCTATGCGAGCCTAGCGCACGCATACTACCCCCTCGCATCCTACACATCGAAGAGCCGTCGACGAGCCGCCAAGCTTCCGAAGCTAAGTCTACATGTTATTGATAAATCATAAAGTGTCAAACGTAATTCGCTAAAATTCACTCTCGCGTTCTAATACGCTTGATCCAATATGGGTATATATATGAATACATCATCTGTCCATATATATATATATCTATACATAATTATAATGTTATATATCTCTGTCAATTTAAAATAATATCTCGGAGGATTTGTTAGCCTTATGGCATTAATGTTTGGTAAATTGGTTATATGAGGTCCAGGGTCATCCGCCGGACATTTCATGACAATTGTTGTGCGTGCTAGAAATATTCTTAGAAATATCAACTTGTGATTCGAGTATGTCGGTGTATGTTCGAGCTAAACGACTGTAGTATAATTTGGGACTATAATCCGTCTGTTTCTTTTTCTTTTGTACATTCTTATGATGGAATGCCAACGTTCAAGATTTCATATGTATTGCTTTGGACACTATGTATTGAGAGGACGAATTCTACTATTATGCCCGGAGAGGCTTGTAATCCGTCTATTGTCGTACATTCAGCAGTACAATGCTGATGTCGAGATCATAATACTAGAAAGAAAATTATTACTGTTACTTGTATCCCTGAAGGTATGACAATTTCAATCATTTATTACAATTAAGGAGTCCGAACTATTATTATGTTTGATCATCTATGATATCCAAAGCTCTTAAATTTTGTCGAATTTGTAATAATATCGATTCTACACGAAATGATATTGTCACATCTTCCAATGTACCATTTATTACATATCTATGTGATGTTTCTTGATAAAAAATTCGCGAATATTGTATGAAACTGGTTATAATCGAACGTTCTTTATTATTGGATTATGTTTAAACCTTGCCATTATCAATTATAATTATCGTTCATTTTCTTATAAAGAAAATAAACGAATATTCTGATGACCAAAACAAATTATTATAATTATTTAATAAATTCATGCCATTGGTGCCATACGTGTGGCCAACAAATAAATAGATCGCAATTAGTATTATTATAAAATAAAAAAGAAGAGCCTTGAAAAATTTATTACAACCAAAACAATAAAAAAAATGTATTACATTTAAAAAAATTTATTACACACTGAAGAATATAACAATTGGATCATTACTAATCATCGTTAAATAATTAAATATAAAGCCCATTCAATTTTCTATCCTGTTCCTATTGAATCTTTTCCCCCTCGAGTCCCATATAAAATAAACAACTACATAAGAAATAAAAAATATTTCATTACAACCAATTATTAATAAGGCCTATTTTATCCGACGGAGTCTCTATATGGTGGAACACAGGAGCTTCCGAAATGAAACAATTTCGAAAGTTCGAAAGATCTTATTGTTAGTAAAAGCTTGTCTAGGCTTGTACAGAACGGCTGAATCTAACTATACAAGAATAATCGACAATAAAACATTGTACAATATGGCCGGAATCCCCAAATTTTATATCTTCGTTATACAATTAACGAGAAAATACTTCATCAATCTCAACAAGATCGATAACCAATACCTAAAAAATCTCAAATGTGAAGATATATTCATGATACAGAAAATGGCCAAAAGTAAATACTCTACCCCGGAAATCTTCACGAACCTAGACAAAATGAGTTTCATCCAAAATGGGAACAATTTATCCACTATATATCATATTACAAAACATTGTACCGATAAAACGATACCACTATCGGAAGAAGAACACCAAAACAACCTGATTTACTCAATGGCCATATCGGGCGCGGATTATAATAACACGGATAGACTATTCAAACATTTCTGGTGACTCCAAAACGATACCAAATTTATCGACGAACTGAGAAGAAGGGCGAAATTAAAATAGCATCATCGAAGACAACAACAGTCGTAGAAACATTCTACTCGACCTCCATACTAACAGCATGAACGGTCCCATGTCAAATGACAACAACTGTACAAATGTATATAATGTATATAAGAATCATAGTTTAATTATTTTACTATAAGTTAGTTTTAAGGCAAAATATGTTGCAATAGTTTTTCATTAATTTTATCTTTTTTTCTTTCCATTGCCTAAAATATCCAATAAGATTATCATAAGATAAAATAACAAAGCCAAACGAAAATACCCTAAGTAACAAACACGCTACACATCAATATTTTGGCGAGATTTAGTTTAAATACTAATGAACCAAAACCATAACATATCTGATTAAGTTTTTCCGAAGGCGTTTTACACTGAACGAATGTATCCGAATAATTTATAAAAATAAAACGAACTTTTTCAACAACAACAACAACTGAGCACACCAGTTCTCGTCCGATCACTGAAGTTAAGCAGCATTGGGCGTGGTCAGTACTTGGAAGGGTGACCGCTTGGGTACACTGCAGGGATGTAATAAAAATTAATTATTTCTCAAATTAATCAACAGATATTGTAATCGAAAAATGAAAAGCGCAATTCATTTTTATACGGCGACTAAGAGGGCTTCACCCTCCTATCCGCTTGCATCCATCGAACTAGTGTTCTCCTTTATATGGTAAGTACTTTTAATATTACTAGGCAACGACCATACCATGCTGAGCACTCCAGTTCTCGTCACTCTTCGCTGAGCAGCGGTCGAGTGCGGATCGCAGCAGCTCTTCCCTGAGGAGCAGTCGAGAGCGTATTGTAGCAGCGCCGTCTCCGTACTCGAATAGCGAACAGTTCTCAAGTTTCAAACCTCTTAACAATACGTAAAGTGTCAAGTCAAAACGGGGGGGGCTCAAAGTTCTGAACGTTGAAAGATACGACGGGCTAAAATTTCTAATGTAATATCATACCCGAAAGATTTTACGATGTAATATATTAACAAACGTTTATAGAAACGATGAAGACATACAGAGAGTGGTGTTAATTCCAAAAGGATAATGACACAAACGTTAATTTATATAGTGCACAGTTAGCGATTGTGCACGTAAACGACATGTTTATTACCTGAACAGCTAGGATTACTATATTCAAAGTTCAGAAAATTTAAAGTTCAGAAAGTTTTATGGATTAGAAATTTATTTAGAGAAAAACGAACATTTCGAAAGCCTCAATGTCTGAAGTTCTACTTAACAGCAAGGTCATATTTGCGAAGATTGAGGATTCCGAAAATCACAGTTCGCAACGTTCATAATTCCGAAAATAGATTCCACGACAGGAAAAATTTCCGAATATCGCACTTTGGATGGCTTGAAGTCCCAAAGATTAATTCTCTTAAAGGGCAAAGTTCTGATCATCACAGTTTGGAAGATTCAAAGTTCCGAAAATATCTTTTCCGACGGGTCATAATTCCGAAAATGAAAGTGTACTCAGATCGCGTAGTTCGTTCTTCTGCGGTAAGATGGCACCATGAGTGACGCATTAGAGCTCTACCAACGTGTGGTCGTTCCGGATCGGGCACTTCTTAGCACGCGCGACCGCGGTAGGAAATGGGCTAATAAAACATTATAGTATATCAGCTATACAAGGAGCTGAGAAAGCTACTTCAGTTTCTAGATAATTGTGCGAACCAGTGATGCCAGAAAGCGGCCGCAGCAGCATGACGCACACAAGCGCACGCCCTTGTACGTGTGACCGCCCGAGCTCGTGGAGCCTTGGAAAATAGAAGGAGACAGACATATGACTGTCTGTCTCTTTCGCTCTCGCTCCGCTCGGGCTCCTCACGCTGCTACTGCTGCTAGATGCTCGGGCTGTCGCGCGATACATTTAACTCTGACTGACAAGGGGACCTCCAGGTACGTGGAACACCGATTCGGACCAAATTTTTTTTACAGGTAGGTTGCACCCAGGGGTGCAATAGATGCAAGTGATAGGACGCGCTTCTCAGCCGTTTTCGAGCTATAAAATATTAAAAATTTCCGAGCGTCCATACACTCTTTATGTACTCTCTGCGTTAAACCATTTTCAACAAGAGCGCGTAGCGTAGTCAGCAACGTCTCCGCTTCGTAAGTGCTGGATCGTCGGATTGAATCCCAGCGGAGACTTTTTTTTTTAATTACTATTATTATTATTTAATCATTTCTACGGCAAGTACTATGCGATAATATTAATATTTCCGGAAAGGAATGAATAAATATTTTTTATTGTGGATCATTTTGGTGTTATAAGGAAAAACGAGCAGCTTTTTTTATTTATTTATTTTTTGGTTGAAAGGTAGGGAAAGCATTGTGACAAATGGATACACGAGTTTAAAAGAATAACCAATCTTTTTATTAACTTTTCATTGGTTATCGCAACTACAAGAACTAGGGTGGTACTGATCATAAAAACATGGAAAACAATAATTATTTCGTCATCGAACACACGTAATAAATGCTCAACGGTGAAAATCTCGTCATACAATAATGGATTCGTCTAGCCGCCCCAGGAATCAATGAGCAACTGCGATTATATTAATATTTCCGTAAAGGAATGAATAATAAATTAATAAATTAACAAATTATATGACAACAGGAGATCTTTCCTAAACGTTAACGAGGTTTGCTTCGCGATTGACGTCTTGGAAAAATCCTTGCGGATGCGGAAACTCGGCATTTATTACGTGCGTCCGATGCCGAAATAATGATTGTTTTCCATGTTTTAATGATCAGTACCACCCTAGTTCTTGTAGTTGCGATAACCAATGAAAAGTTAATAAAAACATTGGTTATTCTTTTAAACTCGTGTATTCATTTGTCACAATGCTTTCCCTACCTTTCAACCAAAAAATAAATAAATAAAAAAAGTTGCTCGTTTTTCCTTATAACACCAAAATGATCCACAATAAAAAATATTTATTCATTTCTTTCCGGAAATATTAATATTATCGCATAGTACTTGCCGTAGAAATGATTAAATAATAATAATAGTAATTTTAAAAAAAAGTCTTCGTTGGGATTCGATCCGACGATCCAGCACTTACGAAGCGGAGACGTTGCTGACTACGCTACGCGCTCTTGTTGAAAATGATTTAACGCAGAGAGTACATAAAGAGTGTATGGACGCTCGGAAATTTTTAATATTTTATAGCTCGAAAACGGCTGAGAAGCGCGTCCTATCACTTGCACCTATTGCACCCCTGGGTGCAACCTACCTGTAAAAAAAATTTGGTCCGAATCGGTGTTCCACGTACCTGGAGGTCCCCTTGTCAGTCAGAGTTAAATGTATCGCGCGACAGCCCGAGCATCTAGCAGCAGTAGCAGCGTGAGGAGCCCGAGCGGAGCGAGAGCGAAAGAGACAGACAGTCATATGTCTGTCTCCTTCTATTTTCCGATGCTCCACGAGCTCGGGCGGTCACACGTACACGGGCGTGCGCTTGTGTGCGTCATGCTGCTGCGGCCGCTTTCTGGCATCACTGGTGCGAACCAGTCTGGGGTAAATCGTTGAAAACATCCCGAGTCGATGACTGGCGAGTTGTGAAAGTAGAAAAAAGAGGCGAGAAATTCGGGGTACTCGCCGTATGAAAATTTTGAAATTTATATACCATATATGAAATAAATGCAAAAATATATGCAATATATGTTTTAAATTAGTGATATCCATCTTATCAAAAAGTCGTATATAATATGTATATATGTCGTGAATATATGGTGCATACAAGTTCAATATATATCGCTCGACTGTAAAATACACTTCTAAAATACTTTGAATAAATATGCACATATTCTTTTTACATATACTCTTGGCTTGTATTAAATTCTGTAATATATCAAATAAGTGAATTTTTTTATTTTCGCGTGTATAATAATAATAATAATAATAATAACTGTATCATAGAATAATTTTCCAAATCTCGATATCTCACGGTCCGGAGACTGAGGGGATAATAAAAACAACCTAACCTAAAAATACTGGATTCAACATAGGTTTTTTTAGGGAACAAATATAGCGTACCATAGTTATAATACAGAACAAAAATCATGAAATATAGCTTTCATCCATATGCCTCTGTAGGTACGAATGTACAATTTATCGAGGGTGGGACAATTAATCGTTGATAAGTCCATAAGCGAGCCTGAATTTTTTTAATGCGATGTTATATCTGTAGTATATCAAAAAACCTTTTTTTTAAATACAATCGTCTAACGTTCAGAATTACTTAATTAAGACTCGTGTTGAATTTTGAAAATTATTGACGGCTTAATCTTGGGTACATCGAACAAATCAACGACTATAGGCATCTATCTCGTAAGCTGAGACACGTGACGGACGCTTCTCTCTCTCTGACACATTGACTAACGCGTTCATTCGGCGCAGCCACTCTGCTCTTTCCCCTCAGTTACCTTTGGCACTGATATTCTTATCCTGATGATGCATATTTCTGTCTGCCTCTGTCCCTCCATCATGATAAGCAATGACCTCTTACTCACTCGCTCTCATAGCTATGAGTCAGTGTAGCGCACACAGCAGTCGGTATCAAAAACTGTTTACCTATTTTTTGAAGGATGCCGGGGGTTTTTGAATACAAGGAAATTAGGTATTGCTTCATTCATTCATTACGAACTTTAACCTAATTTGATTTTGTCCAGAAACATTCTGCACGAAAAATTAGGTAAACAGTTTTTGATACCTATTGAGCTCGGGACGGTCGAGGGGGATGGTATGTCACATCCTTTAAGAGGTGGTTCATGTCAAGTGAGTTCTTGATCCGACAGTGTGAATGACAGAGCTAAAAATCTGTAGCACATTATTCTCATACCGACATTTTCTGATACATGTCGGACTTGCAGGGCTCACTCGATGCCATATTCACGCATTGAGCCGTACTATTCTGAAGTGTCAAAAAAATCTCGAAGGAAGGTGGAGAACTACGTACCAGTCAACTGAGCTGTCGAAGGAAACTAGTTTATTATGCGGGTAATAAATTTGTATTTAGTATAATTTTGGTAGTCAAGCAACCTGCATTCACGAGAAACTTTTCGGTTGCCCGTGGTTTAATTGGGTAGATTAATTATTTACAAAAAAACGAAGCCTCTGTTTAAGGGTCATCAACATAAAAACAAAAAATACATATTATTATCGAATAAAATATATCTATATATGGTTAAAAATATGTCAATTCGTTGGATTATCTAAGAAAATTATACTATTTCTATAAAAAAATTATTGAATTCATAACCTTGAAGGATTTTGTTCATCTCGAAAATAGCTCGCTGTGTGTGTAAGACCGTGCGCTGCACTCGACACTATATGAGCGATCAAATATATATATCTAGCGACGGCGACACATGAATGACTCGCTAAAATCGGTTTGTGCGTCTTATCTGGATGGGAATAACTTTGACTTCGATTATTTAGGCTATTAGACGGGTAACCAATTTATTTATTTCATCAAATTCTTTATTATTCTGTCCTTTATTACAAAGGTAGTTGAAAAAAGTCGTTTCGAGATGCTTCCGAAAATAGGCATTTCCCGTGACTTAAGTGCGAGTGAGATGCAAGTTCCGACACATAATTACCTATTTTTTTGCACATTTACGAAGTTTCTTATTGAAACAAACATTGTTATGTTCAGTTCAATACTGAAACTATAGAAGAGGAAAAAAAATTCGCTACAACAGCTGAGGAATTGTTCATAATCATGAGTTAGTTGGTTCGAGATGCTGCTACCAAACGCTGAGAATACTGGTTACTCAATAACTTTATCACAATTGGTTAATTTAAAAAAAAATTGTGGGTATTTTTCCTTCGGCTAGATCGTACTTCATATTCACGTTGAAATATGAAAATGCTCTATTGCTCCACCCCCATGAGGTCAGGCGAAAATCTCACCCCACGCTACCGATGTGTGAGAAACACGAAGTATACCATAGGAATCGCGTTAGTGCAGGAGAGAGCATACAAGGTGTCACGTGGTACAACGTGGAGCGAGTGTTTTGCCTCGTCACTCTAGTATGATGTTGAAATATCACAATTCCTTTCCGTCCCCGGCCCGGTCAATATCAAAACCTGCAATGCTGTTTTTCAAAAAGGCCCAAAATTCCTGAAATTTTTTAATAGAATTACATTGAATGTAATTCGAGAGAATTTGATAATGAATATAATAATCTCCAGCGACGCGAACTGTGATCGTTATGGGGAGATGAAACCTATTCAGTGGATAACAAAGTCTGTAAACAATAACATTGCACTCTAACGGTGTATGAGAGAGACAGCCATATGAATTACTACCAGCGCCTATCGCGAAATTCAGATGAAGCAAAACCATCTACCTACTACTTCTATTTCTTTCGCACTCATGAATATTTTGTCTCCACTTCATACAACTGAACTATCGGCCACGTCTCGGAGGTCAATTGTTTCAGATTATCTACAGTAATTTCCGTGCACAATTTAGGTACTTTTTCGTTTTTTAATCGCAATCGGAATAGGTGTACCGTGTGTGTTTTTGTGCTGGCTTTTCGGTAAAAATCGGTGTTTTATCGACTTTTGCCCAAAATCACTTTAAAAAGTGTTTTTCCTATTACAGGTAAGTACGGATAATTAATCTGTAATTATAATTTCCAATTTTAACAATTCTGCGCATGTTGACCAGCAGATATACATGCTTGCTGTCTACTGAGTGAACTGCATTCAATTCTGTTCAGTGTACGGTGAGAAAGTGTGATCCAAAAATTAAATGCGGTCTTTGCGAGTCTTTCGCCTCCCGTAACGAAACAGGAAAACACTATCTGACGTGTACACAGAGGTCAAATGGACGAAGTTGCATGTGAGGTTCCGCGCAACAATGTTGACATCGGCAAAGCGTGTAACATGAGATATCTTCGGTACTCACGAGCTAATTCTTCAAGGGATGCAGAATGGGTACATCGTTATCTTTTTAAACACGTAATATTTAAAAACATACGGCAATAAGAAGTAACGCTCCCGTTGCCGCATGGGCGTGATCTTTCCAATTATAATTGCAAGAGACTTTTTCGCGAAACTTATAAATTATCATTTCAGATAATATTTTATTTCTTCATATCTAAACTTGCATATCAGCTTTACAAACTATAAACACCGAGATAGCGTATATCTGGATATATGCCATCTCAATGTATCTATACGGATCGGATCCATTTCAATCGGTATCTGTAATTTGCAAAAACAACTTTTGAAATATGTTTTTGATTTAAAAATAATAATTAATTGAATTTACGAAATAATAATGTGCACTCACAATCCATGTAACAGCATTCTAAACATGGAAAATACGTCTTGCTTCTGCTTCTTCTTCTGTAGTTGGGCTGGCTCTGCTCTCCGCACGAATTACTGATGCTTTATATATTGATACCATAAATTAGCGCAGTGAGCCAGAGATATCTCACATTCAACGGTTTATCGATGTACTGCTTGCTATCGAATTCTATAATTCCGTAAAATATTTTTACAAGTATTTACAGATAGTCATTGATATTCATATAACATGATAACTTCTGCTGAGGATAACCTTATTTAATTAAAACTCTATTTACATGAATTTAAACATGAAAATAAAGTAAGATAACAAAAAAGTTCAATCCCATAACATAGTTATTTAAAATGTTAATTAGTTCAATCATAACCACAAAATGTGATACGTACAACCATTCGATGCAATTGTCAATTACATTACTCGTAATATCGATTCATGAAATAGTACATTTAATGTACATAAGAGATTTTTGGGACATGGGATATAAAATTATTAACGACTTGAACTCGAGCGAGAGAGGAAAAAATCGTGTAGAACTCTCTTATTTCCTAATTCACGAATTAACAGTTTTTATAGAATCTAAATAATGCAATACAGTTTCGGAGAGCAGTAAGAGGCTGCATTTTAACAAACTAAAGAACGTAAGACAGTCGTATAAAGAGAATTATATAAACTTAATATATATCTGTTGCGTTATTTTAGTCCTTTAGGTTCATTAGGTTTTTTATATTATTTATGTACATTATGTTCTTTTAATTCACGTATTAGCTGTGTAGATGTGTAAGTATTTGTGGAGTTTGAAAAGACAAGCTATACATACAGCGTCGAAAAATTATATTTCAATTTTCAATCTTTGTTTGTTAATATCTTTGTAACAAAGAGTGACCGCCAGCTGTAAGCTTTACAGCATTACTGAGAGTGATGATTTATGTAATGTACGACTAAAATGATTGAGATCGGAAGGTCCTTCCCATAGCTAAATATTTACCCACCGATCAGAGCTCGCGTAACTTTAGTCTCCCGTTAAGATAATGCGCTACAGTCACTACGAGGCTATGAGAGCGAGTGAGGTAGCAGCCTTTGCGATCGCAGTGGAGCGAGAGAGACCAATAGAGATACGGAACGTAAGATAGGAATATCGGTGTCAAAAGCATCTGACAATCGGGAAATAGCAGAGTCGCTGCACTGAACGCGTTAGTCAGTGTGCGAGAGAGAAGCGTCCGCCGCGAGACACTGAGCTAAAGGAAGATAGACGCCGAAAGTCGTTCGCTTGTACGACGAAACCGATGACTGAACCGTTATTAATTTTTTAATCTTGACACAAGTTTTGTAAAAAAGGTTCGAACGTACGATGGATTTGCACGAAAACAAAAAGATTTTCTGTACACCACGGTTTCATCGCGTTATAAATATTTGAGACTCGGTTACGGATCTTCCCTTGGTGAATCGAAGGCTCGTGACGCGAGTAGCTAAGCGCTCAGGGGGCCCGCGCATCGTAAATATATTAGATTCAAACATTAATAATTTTTCAACCAGATACCGGAAAAATATGATTGAATGCTCATCAGAAAGTGTAGCATGCTATTTATTTAATGGTCAAGTATGCAATTTTTCGTAACGCTTATTCGTTCACTGTTAATTCGTGAGTTAGGAAATAAGAGAGTTCTACACGATTTTTTCTTCTGTCGCTCGAGTTCAAGTCGTTGATAATTTTATATCCCATTGTAACGCTACGATGAATAATACGTACCTTTGTAACGCTACGATAAGACCCGTACCTTGGTCAGTAGAACCTTGTACTTCAGTAGATATCGCCGGCCTATATATACTCGCCTGCGGCTCATACTATTCAGTCTACTACCATCGAGACTCCAGTACGGACCTCTCCAAGACCATCACGAGAATAAGTTAGCAATATTGTATTGAGAAATCATTTGTATAGTATCAATAAAAGAAGAGACAGTGACTCTATACTACGGTATAGAAATCACTCCTTTTTAAAAAGCTATTCTACGAATTATCCCCGTAACATTTTGGCGATCCTTCCAGGATAGTACTCGCGATTGTTGGAAGTTAATCTGATTCTACGAGCTTACAGCCTCAGGCAGAGCCACGAGACAGACCCTGAACTATCCATTAGAATCACATCGAGACTATCAACGATACGAACAGGGAATCCATCGAGACTGTATCTGATTCAAAGCAAATCTGAAGGACGACCGAACTCAAGGCGACTTCACAAAAAGATCACTGCACCATAAAGAAGACATACGACAAGGTAAATTGACTTAAATCGTGAGACCAACCCGCGAGTTGAAATCTCCCGTCAATAAAAACCGTAAGTGATCTTCTATTGCAACCAAGTTTGTAACAACTTGCAAGCAATCTAAAAAACCAAGGGACATCGCTTAAGGATAAACTTCCTGAATCTTCGGTAAGCTATTAATAAAGGCAGGAGGCAAGGCTATCACCAACCACTGTCCAACATAACAAAATACGCTACTACAAAACCGAATTTTTGGATGCGGCAGTTCACCCAGACGTTCTGCAATAGATGGGAAATTTGAACCCATACAAATAATTTATAAAAATCTAAACTTACCGCGCTGGCATTTACGAGGTATCGCGATCAGGCTCTAGCCCTGACCGACAGAGAAGCAAGCAGCAGCGGAACAGATATTATAAAAAGAATACAAAATCTATATAGAACAGCTCCGACCATGTCACGAGCAGTTTCTCCAGTACGATCACTCACGGAGGATCGTAGCACAATACTAATCCTTGAAAAATTAGAAAATATTAGTATCAGACTCGAACGAGTCGAAGACGGAATCATCACCCTAGGACGAGAAAACGAGAAAAGAACCAACGAAATAAAAGATGTTTGGAAACATCTACGGGTAGACTTGACAGAAGACGAGTCACCACCACTTCAATCCTCACCACCAGTACACAATATTACCAGACGCGACCCACGGGAAGAAAGACAGACATCCGAATCATCACCAGAACGAGAAGACTATCGTCTCCCGTTAAATAGAGGCACACACGCAAATGACGCCGAACCTCCACGCGTAGCAATCAGGTATGTGCGCACACTCAAAGGCCACGACGACGTAGGGGTTGAAGAATTCATACGCTCCTGCAAACGCGCAGCCGCCGCATGTACACGACCCGAGAGACTACTCGACCTCATTATCAATGATAAAATAACTGATAACGCTGAAAGAAACATCCGTGGAATTGAGATAACCAACTACCGTGAACTCTTCCAAGCACTCAGAGACAATGTATCAGTTGCCACCTCATACGAACTGGCACGCAGTCGACTCATGGGCACTCGGCAACAGTATGGAGAAAACGTCCGTTCCTATGACAAACGATTCTTGGAAAGATACAACGAACTCGAATATCTGGGACACTTGATAACTGCCAATGGAGTTAAACCAAACCCAAAGAAAATAGAAGCAGCCACGAATTTCAAACAACCTACTAACGTGACTGAAGTGAAAGGATTCTTGGGACTCACAGGTTACTATCGCAAATTCATCAAGGGGTTCTCCACCATCAGTAAACCCCTGACCCTGTTAACCAAGAAAGACGAAAAGTTCGAATGGAACCCAAAAGCGGAAACAGCCTTTCAAACACTCAAAAGGGCACTAGTAACAGCACCAGTACTCAGGTACCCTGACTATGGTAAAACCTTCACGCTCACGACAGACGCCTCGAACGTTGGGCTAGGAGCAATACTATCACAAGAAGGACATCCATGCTGTTACATCTCGCGCACACTAAACAAAGCTGAACAGAATTACACCACCACAGAGAAGGAACTGTTAGCTATAGTATGGGCAGTTAAACGACTCCGACAATACCTACTCGGAAGAACGTTTAACATCGAAACTGACCACAAGGCATTACTCTGGCTCTTCAACATGAAAGACCCATCATCACGACTCATACGATGGAGACTGAAACTCGAAGAATACGAATTCCAAATCCAATACAGGAAAGGAAAGGAGAACGGCGCAGCAGATACGCTCTCCAGAGTATTCAACCTTCGGGAATTATTACAACAAGCTATGGAAGACACCGAGAGTCAACAGCCTAACGAAAATGAACTCCCCACTCCGGAACAACTGTATAACGACTATACTGTCTGGGGAATAACTGAAAACCACACAAACATGATAAAGGATCTCGTTAATACCAACAAAGGACTATGGGTACCAATCCAAAAACCAACAACTGAAGAAGACGATAACAGCGTTGAACTCGGACCCTACGATGAGAAGCAATGGCTCAACGAACTTTACATAGCCATGGAATTCTTCAAAGCCCAGAAACAAAATCCGAGATTCTTGATTTTCGATCCCACAATATCAACATACGAGAAGAACACAATACTTGATATCCTCAACTTCCTTGCTCACAAACAAAACGTACTCATACGAGTATGCTATAAAGAAAAACAACTCGATAACGAAGACAAGGAAAAACTTCTTCACAAAAATCACGGAGGACACTTAACTTATCACTTTGGCGAAAATAAATCCATTGCACGATTAAAAGAAAAATATGAATGGAAAGGAATGGAGAACGAGATGATCCAATTCATTAAAAATTGCCTTAGCTGCCAGCAGGCCAAACTAACACGTATAAGGCCTAAAGCTCCAGCAGTGATCACCGATACCCCAAGAGAGGCAAACGAAAAAATAGCCCTCGACATCTTCGTACCACTACTCCGAACTACCAAAGGCAATAAATATCTTCTAACCATTCAAGATACCTTTACTAAATACTTAGTAATGGTTCCATTGAAACAAACATCGTCAGAAGATATAGCAAATGCACTCATTCAGCATTACATCTACACCTTCGGGACACCAAAGAATATCCTCACGGACCAAGGACAAAACTTCCTGTCTTACGTAATGCAAGAATTCGAAAGAAGTCTTGGAGTAACACCAATCAAGACTACAGCTTACCACCCACAATCAAACGGCTCACTAGAACGAACACACGCTGTGATACGCGATCTCATACGTACCTCCCTAACCACTGAAGAAAGAAACCAAAGATGGGACGAAAATATCCAAACCATCGGTTTCGCATATAATACATCAAGACACGAAGGCCACGGACACACGCCCTTCGAACTCACCTTTGGACGAATAGCTCGACTACCCTCCTCAATCGACTCCACAAATAACATAACGTATAACGAGTTGATCGAAAAATGGAAAAAACGGCACAACGAAACACTCGAAAGAGCAAGAAACAAACTCATAGCTGCAAAAGAACGTAGCAAAGAATATCACGATAAAAACATCTGTCGAACTCAGCCAATTTACAAAATAGGTGATCAAGTCTGGGTAACATCTGATACCCGACGAAAGAAATTCGACAACGACTGGGAAGGCCCCTTCACCATAACAGCCCTCCATGAAAATAATAACCTAGAGATAGACAGAAACGGACAAATAGTTCGAATCCACATTGACCGAACGCAACCTGTTCACAGGGATGAAGCTCAAGCTGATCCTGCTAGCACTCCTAGCAGCAGCCGAAGCCAAAATCCGGCAGACGCCTCTGAATGACACCACCTTCTACCTCGAAGACCTCGGAAGAGTCAAGATTTTCCACAAGACATGGAGATTAATTGGAACTATTGATATCAGCAATCTTCTCACCCGCTACAACCAACTATGGAAGATGAACACCGACGCTGCAAACACATGCCACACCAAGTGCCACGAACATCTAGAAATCGAACTCATGCGCACCAGGCTGAAGAGAACCTACAACAACATCCAACTACTGGATCACCTTACCAGCCATCAGAACCGACAGAAGAGAGGATTAATCAACGCCATCGGGTCTCTATCCAAAACCCTCTTCGGAACCCTCTCTAACGACGACCTAGACCACATTAATCAGGAAATAGACAAAATATACAAGGTAACCAACACACTCGGACAGGGACTATCAAATCAGACACGAATAATTAAAATTTTGCTAAATAATGCCAATCATGATTTAGAAGCATTAGGACAAAACGGAGATGAATTTATCAAAACAGCAAACAAAAATATTAATAAAATCAATAATAACTCAATTGACATCCATATTGCGAACCAACTCACTATGAGTGGGTTTATACTAGCCGATCTTCAAGAAGATGTGAACGCCCTGCTAAGCGCCATCTCTGACGCAAAACACGGCATTGTCCATCCGCAAGTATTTACTCCAACAAATCTTGTTAACGGAATAGCATCCCTTGAAGAACAATTCAAAATTCCATACAGTTTAGAGAATAAAATTGAAAATTATCACGACATCTTAGGAATGTCTCAAATTAATATAGCATTATCAAAACAAAGATTAACATATATAATCGACTTACCACTCTGGGAACAAGACACTTACGAAGCGAAACACATAATTCCCATTCCACAACAACACGGAAACACTTACGTTGCCCTAATTCCTGAATCTCAATATATTTTAATTAACCAAGCATACTCCGCTTATATACCCACTAGCGAGACCTCACTACACTCTTGCTTAAACTCAGGAGACATAAAAATATGTAAAAGACAGCAACCCTCATTTCTACTAGCGGAAAGCGATTCCTGCGACACTCAGATACTTAATCGAAAATTCAAAACAATCACACACCCAAAATGCAAAACAGCACTATTCACAATACCCGAAATAACTTACATTCAACTACAACAAAACCTCGGATACTTAGTATTTCCACACGAAAAACAACATCTCGACATACTCTGTGGAAACAAATTGGAAATGATAACACTCTCTCAACCTACGCTTCTAAATTCAAACTCCGACTGTACCATTACAACGAACGGAGCAATTATGAAGCTCTCACCAAATCAAGAAACAACTATCAATATTGAATACCACAAAAATTATACTTTCCCGGTCAATGATGATGACCTAAACTTGTTATCACCAATCCCAGTACAACATCACTTAACTACTAACGAAATACGAGACTTAGAAATCAACCTAGACTCTATCCAAAATCAAATCGAAAACACAAAAAATATGAGACGCACTAAAAATTGGACAGAACACGCGGTCAGTCTCCTCACCATACTAGGATACACCGCCATAGCAATAATTACCCTATGGTTCTTAAACAAATGCGGACTATTCCAATGTATAAAAAACTGTATGCCAAAACTATGTATCAAGATAGGATGTAATAAGTTTCAAAACTATAACCAACCTCGTGACCACAACGTGGAATACCGTCCTTCTATCGAACGGATCATCACGACACATTCACCATCATACCAGGCCCCGTTGGAACCCCTGGTACGAATACCAGTCAGCATGCGACCCCGGAAATAATCAAACTTTCAGGAGAAAGTTCAATCTACTCTGGGGGGTGTAACGCTACGATGAATAATACGTACCTTTGTAACGCTACGATAGGACCCGTACCTTGGTCAGTAGAACCTTGTACTTCAGTAGATATCGCCGGCCTATACTATTCAGTCTACTACCTATACTCGCCTGCTGCTCATACTATTCAGTCTACTACCATCGAGACTCCAGTACGGACCTCTCCAAGACCATCACGAGGATAAGTTAGCAATATTGTATTGCGAAATCATTTGTATAGTATCAATAAAAGAAGAGACAGTGACTCTATACTACGGTATAGAAATCACTCCTTTTTAAAAAGCTATTCTACGAATTATCCCCGTAACACCCATGTTCCAAAAATCTTTTATGTACATTAAATGTACTATTTTATGAATCTATATTACGAGTAATATAATTTACAATTGCATCTAATTGTTATACGTACCACATTTCGTGGCTATGATTGGACGAATTAATATTTTAAATAACTGTATTATTGGGTTGAACCATTATGTTATCGTACTTTATTTGCATGTTTAAAATCATGTAAATATAGTGTGATTAAAATAAGGTTAGCCTCGGCATATTATTATTTATATTATATGAATATTAATGACTATAATATTGCAGCTATTAAAAATAAAAATTAGTTCAATTAGAAGCACAAAATGTGTTAGGTATGTAACTATCAATTATATTACCCGTAACACAGATTCATGAAATTTATATTTCATTTACATAAAAAATAGATTTTTGTGACATGTGACATTAAATTATCAACGCCTTGAAGCCGAGCGAGAGAGAAAAAAATCGTGCAAAATTCTTTTATTTACTAATTCGCGAATTAACAGTGAACGAATGGGCGTTCCGAAAAATTGCATACTTGACCATTAGGTACATAGCGTGCCACACTTTCTGATGAGCATTCAATCAGATTTTTTCGGTATCTGGTTGAAAAATTATTAATGTTTCAATCTACTTTTTTTACGACGCGCGGGCCCCTTGAGCGTGTAGCTACTCGCGTCGCGAGCTTTCGATTCGCCAAGTAGTACAGGCAATAGGTAATATTGCAAAACATTTCATGATTACGCTGATTTTTTTTCGTAATTAGGTTCAGTATCATGTACTGAATGTTAATGAACAAAATCCTTACAAATGAAGCGTCCGCAAGTGCCGCCATTTTGAGGAAAACCGTATCGGCCTATATCTCTATTACCGTGCACCTTAGGCCAAATATGGTAATAACTTTTTTTGTAGATAATTGAATTTCCTATCTTTTTTTCCAATTATTTTTTATTTGTATCACTTACCGTTTACGACTTTCACGACTGTTAAGATTTATTTATTCACTTTTTGACCTGTGTCTCTCCTAATAATTGTTTAAACAATATAATGCTAATAACTTATCCGTTAAATCATAGAATCCCAAACTTTTTTTGTGTCGTAGACCCCTTGCCATGTTTTTCGGTTTTGGGTAGACCCCCTACTTACCTGATATTGATTTTTTGTAAATTTCTAACTGTAGTGAAGTTTAGTGTTAAAAACTTGAAGTAAGAACACAAGTTAATTTATACATTTATCAATTGAATTTAAATTGAAACTACTCAAAATAAAATTTTGTAACTGTTATATAAAATATACGTAACATAAAATAAACTAAGCAATAAGTAAATATTTTTAGTGAGAAGGTTGAACCTAATGCTTTAATAATAAATTATCAACATTTGGCGTCAATTTTGTAAGGGTTAATCTTAAATCTCCTCGGCTAATGATGTCCAGTCTGTTTCTTTTTTACGTTAGAAGATTGGTAACAGCGCTGAACCCCCTTTCCACTAGGTATGACGATGGAAAGGAAATAAAAAATTTCCTCGCTATATTCTATAATACGGGATAAGTAACGGGTATGTTGTTTTGCAGCCAGAATTGCTGATATCCGTTTTTAAACTGAACCTTAAGTTCTTCGTTTGTACTTAGTTCAGTCAGTTCCTCTTGTATTATGACATTCGTTTCTTCTATGTCACCATATGGATTAATTAACCACGGTGGTATTACCATCGTCAAAACATCCTCAAACCTAGTTTCAAAATCTGAATAGAGGGCATTTAAATGTTGAACGTAGGTTGAAACGTCGTCTTCCTGGCAGTTTGTCTGTGACAAATTGGGGAACTGAGAAAATTCGCCGCGTCCAATATTTTGCTTCATTAGTTTAACTCTGGCAAGAAACGCTGATAAGATGGACTTTGCTTTAATCAAATTAAAACTGTCGCCTTGTAACTGCAAATTAACCATATTAAATTTTGTAAACAAATCTGTTAAATAGGCGATGTCTGTTTTCCACATCATTAAACTTTCTTTAAAAATGTTATCTTTAGTATCCAGAAATTCTAAAATAGTCTCAAAAAGTGCAAAAAATCTTGTCAAACATAAGCCTTTCGACAGCCAGCGTACTTCAGTGTGAAGGAGTAATTGATGAAAGTGTACGTCATTTTATTCACACAGCTGCGCAAATAACCGCGTATTCAACGCGTTGCTTCGGATTCGGTTCACTGCATCAATGCCTAATTGAAGAGATTCATGCAATCTAACACTCAAATTTTTAGCATCTAAATGCTGTCGATGGATGACGCAATGTATTGCTAACACCCCTGACACATTTTGTTTTAAATAGCTTATAAATCCACGATAACGTCCAACCATGGCAGGTGCTCCATCTGTAGCTACTGATATTATATTTGATAAAGGGATTGCTTTTTCAATGAAGTAATCCTTCAAAACATGAAATATTGATTCACCTTTAGTGTCGGTTGTCAAAGTTCTTGCGAAGAGCAGTTCTTCGTAGATTTCTTGATTCATAATAAAACGAACATATGCCAATAATAATGCTGCATTACCAGGTAAAGTTGACTCGTCGAGTTGTATAGAGAAATGGGTCGTTTGCAAATAATTACACAAGAAGCTTTCAATATCAGAACTCATTTCATCAATACGTCTTTCAACAGTATTGTTGCTTAAGGGAATTCTTTTCATGATATCAGATGCAGGTTTGTGTAAAACAGTTTTTAAAACCTCTTCAACGGCTGGCAAAATTAACTTCTCTCCGATAGTATGCGGTTTTCCGGATTTTGCTATAAGTAGCGAGATATTGTAAGAAGCCCGCAAACCATCATCGTTTCTTTGTGACGTCGAAGCGAACATTCTGTCCAGAGTGGGTCTCTTCTGAAGTTCATCTTTGAGTGTTTGAAAGTATTTCAAATCTTTATCTGTTTTATCAGGGTGACATCTTCTCAGATGATCCTGCAGCTTAGATGGTTTCATAGCGTCATTGCTCAAAACTTTGTTGCATAAAAGGCAAATAGGCAATTGTTTGTCCGACAATGATGGAATGCAGCCAAATTTCAAATAATCAGCACTGTACTGTCTACATTTCTTTTTAGATTCGGACATGGCATCAGTTATCTGTGGGCAAAATTAAAATATTTAATTAAGACATAAAGTCCAGCAGCTGTATATTAAAAAATCAAAGTCAAATTTAAATCGTATGTTCTTAGATTTTATGGCAGGCATAAGCGTACAGCCATTATAAATGAATGTGAGAAGGGGAATGTTATGAATGTTGCTTAAGGTTTTGATATGATGGAACTTTAAAGAAATTTGAAAGTAACATGACAAAAAATGTTGAAATAAAATATTATACAACGAATAATAATAACAAATTGTTATGCGATTTATCTCTACGTACATTCGACTGTCATGTGTAAAAATTCACTGGTTCCACTCTAGCAATAACACGAAATTTTTATTTTAATATAGAGAAGTATGTACAGTGCAATATCCATATTCCGAATTTCCATAATCCGAACATTCCAGTAATCCAAAGTGGCCCACAGTGTAACGACCAATGGACAAAAGTACAATTTTTTAACTTTTTTTGTGAAGTTATTTGGTAAGATACATGTATTTATAAAAGAATAATAAATGCCTAGCAAGGCCGTAAATAAGTAAGAATTGACACACATACATATTTATTTATGTGACCGGCCAAAATATGCAGTTTAATTCAAAAATATTTTTTTTCAATATGTATCCTATATGTAAACATTTAAATTCTATGAAAAAAAACAAACAAATGAGAGTGTGTATTGGAAATTCTTCAAAAAACACGCAGCTGTACAGTTGTGGATTTCTTATTTTCTTAATTTATCTTTCAAAGTTGTAACATATTGTATGTTAATAATAAAATACATACGTAATATGTATGTACAGTTGTCTTTTTTTAGATTTTTCCGAAAACATTCCATAATCCGAACATCTCCTTGCAGCAATTAGTTCGGATTACGGAGATTGCACTGTAATTATAAGACCGATTGCTAAAACTTTGAAAAAGAAACTATTGAGGAGTACTCGTGTAATTTTGTATGATTGAATATTAAACTACTAATAACTGAAGTCATGATTGGCGTAATTTATCTATCTTTGCTAACTACGAGTACAAAACTAAAATTTAATAAAAAATAATGTACTTACTTTTCTCCGGCACTCTCAAACAAAATAACACTGATTCACTATAATTTGTGTGCAAACTACCAGTTTATATTTTTAAAAATATTTTCTTAGCACTTTCCTTTTCAAGATTAAGGAAACGAATAAACGTATTTGTCCCACATTCGTATTTATAGAGTGACGAATTGAACAAGTCAGTGCAAGTTAGCGAAGCTCTGAGACTGCGCGTATGCTTCTAACAAGATGATACTGGTATATCATTATGTGCAGGTTTTTACAAGTTCAAAATGTATTGCGACCACAAAGCGAATGCCTACAATGTAGGCCCTACATCCTACAACTTACACAATTTTATAAACATATATAAAAAATTTTTTACTTCATAGGTAAAGGGTGATTTTTTAAGAGCTTGAGAACTTTTTAAAAAAAAAAAACGCATAATCTCATCGGTTCTTTATTTGAAACGTTAGATTGGTCCATGACATTTACTTTTTGAAGATAATTTCATTTAAATGTTGACCGCGGCTGCGTCTTAGGTGGTCCATTCGGAAAGTCCAATTTTGGGCAACTTTTTCGAGCATTTGGGCCGGAATAGCCCGAATTTCTTCGGAAATGTTGTCTTCCAAAACTGGAATAGTTGCTGGCTTATTTCTGTAGACTTTAGACTTGACGTAGCCCCACAAAAAATAGTCTAATGGCGTCAAATCGCATGATCTTGGTGGCCAACTTACCGGGCCATTTCTTGAGATGAATTGTTCTCCGAAGTTTTCGCTCAAAATGGCCATAGAATCGCGAGCTGTGTGGCATGTAGCGCCATCTTGTTGAAACCACATGTCAACTAAGTTCAGTTCTTCCATTTTTGGCAACAAAAAGTTTGTTAGCATCGAACGATAGCGATCGCCATTCACCGTAACGTTGCGTCCAACAGCATCTTTGAAAAAATACGGTCCAATGATTCCACCAGCGTACAAACCACACCAAACAGTGCATTTTTCGGGATGCATGGGCAGTTCTTGAACGGCTTCTGGTTGCTCTTCACTCCAAATGCGGCAATTTTGCTTATTTACGTAGCCATTCAACCAGAAATGAGCCTCATCGCTGAACAAAATTTGTCGATAAAAAAGCGGATTTTCTGCCAACTTTTCTAGGGCCCATTCACTGAAAATTCGACGTTGTGGCAGATCGTTCGGCTTCAGTTGTTGCAGGAGCTGTATTTTATACGGTTTTACACCAAGATCTTTGCGTACAATCTTCCATGTCGTCGAATAACACAAACCCAATTGCTGCGAACGGCGACGAATCGACATTTCACGGTCTTCAGCAACACTCTCAGAAACAGACGCAATATTCTCTTCTGTACGCACTGTACGCATTCGTGTGGTTGGTTTAATGTCCAATAAAGTAAACTGAGTGCGAAACTTGGTCACAATCGCATTAATTGTTTGCTCACTTGGTCGATTATGTAGACCATAAATCGGACGTAAATCGCGAAACACTTTTCGAACCGAACACTGATTTTTGTAATAAAATTCAATTATTTGCAAGCGTTGCTCGTTAGTAAGTCTATTCATTATGAAATGTCAAAGCATACTGAGCATCTTTCTCTTTGACACCTTGTCTGAAATCCCGCGTGATCTGTCAAATACTAATGCATGAAAATCCTAACCTCAAAAAAATCACCCTTTACTTTTATAAATAATGTATATGTCTTTATATTATAAGATAGTATGATGTAAGTAAATAGGTACTATCAGTGTATGTTGAGATCCACTATCGTGGACCCCCATTTTCATTTCATGGACCCCCAAATTTTTTTTTCGTTGACGTAGACCCCTTGCAGGTTGTCATAGACCCCTGGGGTTCGATATAGACCACTTTGGGAATCACTGCTTTAAATCTATAAATTTCCCACAACTTTTATTTAATTATTTTTTGTCTAAAATTAACATTCTTAAAGTTATAACGCGTTCAATGTTGCGCTACTGGGTGCAAGGTCAACAAAAACGAGGTATGCATAGTACAATGATGAAAATTCAATACATATGTAAAAAAATATTAATGATATTGACATAATTAACAATAAATAATTTGCCTTGCAAAAAACAGCGACTCTCGTGCGTCTAGTGGGCGGTGAAGTTTGAACTATATAATCCTCTTACTCTGCGTCCCTTTCTTCGGTGGCATATAAACATTCCAAAGCCTCGATTAATTTTTCGTCGCCGTGGTCAAAAATATTTTCTTCGACTATGTCGACTATGTCGACGAAAATATTGTCGCACGAGGGTCGCTGTTTTTTGCAAGGCAAATTATTTATTGTTAATTATGTCAATATGTTGGAAAATCAGCTGGCGCACGGCGATCGATAATCGTCGTGCGCCTACCTGTTGCGCTGCTTTGCTACACGGTGTTCGGTTGAGGCGAAGACAGCCGAAGCATGGGCTTCGCGGAGCCGAGGATGTGCCTCACTGGTACGCCGCGTCAAGCGAGAGGGTGTCTCTCTCGCTTGACTTCGATTTCGCTCACCGGCTGTCTCACTCAATTGACTCCAGCGCCCAACGAAACTTTCATACTCGCAGCCATCTTGATAATTCGGCACTTTTGCGACACACATCCACTGGACAGCACGCGCATCCATCGGACTTCCACACATATTTTCGGACATTTATACATCGGACTAGCTCAACTTCACGCTCATCAGGACTCATTGCTCAAGGTAAGAGTGCTCTGGCATAATTACGTCATTAATTCACTGTCAGAGAGGAGAAAATGGTACATCAGCACTTGGCCTCACTCGTGGCGTGCGTTGCAGCACATGCTGTACCACGTTCTCCTCATGTCTTTTGGCTGGCTTAATTAATATAATTAAGCATGTGCCGCACATTCACTGTATTTTTCCCAGTAAATCTGCTGGGAGAGTACAGTGAGTGTAATTTTGCTCAACCATATAGCCTTAATATCTGTTTGCAGTGTGCTAAGCAGTACTGATTGCTTAGCGGGTCGCACACAAAATCACTGCACTCAGATGTGGGCTGCTGTAAACTCTCATTAATTCGCTGCAATCACTTTGCAATACAGTGTTGAGTGATTGCAGTGAATTACACACAACGTTTCGCACTCAAGGCATCGGCGTGTCGTGCTGCGTAGCTGTTGCTACGCTGCACGCACCGCTGTCTCAAATTCATATTCAGCGCACAATTGATAATTGTGTGCTGCTCACAATGTAATTCTAAATTCCATTCTTCAGTTTATTTTATGTATTCGCACTCACCAATCTGAGCGTGTCATGCGGCGTAGCTAGCACTACGCTGCAGGCCCCGCTTGCTCATGCATTCACTCAGCGCACAATCAATATGATTGTGTGCTGCTCAACAATATTCAAACTCAATTGGTTTATTTATTTTCATTATTTTGCATTTATCTAAATTTATATTTTGGGTGCTTTTCTGAATTAAATTAAGTTTGGTGTTGATTCACTTGTAGTGTTCACACATTTTATATTAAAATTTGTATTTATGTGAATAAAAGAGGAAGGTAGCGAACCGCTTCCTCAAATATAACATCTCGGTGTCTGGTTTTATTCTCCTCTTGCCTCGAGTGAGTTTTCATCGTGTTCCGATACATTCACAGGTCGGTCAAGGAACATCTGGAGGAAATTCTCAACACAATATCATTAATATTTTTTTACATATGTATTGAATTTTCATCATTGTACTATGCATACCTCGTTTTTGTTAACCTTGCACCCAGTAGCGCAACATTGAACGCGTTATAACTTTAAGAATGTTAATTTTAGACAAAAAATAATTAAATAAAAGTTGTGGGAAATTTATAGATTTAAAGGATAAATTATTAGCATTATATTGTTTAAACAATTATTAGGAGAGGCACAGGTCAAAAAGCGAATAAATAAATCTTAACAGTCGTATAAGTCGTAAATGATGAGTGGATTTCCAGTTGAAAACCGCTTTGATCTGAATTATATATGTTTTCCGGTCCATATGTTTGAATATATGGTTTAATTTCATTTACGAAGTTTTCTGCATTCATCCTTAAAACTGGTTCGTCTTCTATAGTCTTTCGTGTTACGAATTTATTAATTTTCCTGGACACAATACGATGTGATTTCTTGAACTTCCGAAGCCAATTATGAGAAGCTTTAAAACGAATGTCTTCGTGACCTATCTCTTTTTGTGCTTGTAGAGCCCACTTTTGAAGGTCGATATCATGAACAATGAAACCAGCATCTATTGCGGCTTGTATGTTTTTCAAAGTATATTCAGAGATTTGAGCTAATTTCTCCTTGTAGGTCCCACCTTTGTTCATTTGATTTGCCCAGCGTTTTAATTGTCGTACAGATTTGACTTTTTTGAATTTCTGATTCACGGTATCGACACTGTAATTTTTCTTCTTACCGGATCTCCAGTATTCGATTGCTTTGCGTTTGTAATCGTAGCTTATGTCTTCTTCGTCTTTAGAACAAGTATCAGAATCCACTGGACCTTCATCATGTTTCCAAAGAGTGTCCTCGACAGGGTTAACATCATATTGCTTGAATGGCTCTTGAAAATCTAGGGATTGTTCCTCGATAATTTCAACTCCGTTATAATCGTCCATGCAGTCAACCAGAACTTTTTCGAAATTCTGCTTTACCTCGATTTCTGCATTGTTAATCGGAGTTTCGGGAATATTCATGGCTTGAAATGTAGCCAAAAGAAGTTTAATGACGTTGATTGGATTCACTTTCATGGTCTATTGCTTTTTTTTGTCAGAAATTATAACTGACGCACTGGCACTCCGTTCAAATGAGCAACTGAAGATCGCTGTATGTATCGCGGCTTTTATATTTGAAAGACTTGTTGTTGAACCACATGCGATATCAGCAGATAATACGCAGTCCCAGATAGCCGCCTATGTAGAAAACACCTCTTACTGCGTCGAAAGTATTTTTATCATATTGGCGTATGATTAGATTTCTCAAAAAAATAAGATCATATTCATTTCGTTGGAATAACTGACAAAGTTCTATAGATGGAACGACTGTTGCATCATCGACTTATTCCGAAATTTGCGCCGAATCGAAATACTATCTAATCGAAAGGTCGATGACGTATGACGATAAATTATTGATAAGCACAAAATCAGCACAAAGAGTGAACGTACGCAGCTCTTCAACATGTAAATAACGAGGAACAAGAATGTACGCACAAATATACGTACCAATGGATAAGGGGTAGTTTACCCCCGTAAACTCATTTTCCTGTGAATGTGCAAAAATACGTCAACTTTATTTTAACTTGCCCTTCCAAATGGTACATGTTCTGTTTAATTTGGTTGATTAGTTTTTTGTGTAGGGTGGAAATTTTAAAAAACAGGGGGTTGTTCACCCCTGCAAATGAATTTTTTTCTTCAACTTAGCGTGGAATTTTGATTGTCTTCAATGAGGAGTATTTTGGTTTTTGTTTTATTAAAATCGGTTGACGCCTTCTGGGTGAAACTGCAAAATCACCCCTCGGTATGCTATTTTTGAAGGGTGATTTCACCCCTTAAAAATGTTTTTCCGCCGATAAAAAAAAAATACGTGTCTTTTAGTTTTCGATGCTCTACAACATACGTGAGTTTCATCAAAATCGGAGGGGGACACCAAACTGACCTTCTTGTAAGTACCAGCCGGTCACCCCCTTAATAATAAATAAAGCATCATGCAAAGTTCCCCCCCTTGACTTCGGCTAACAGGAATGTTTTGAATCAATTCGGACATTTAAATAACGAGAAACAAAAATGTATGCACAAATATACGTACTAATGGATAAGGGGTAGTTTACCCCCGTAAACTCATTTTCCTGTGAATGTGCAAAAATACGTCAACTTTATTTTAACTTGCCCTTCCAAATGGTACATGTTCTGTTTAATTTAGTTGATTAGTTTTTTGTGTAGGGTGGAAATTTGAAAAATCAGGGGGTTGTTCACCCCTGCAAAGGAGTTTTTTTCTTCAACTTAGCGTGGAATTTTGATTGTCTTCAATGAGGAGTATTTTGGTTTTTGTTTTATTAAAATCGGTTGACGCCTTCTGGGTGAAACTGCAAAATCACCCCTCGACATGCTATTTTTGAAGGGCGATTTCACCCCTTAAAAATGTTTTTCCGCCGATAAAGAAAAATACGTGTGTTTTAGTTTTCGATGCTCTACAACATACGTGAGTTGCATTAGAATCGGAGGGGGACACCAAAGTACCTTTCCTTGTAAGAGTAACGGGCTCCCTGTTGCCTGTACTAAAGGGAAGATCCGTAACCAAGTCTCAAATATTTATAACGCGATAAAACTGTGGTGTACAAAAAATATTTTTGTTTTCGTGCAAATCCATCGTACGTCCGAAACTTTTTTACTAAACTTGTGTGAAGCTTATTTTCTTTTTCACGTTGCCATTTCGATTTGCCCTGCAGCGATGTTAAATACTCTGAACTCCAACGACGCCAAAAGTCTTGAGCAATTTTTTGAACTAGTTGCCATCGATCGAGTCTGTTTATTGGGATTTTGTTAACATCTAGTTGTGGTACGTCGGTCAAAGGTCGGCCAATAATGTAATGTCCAGGTGTCAATGGCTGCAAATCATTAGGCGCGATCGACAGTTGACAGATCGGCCGCGAATTTAAACACGCTTCAATTTGAATCAGCACTGTCGCTAATTCTTCAAATGTGAACAATCTTTGTCCTACGACGCGTTTTAAATGATATTTGCTCGACTGTACACCTGCTTCCCATAGACCTCCCATGTGGGGTGCCGATGGTGGGATAAATTTCCACTGAATGTTTTCAGGAATGCAGAATGTATTGTTCACGTTGTGATAAGACTCCTTAAGGAATTTATATAATTTCGCAAGTTCGTTACGCGCTCCGACAAAATTTGTTGCGTTATCACAATATATATACTGAGGACAACCCCGCCGTCCAACAAAGCGTCTAAGAGCTGCAATAAATAAGTTCTAGCTGAGATCGCTCACTGATTCCAGATGTATCGCTCGTGTTGACAAACATACGAATAATGAAATGTAGGATTTGTTAGTTTTCCGACCACGTCCACGATTTACCAATGTTGTGATTGGTCCTGCAAAATCTACTCCTGTTATAAAAAATGGCGGTGTTGGAACGACCCGATCCGTGGGCAGCGGTCCCATTAATTGTGATAATGGTTTTGGGTTGTTGCGATAACAAATCATACATTCATGCACAATTCTTTTTACAATGTTTTTTCCTCTAATCGGCCAATATCGTTCGCGAATTGAATACAATAAAGCTTGCGGACCAGCGTGGAGTAATCTACGATGTTCTCGTTCAATTAATAATCGTGTGAATTTGGTCTCGGGAAGTAATAGTATTGAATGTTTCGTCTCGAATGTAGCAGTCGAATTTTGAATTCTGCCGCCCACCCTGACGAGTCCATCATTATCCAAAAAGGGACTGAGGGATATTAGTTTACTAGTCGATTTAATTTCTCGTTTCGCTTTAAGACTACAAATTTCGGCAACGAAAAATATGCCTTGAATTTCTTTAATTATTAATTTGTGTGAGGATTGAATTTTTTCGAGAGACATAGTTCCTTCTTGTTCCTACAATTGAATATGAATCGACACACTCTTGCTAAGATTTTCTCAATTGTTGATAAGGACGGGTATCTTTCTAGTATGAATAAAACAGTTTGTTTCGAATCCTTGATATTTAAAAATACTCGCGACTCTAATTTTTGCTCTGATTGAACAATTTCCGGCTCTGACTGTGAGAGGTTTGATAATGAGAATTTGCTTAACCACTGATTGCGTGATTCTAATAGCCACTCGGGGCCTTCCTACTATAGTCTGCAATCCTGTAAATTCTTCAGGCTTGCTCCACGTGAAATTAAATCAGCTGGATTCTCCTCGCTTTTTACATGACTTCAATGTTGGTCGGAATTTCTGGTCCAACCGTCCTGTTAACACGAGACACGGTTGTTTCACAACAGAACAGATGACATTTTTCCCTTACGAATTATTCATTTTGCTAGACTTGTGTAGCATACCTGTTGAGTAGTTTCTCCACTGATTTTACAATTATTACTACTTAAGTATTGACAATCTGGCACGGATGGCCATTAATATACATCGCTTTTGTATAGCAGTGATAAGTAATTGTCGCGCGATACTTCTCCGACATCAGTCGGCGGACGATTGGGGAGAGGCAGGCGTCGCTCGCTGCCTCGATACCCCGCAGGCCTTCGAACAATGCTAGACGGATAGACTCGGCATCTATTTGCAATTAACCGCTCCACACGCGTCCATGTTGTACTTTTATATGGATCGATCTCGGTTGTCGGTAGGATACCGACGATCGTCCTTACAGTATGTTACAGTATTAAGTCTGAATTCTTGTACCGGTTCGCTTGCTGAAAATCACCATAATTTCATTGATAATCTCGATCGTCGTCGTGAATTATGATTTGTCGGTACATCTTTTTTACATCGGCTGTTATTGCTATCGCGTGTAATCGGAGTCGCAAAATAATGTCAATTATGTTTGTTTGAGAAATCCGTCCAATGGTGTTGTTTGACAGATCTTGAACCTGTGAATATATTGGAAATAATGAGTCTTCACTCAAGACAGGGTGAAATAAACCAGACTTGTAGATGGAAAACAGAGAAAGTGGTTTTATTGTACCATCCGCTCAATTACAAAAGATAAGTTTTAATTTTGAAAATATAAAGAATATGAACAAATACACAATAAATTGAAAATGAATTTTGGAGTTTTAAGAAAATCTGAGAAGCACACAATTGCATTAATTGTGTGCAGTCTTTGTGAATTACTTGAGTAGCACACAATTATATCAATTGTGTGCTGTACTTATTGAGAGTGGTGTACGCAGTGCCGCCAGAGCTGCGGAGCCTGCCACGGACTGAGATGTGTGAGAGCGTAGAATATTTCACTCATTCCCAGCAAATACTCAGTAGATTTATGTAAGAGAATTTACAGAGAATGAGTGAGAGCACTTGCAAATATATTGCTTGAGTGCTGGAAGTTTTATGTGACAGACCGTGATGCTGTCTACGCTGCAGAGCACTGAAGTGTGAGCTTGAGGATGCACAAATGATTAAACTGAATTCACAACACTTTCCCAGCAAGTTTAATTGGGGGAAAGTGCCGTGAATTGGTAAAACACACGCAATTATATTAATCGAGCATGCTAATAATTGAGTGAAAACGTGGTGCAGCCCGCGCTGCAGAGCACGCCAAAGTGTGAGACCGTTAGTGTTGATGTACCGATATGAACCTCCTCACCGTCATTGAATTACGTTGAATTATAACGGTGTACGCTTACCTTAATTTGAGTCCTGGTGAGCAAACGAAGGTTGAGATAATCCGGTTGAGAAAAATGAAAATTGTCCGAGCCTTCCAAATGCGTGCGCTGTTCCGTGCGGGTTTTTACGTAAGTGACAAAATATCCAACATGGCTGCGGGATATGAAATTAACGTTGAGCGCTGAAGTCAGTTGAGCGAGATAGCCGGTGAGCGAAACCGAAGTCAAGCGAGAGAGACATCCTCTCGCTCGACGCGGCGTGCCAACGAGGCACATCCTCGGCTTCGCGAAGCCCTGCCTCGGCTATCTTCGGCTCAACCGAACGACGTGTGCTTGAGCACAGCAACAGGTCGACGCACGGCGAATATCGATCGCCGTGCGCCAGCTGATTATCCAACAATGTTATCTTGGACTACGTAATTGACGGGGGCCCTCTTCTCTACTATTTCGTGAGGTCCCGTCCACTTCGGGGTCAGCTTGGCTGACCGCCCCCTGTGCACCGTCTGTTTTACGGCGGTCGGCAATTCAGCCTCGCGTCCATACAGCAACACGTGGGGAGACAGTCCGGTCCCCGTATGTGGAATGGTGTTGTACGTAAATATCACATACGGCAGCCACTCGTCCCAATGTCCTTGAACCTCGTTTATGAAATTTTGTAGGTATTCGGCGAGGGTGCGATCTTCTTTGTATCTTCTTAATTCTCAAGAATCGACACATCTCCTTGAAGGTCAAGCTGAGAAAGTTCGTACCCTGATCCGACAATGTCATTCAATATCAGATGCGCTTTCAGGTAGCGGACCTACGATATCGACCTCTACTTTTTCAAATGACCTTGATGGGGTGTCTGTTTCCACCATCAGCACTCGTTCCCTTTTCCTGATATTGTTCTTTTGACAGGATTCGCAGGACGATATGTATTCGTCTGATGATAAGTTTATGCTTGTGTTTTTAAGAACCTAAATAACGCAACACATATTCAGAGATCAAATTAAAAAATGTAAGACAGTCGTATAAAAAGAATCATATAAATTAAAAATATCTCTGTTGCGTTCTATAGGTTCTTTAGGTTAATTCGCTTTTTTATATTATTTATGTTCATTATACTCTTTAGATTCAAGTATTAGCTGCGTAGCTGTGTAACTATTTCTGGTGTTTGAAAGGACAAGCTATACATATAGCGTCGAAAAATTCCATTTCAACTTTCAATCTTTAAAAAAAAAATTTTTTTTTTTCCAATGTTTCGGTTACATTTACAGTATGCTAGTTAGGCTTACATTGATCACACAAGTGTGATGAGATCCTTATAATTCTCGTAGGCTTGTCTTGCGACAGTGCCGCGTTGTTTATCGTTTTTTTGTTTAATAACTAGTATTATTGGTGCTTTTCGCGACTTAGAGTGGTGGTGATAATGGTATGGAATGAGATTTTATTTACAAATGGTATGATGGATGTTACTTACGTGTTAAGGTTAGTACAGAGTTCTGCGGTCGTGGATAATTAGCCCGGCAGGCCAGGGATATCTTACATTCAACGGTTTATCGATGTAAACTTTGCTGCGCGTGGTGATCCGCGACTACACGACTACTTGATCTCCGCGTACCCGCTGCATCAATATTTTCTCGCTTTGCTTCTCGGTTCTCATCAGTTACCGTCCGTGTGTATCGATATTTTCTTTACATTTTTCGTGCTACTTTCTATCGATTTCTATAACTTCGTAACTAATTTTGACAAGTTTTTACTATCTATTTCATATCCTGGCTGTCCTTGCGCGTATGTCCTTGCGCGTACTATGCTACCCAGAATCAAACGTTGCCGACGGGCAGCGATCGCTAGATTCAGCTTTATTGACTCTGTTTGCTTGCGCCATGATAGTTGTAAAATTCCAAATGTTGCTGCACTAGCACTGTCCTTATTCATTTATAGCAAGGTGCTTTATATAATTATACAAAAGTAGTTTCTAAATAATACGTTTTTGTATTCTTTTGGTTTTGCTAATAACACGAGGCTTTAGAATATATATCCGCTTATATTCAAGAAATATAAATGTTTCAATAGGTTCCATAGGAAGTAAAGGTATTAGTGCCTTACGATTTAAGAATGCCTTCCCGTCGTAGGGAACGGATTAATCTTTCTCTCAATGAAAGAATCAAAGACGGACGGATATTTCAAGTTAGCCGGCGAACAAACACAGGCGTTATGTAAGAATAATCAGTTGCTTATACTTCTTTCAAATTTATATTAATCTTTACTTATGATTAGAAACGTCTAAATGAATGAGGTGAGTTAAAATACTAGGTGTACTACTGTGTTCAAAAAGTAAGGTGAATTTTCTTTTAAAATTAAAATTTTTTATTTATTCTTCCAAATCGATTTCGTCCCCCTCAAAATAATCCCCCTAGCTACAATACACTTATGCCAACGTTTTTTCCAATCTTTGAAGCATGCTAAAAAGTCGTCCTCAGGTATAGCCTTCAATCGACTCAAAACGATTTCCCCGGAGTGGTCTCTTGAGCTTTGGGAACAGCCAGAAGTCACACGGTGCTAAATCAGGCGAATACGGTGGTTGTGGAGCGACATGAGTGGAGTTTTTGGCGAAAAACTCACGAAGAACCAGTGCTGTGTGCGACGGTGCATTATCGTGGTGCAAAATCCAAGTGTTGTCTTTCCATAATTCTGGCCTTTTCTTGCGAATAGCTTCACGCAAACGACGCATAACACTTAAACAATATTCCTTGTTGACAGTTTGGCCAGTGGGAAGGAATTCGTAATGCACCACACCACGATAATCGAAGAAAACTGTCAACATGACCTTGATTTTTGAGCGACTTTCGCATGGATTTTTCGGTCTCGGTTCACCTTTGGCACGATATTCGCTCGATTGATCGGTTGTTTCCGGATCATAGGCATAAATCCAAGTCTCATCGCCCGTAATAATTTGTTTGTAGACGTCCTGATAGTCAGAAATCATTGATTCACATGCTTGATCGCGACGCTCTTTTTCGAAAAAATTGAGAAATTTTTGCACCAAACGCGATTTGACTCTTCTGAGGCACAAATGATCCTTCAAAATTGCTTGCACTGATCCAATTGATATTGCAAGCATGTCGGCAAGGTCAGGAATTGTTAATCGACGATTTTCGAGCACCAATTCCTTGATTTTCTTGATGTGTTGCTCATCAATTGACGTCGATGGTCGTCCAGAGCGTTCCAAATCATCAACACGTTCTCCCTTCTTTGAAGTCTTTGTACCACTCGTAAACATTTTTCTGTGACATAGTCTCGTCACCGAAGGCCTTTTGTAACATTCGATACGTTTTAGCGGCGGAAATTTCATTTCGCAAGCAAAATTTAATAGCACTTCTTTGCTCAACAAAATTCGACATCGTAAAAATCGCCAAATCCACTTTTCTTTGTTCACAAAACCAAGCGTAAACTAAAAACTAATGATGATATTGACATGTAATTTGCACAGATATCACTAACAGTCCTACCAACTTGAAAAACAAATTCATTTATCCGATTCGGTTAACGCGGGAAGTTTAAATTAAAAATTCACCTTACTTTTTGAACACAGTAGTATATACCTTTTTTATTGAATGGTCATCAAGATTTTTTGATGACCTCAAACTTTTTATTAATGCAATGTTGAGAATGATTTCATGAAATTGTCGAAAGCAAATGTCCGTAGCTTTCACAGTTGCGTTGATTTTTCTGGTGGCAAACACGCAGGCACGTGTCACTTTTCTGAAGAAGCACCTTCCAGTATGAAGAGGCTCGTGGTAATAAAGGGTGATTTTTTAAGAGCTTGAGAACTTTTTTTTTAAAAAAAACGCATAAAATTTGCAAAATCTCATCGGTTCTTTATTTGAAACGTTAGATTGGTCCATGACATTTACTTTTTGAAGATAATTTCATTTAAATGTTGACCGCGGCTGCGTCTTAGGTGGTCCATTCGGAAAGTCCAATTTTGGGCAACTTTTTCGAGCATTTCGGCCGGAATAGCCCGAATTTCTTCGGAAATGTTGTCTTCCAAAACTGGAATAGTTGCTGGCTTATTTCTGTAGACTTTAGACTTGACGTAGCCCCACAAAAAATAGTCTAAAGGCGTCAAATCGCATGATCTTGGTGGCCAACTTACCGGGCCATTTCTTGAGATGAATTGTTCTCCGAAGTTTTCGCTCAAAATGGCCATAGAATCGCGAGCTGTGTGGCATGTAGCGCCATCTTGTTGAAACCACATGTCAACTAAGTTCAGTTCTTCCATTTTTGGCAACAAAAAGTTTGTTAGCATCGAACGATAGCGATCGCCATTCACCGTAACGTTGCGTCCAACAGCATCTTTGAAAAAATACGGTCCAATGATTCCACCAGCGTACAAACCACACCAAACAGTGCATTTTTCGGGATGCATGGGCAGTTCTTGAACGGCTTCTGGTTGCTCTTCACTCCAAATGCGGCAATTTTGCCTATTTACGTAGCCATTCAACCAGAAATGAGCCTCATCGCTGAACAAAATTTGTCGATAAAAAAGCGGATTTTCTGCCAACTTTTCTAGGGCCCATTCACTGAAAATTCGACGTTGTGGCAGATCGTTCGGCTTCAGTTGTTGCAGGAGCTGTATTTTATACGGTTTTACACCAAGATCTTTGCGTAAAATCTTCCATGTCGTCGAATAACACAAACCCAATTGCTGCGAACGGCGACGAATCGACATTTCACGGTCTTCAGCAACACTCTCAGAAACAGACGCAATATTCTCTTCTGTACGCACTGTACGCATTCGTGTGGTTGGTTTAATGTCCAATAAAGTAAACTGAGTGCGAAACTTGGTCACAATCGCATTAATTGTTTGCTCACTTGGTCGATTATGTAGACCATAAATCGGACGTAAATCGCGAAACACTTTTCGAACCGAACACTGATTTTTGTAATAAAATTCAATTATTTGCAAGCGTTGCTCGTTAGTAAGTCTATTCATTATGAAATGTCAAAGCATACTGAGCATCTTTCTCTTTGACACCTTGTCTGAAATCCCGCGTGATCTGTCAAATACTAATGCATGAAAATCCTAACCTCAAAAAAATCACCCTTTATAAGCCACACGTTGGACGTTTTAGGAACATCGTTTCTTGAGTATTATTTTTCCTTAAAATTTTTCCGACACAACATTTGTTTACCCTTCGTGGTGTAGGTTTGTATAATTTTTTTACGTACCTCACGATAGATTCATTGCAGAACGATGCCACCGTGAGGTAAGGTAAATATAAGATCTTGACAACATTTACTAACCTCTTTCCTCATTCTGTTGTTTAATCTTTTCAGTTTATCCAATCTCCTGTTCGGAGATGGCAATGAATTCAGTGTTTACTAATGCCGCCACGTGGCAAATATTCTTTCAGTATTTTCTCATTATTCTTATTAATAACAACAATTTTTCTTTGCGCGGCCTATTTAAATCTATAGTTATTTGCAATGCATAACCAAGCATTGCACTGGAACAGCAAAGAAAAGGTCTGATAGGGAAATCGTGGTAAATCGGCCACACTCGATGATTTGTTACGAGGATAAAACAATTCAATTAGTTGCTGATTTCAAAGGAGCATTGAAGTCGACCCTGCAGAGACACTTTTGAAAACTAAAGGATCTCTATGAAACAGTAGCTGCAATGTGAGAATTCATTTGAATTTTGATTTTACTTTTTTTTTCTTTTAATTGTTGGTGGCATCAACATCAACGGTTATTAGCGGCCCCAGTAATTACACGTGTTAAAAAAGAATCGTTTGTTTTTTAAAAGGCTTTTCTTAATAGATGTTACAGAGTATTGAACAGATTATTTTTTGTACAGAAATGTAGTACTTTGATGGCATTGTCCTTATTTTTTAAGCATTCTTCAAGCGTCGGTGGGAGATACCAGGTGTATGCATAAGTTTTTTCCGGTTTTTTGGTAAAAAAAAACACGTAATTTTTAAGTGAAATTAATTTTTGTTTTATTCAAAATATTGGCCATCGGCTTCTACACATTTCGCCCATCTTTCAGGTAACTTATGAATACCATGCCAGAAAAACTGCTTGTCTTTTGCGGCAAACCATTCCGACGAATGGTTTGCCGCAAAACTCGACAAATGGCTCGACAGCCATTTTCCAACTTCCTCGAAATTGCTGAAGTGCTGCTCTGGGAGCGCGTGCCCCATTGATGCGAAGAGGTGATAGTCAGATGGCGCCAGGTCTGGCGAATACGGCGGGTGCGGAAGGATGTCCCATCCAAGCGACTTCAAGGTGTCTTTCACTGCTTTTGCTGTGTGAGACGGCGCATTGTCGTGTAACAAAATCACTTTGCCATGTCTTCTGACCCATCCGGTCGTCTTTCGATTAATGCGTGGTTGAAATTAATAATTTGTTGGCGATAGCGTTGTGTATTAACGGTTTCGCCGGGCTTCAAGAGTTCATAATACACAATACCGCTCTGGTCCCACCAGACAGTGAGCATGGTCTTCTTGCCGAAGCGATTTGGCCTTGGTGTTGAAGGACCGGCTTCGCCAGGTAAAAGCCACGATTTTTTCCGCTTCGGGTTTTCAAAATAAATCCATTTTTCGTCACCCGTCACAATTCGATGCAAAAATGATTTCCTTTCGTGGCGTTGAAGCAGAACTTCACAAGTGACTTTGCGATTTTCTATTTGACGTTCATTCAAATCGTGTGGGACCCATTTACCGAGTTTATTGATCTTCCCCATTACTCGTAAACGTCTGCTGATTGTTTCTTGTGACACATGTAATGCTTCTGCTAATTGCCGTTGAGTTTGAGTTGGGTCATCATCCAATAACTCCTGCAATTGCTCGTCTTCGCATTTTTGTGGTCTACCAGAGCGCTCACTGTCTTTCACATTGAAATCACCACTTTTAAATTGTCGAAACCATGTCTCACATGTTCTAATCGATGGAGCGTGTTCACCATATGTTTCTACCAACAAACGTTGACTTTCAGCAGCCTTTTTCTTTTGATTAAATAAGAAAGGCAATGCGTGCCGCAAATGTTCTTTTTCAGGCACAAAACTCGACATGATCACTGAACGATAAAACAAAGACGCTAGTTTTTGGCGGACTCAACTTGTGTGTGTTTGTAGGTTAATGTCAGACGAACAAAATTACGTATGTGTCAAATTAATACGCTGCGTACTTTTCACTGGCGCCATCTCTTAGTTAAACCGGAAAAAACTTATGCATACACCTGGTAGACCATAGATCTTTGCATTTGGTAGTTGGGGCATTCTAATATCAGGTTCTCTACTGTGATGTGAGTTTTGTATCTGTTGCATGTTTTGATCGGGACTTCATCAAAGAGGTGAACGTGTGTGATGTTAGTGTGACCAATTCTAATACAAGTGAATGCACTTTGGATCTTTCTATCTGAAATGTGCGGTGCTATTTCCCATATGGAATCTCTAATGTTATGGAATTTCCGGAGACCGCTTCCTGTCTAAAGGTCGTTCCATTTGTGAGATATGGATACTGTTTGAACGATATTAACTTCTACTGTACTGCGGTCTAACTGTATTATTCTTGCCGTATTTATCTTACTATAAATATTTCATCCTTACCGTGGTAAATGATGCCTATATTTTTTACGGGTCCCGCTAAAGATGCTTATCAAATTTAGAATTACACCAGTAAAACTTGATAGAGACCCTGTAACTTCTTAGAGAAATCGATAGAATTTTTCGTCGCAGTTTTTTGCTGTGTTTGTACTAAACTTGTTATAGCAACTTAAAGTTTCGTGTACTATTCTATACCTTTCTACTCCAACACTTTGAGAACTATACAACAGAAGCCGTTAAAACGTAGCCGCTTAAATTATGGTTGTAACAGGTTTCCACCTGAAGTAAAAGTGTTGGTGTCATATCGCACCATCTCAACTTCGCTTAAGCGCTGGAGAAGGCGCCTGTTTCCACGGTGCCCAAGGAGTTTGAGACAAATGGCACTGGACCTAGCAAAGCCCGAAAACCAGAAATTGTTCGAGTATGATGTAGGACGCCTCGAGTCAGATAGTGTTATTGATATTGCCGGCAAACTCCACTTGCTCATATTTGATCGGCAACTCGTGCAGAGGGAATTTAGCAGTGTAACGCGATTGTTTATTGACAACACCTTTCAAACGACGCCCGCGATGCAAGGGACATATCAGCTAATGGTAGTTTTAGGCGTCAAATATGATCACGTAAAACGATGGATGACTAGAGATCATTTTATTTCTCAAAACATGTTTAGTGACTGGAATGTTTTATTTACGCAATTATTTGTAGGCCTTACCATTCTTGCATATACTTATGGCCAGTAAGACCCAGTGCGCATACACAGTCGTATTAACACGGATAGAAAACTTAATAAACAGCGCGGCAGTGGACATAGTCATGACTGACTTCGAGCAGGCACTCCGAAATGCCTGCAGAGGCGCCTTCCCGAATGCACGTCTCGCAGGGTGCAATGTCCACTATGATCGAGTAATAGTTATTTCTTTTTCTTTCTTAATAACATCACGAAAAATGTATTCTATTCATAATTTCCGTCATTGTTACTTAACGTTTACAAGGCTTTGCTGAAGAAAACGAAGGCGCTGGGTATGGCTCGTCTGATAAGAGATGACCCAGCTGCCAAGCTTTTTTTAAAGCATTTGATGGCTCTCGCATTCTTGCCTGAAACAAGCATTCAGCCCGAATACGAAGCCTTGAAAAACGGTCTGACGCCAACAATGAGAAACACATTGACGAGTTTGCTAAGTTACTACGTGCGCCAGTGGTTACGAATCGTGAAACCTTCGAACTTCAGCGTCTTTGGTTTGTCTCGACGCACTAATAATGTCATCGAGTCCTATAACAGCGTACTCGCCGACCAAATGGGACGACATCCAAGTGCCTGGACATTTATGAGTATGTTAATCTCATAATATCCTTATATGGACCTTCCGTTGTTAACGAATATCTATTGGGTTTAAAACCCTACATTATATTTAATTTTTGTGATAGCCAAACTCATTAAGCTGACCTCTAACGTGAGAATTGACGTGGAACGTCTAAGAACTTCAAAAAGGATAAAACGGCATGCGCGGTGTTCATCGATATACAAGAGAAGTGAATTGATAAAAGGTTTGTCTTCGGATTGTACCGAAGATGAAAGATTTTGACCATCGTAAAGATATTAAGTGTAACGTCGATAGCTCAAAATTTGCTTAAGTTCAAATGTTAACCAAATTTATATATATTATATATATATATATATATATATATATATTATAAGCATATATTTACATATGCTTATAATTCTGCATACACTTTGTGTTGTGAATCTAATTTGGTTCGACGTCATTTTTACGAAAATTCAAATCGCAATTTCGATGAAGGGATGTTGATTTAAAGAAAAAAAATGCTTACATTCGAACTTGAATAATATTTATATATATCTCACAACACTATATATATATATAATATAATATATATTATATAATACAACACTATATATATATAATGTGAGATATATATAAATATTATTCGAGTTCGAATGTAAACATTTTTTTTTTAATTGAACATCCCTTCATCAAAATTGCGATTTGAATTTTCGTAAAAATGACGTCGAACCAAATTAGATTCACGACACAAAGTGTATGCAGAATTATAAGCATATGTAAATATATGCTTATAATATATATATAAATTTGGTAAACATTCGATATTAAACAAGTTTCGAGCTATCGACGTTACACTTAATATCTTTACGATGGTCAAAATCTTTCATCTTAGTTGTAGCAGTTATAAATATCAGCATATCTCACAACAGTATATATAATATATATATATTATATTAGGTGCGCAACTAAGTTCCCGCTGTTTTTTTTATGAAAATACAACTTTATTGTGAAAAAATGTATACAAATGAATCATTCAAAATATTGCCCATCGCTAGCGACAACTTTTTCCCATCTTTCTGGCAGAGCTCGAATACCGTCACGGTAGAAGTGTTCGTCTTTTGAGGCTATCCACGAATCAAGCCATTTTGAGATGTCTTCATATGAGCTGAACTGCTGATTAGCCAGACCATGTGCCATTGAACGGAACAAGTAATAATCAGACGGCGCAATATCTGGGGAATATGTCGGGTGGGGTAAGACTTCCTTGGAGGGTTTCTAAGTAGGTTTTAACGAGTTTGGCAACTTAAGGCCGAGCGTTGTCATGCTGTAGAATCACTTTTTCGTGCCTCTGCTCGTATTGTGGCCGCTTTTCGCGCAGTGCTCGGTTCAATCGCATCAATTGAGTTCGATACCGTTCCCCAGAAATGGTTTCGTTCGGTTTCAACAAGTCATAATAAATAACACCGCCCTGGTCCCACCAAATACACAGCAAAATCTTCGCAACGTGAATATTCGGCCGAGCCGACGACGTAGAAGCATGACCGGGCAGTCCCCATGATTTTGTTCTCTTTGGGTTGCTGTAATGAATCCATCTTTCATCACCCGTAACGATGCGATGAAGAAAACCCTTCCTTTTTTGCCGCTGGAGCAGTTGTTCACAGGCGAAAAAACGATGCTCAACGTCTCTTGGCTTCAAATCATAAGGAACCCAAGTTCCTTGTTTTTGAATCATTCCCAACGCATGCAATCGCTTGGAAATGGCTTGGCGGGTAACTCCTAATGCCGAAGCAAGCTCTTTTTGTGTTTGGCACGGATCCTCATCGAGCAATGCCTCCAATTCAGCGTCTTCGAAGGTTTTTGGCCTTCCTTAACGCGAACGGTCGTCAACATCAAAATCACCGTCTTTGAAGCGACGGAACCAATCACGGCATGTTGTTTCACTTAGAGCAGCATCTCCGTAACCTTTTTGGAGTTCTCGATGCGCTTCAGCCGCCGTTTTCTTCGAATGAAAGAAGAAAAGCAACACTTCCCGCAAATGACGATTATTTGGCACAAAATTAGACATTTTCACACAACCAAAAGTATATGACGCAAAAACAAAATCACTAATGTGTCAAAGCGGTTTGTTTACCATATGTCTAAGCTTGGTTCATGACATTTTGGTTATGTCCGAATTGACCAGCACTTACTACTGGAGCCATCTCTTGAAAAACAGCGGGAACTTAGTTGGGCACCTAATATTATATATGATATAATAACCTCTCAAAAGTTGTAGCACTTATAAATATAATATATATATAATATATACACTTTTTATAATACAAGAAATTATATTGACAAAACGGAAAGTATTAATAGTGAATTTTCCAAAATTGAATAATTTCTTGTATTATAAAAAGTGTATATATATACACTTTATATTTGTATATATATGTGCACTTTTTACATTAGCTCTTTATAATCATACTTTCTATAAACGTAATTAGCGTGGAAAGAATTATACTCGGGAGATATATCTCCTACGGAATTCTTATCGAAAACGGCAATGCTGAAAGGCCACATTTCCCAGAGAATCGCCAACATCGCCGAGGATTCACCAGGCGATGAGCCACAAATGGAGGAAAGTGAAGATATTGGTCCCATTGGTGAGTGAAATTTCAATACTGTAATATATGCTACAAACTTTAAGTGACTGTTAAATTAGTGTGATCACGTACGATAGTGCTCATTTGCTTATAGGTTTGTCACATGAAAATGATGCGAGAGAACAAATGAGTTCGACGTCATCTTCCTTTAAGGCAATCCGCGCCCCTCCCAGGCCCAGTCGGTATCGAAAGCTTTTTATCTAATTTTTCAAAGGTGCACGATGTTATAGGCAAAAGCAAATTAGGTTAAAGTTCATAACAAATGAACGAATAGATACCTAATTTACTTTTATTCAGAAACCACCGGCACTCTTGAAAAAAATAAGTCAACAGTTTTTGATACCAACTGCGGTATATCACATAACTATAACACATACATCTTACATACAAATTTTTAGGAGAGTTGTGCTATACTAGAAGAAGTGTGCACGGAACGGTTTGTAACCGACCGATTAAGTGTTCACGGGTTTGTGGAGGAGGAAATGGGACGGCTTTCAGCTTGCCTTAAAGAAGGCAGATGTTTCGAGTGAGGCTTTCAGTGATTAGTGCGGGAAGGCAATGAAGGGGGGCTTTAACCTCTCTTTAAGTGCAAAGTGAAATGCAAAGCTAATACTTTATCAACACGCGAAATCTTCCAATGAAATAAATAATGCATCGTTCCCTGCTGACATTTACTACCAAATCGTTGTTATCGTTATAGGTGATGACCCTGATTATGACCAATATATATTTGGCAATCTACGTTACGATGATTTCGAGCGCGATGATCCTGATGGTTCTGTGCAATCTCAGAATGATGGTAAATTATTAAACATCTCTATGAAAAGAAATAAAAAAAAGTATATATTATTTTCGAGTCTTCTTAAGTAATTATTTTTTTGCTGTAATTTGTCTGATAGAAACGACGGTAAAATTTCATATACGTAAAGAATCGTGCATAGAAAACAACCTCATTACTTGTTTCAGAATCAGATTCAGATGAATCCTTTGGCTCCGACAGCGAACATGGTAATTCAAAGATATAACCTAGTATTACTGTACCCTTAAATGAGGATAAACTTGATATTAATTTATATCTTTCAACCTGTACAAATTTGTTCGCCAGGACTAATTCTGTTTACACCCAAAATGGGCTAATACGTTGGCGAAAAGTGCGTATATTGCACAACATTTTCTGTCACAGGGTTTTTTTCTGGACAAACAAAATAGTAGAGAAATTGAGAAACTGCACCGACGTCAGGAACGTACCCTGCAGTCATCTTTACATTTTTCAAACTGCGTATACCGATGTAGAATTAGGCCTCCATTGATGAAACAAAATAAAATTAAAGACAGTTTCAGTCCCCCCCCCCCCCAAGTTCTGAAGATGTATATACTGTTCACTAATGCTTATGTGGAATTCTTTTTGTAATAAATAGGGGGTCAACTTCTTAAATCGTAATCTTTACACGGCTATACCTTCGTGTCTGTGTGAAAAAAAATTTTGTGCAATGCATGCACTTTAAAAAACATAACAATTAAAAAATTTCACTGCGAATAAAAATGTTAAGCATTATACGCTCTTTGGAAAAATGTATTACTCAAAAATATATGCATCAAGTTAGGGCAAATATTTGAAATGCATCTTACTGTTTTGTGTGTACAGAAAGAATTTGTTGTGCGAAAGAAAATGTTATCTAATATGCGAAAATTGAAAATTCATTAATTAATATTAACTTTATCCCTTATCATTTTTTTGTTGCTGTTAATCGTTCTCATAATTTTTTGTGTCTAGTATAGTCATTTGGTGCTATAAAAATGTTTTTTGTCTTGAAATTTGAGCGCATCCTAACCATCCAAACTACAACATCATATAGTTCAGGATGACTATCCCTTGTGTCTGCTCGCTAAATATTCATAATGTTAATGGTATTAAGGTGACGTTCCAACGGAAGAAGGATATGCACACGAACGACCATTATCACCGAATGTTGTCATTCGTCATCCTGCTCGTTTGGATTTAAATATGGCGGATGTAGAGCAACATGTTTACAACGGTAAGGAATGTATTCATTTTATTTTTATCATGATAGACTGCATTCTTTTGCTCTCGCTCGTTCGATTAATTACAAACCTATTGGCAATTAAATTATTTGAATATTTTCTTCGAACTCACAATTACAGGATTAAGTAATTTTTTTAAAAAGCATTCGAACACAAATTCAATAAACGTATTGTATGTAAAAATGGAGTATTGTTGTTATTTGGCAGAAAAATGATAATTAACGCTTTTATTAATAAAGCAGCAATTCTTTCAAATATCCATTGCCATTTAATGATTTAAAGGCGAACTTCGAGGAGAAGTAGGCGCAGACCAAATCGAACTGGAACAACCATTGTCTCCAATTGCTGCCAATCCTTTGGATTTGTATATCGCCAACGCGGAGCGCGACGTTAACAACGGTAATAAACGTATCTATTTACTTTCTTTCTTATGAATATTTCTTGGGAATATGAAATTTCCGGCATCGAACATATTGAAATATGCGGTTCAGAATAAATCTTAATGATGTAGTCATTTTATCTTGTAGGATTCGAAATGCAACATGCGGATCAAATAATTATCGATATCGGATCGTCAGACGAAGATTCAGGTAATTAAATTTTTCTACGTCATTTTTATATGAATAGCAAATTCCACAGATATAAGTGGCTGTCAAAATTAATTTTTTTTTTTTCGGTAATTCTGTTTAGATTCCGTCCAAGAAGTTCCGATCGAGGATGTGATCGCTACAGATGGTCTTCATAGTCACGGTAATAAACAATTAACATTTATAATAAAGATTCTTATAATTTATATTCTTTTCGTAATAGTTGTAGCACCGTTTGGAGGAATTATTTTGTGATTAATGTTTATATTTGTATGTAGACGTTAGGACAGCAGAGTCACATCCGCATCGAAAAGGTAAGATAATCAGTTGAATAATGTACAAAAAACTGCTATGTGTTGTAAGAAACATGGTCGAGACTATATCGACCATAGTTGTTCGTAGGATATATTTAAGTAAATCGACGGTAGGAGCGTGCCGGTCGATCGATGTAAAGTGGGCATCGAGCTCGCCTCCCCTATGCGTACTTAATGATTCTTAGGGCTAGAGGCAGCGAACGAAGCCTACCTCTCCCCAATCGTCCATCGACCGAGTGAAAGCTAGTATCGTATGATAAGTAATCTTCAGATCTATTATAAATATTCGAAGTAATGGCCCTATGAGCCAAAGTGACTAAATACTTGTAAAAATACTTATAGAATCAGTGCATTAATAATCCAAGGTAAGACGAACCCCGATATAAACGTTAAATCGTAATGAAAAGAAAATCGTTATACTACAACCGTGCATCGAATTAACAGGACGGTTGGGCTGGAAAATACTACGATAAAACTCCTGAATAAATCCACATTTATTAGCGTCGTATTCAAATAGAAAGAGTATCGCATAATTCATTCCCCGACGCCAAAAGGAGTGATTGAATAAAGAGATCATTCAAACCGTCTCTGAAAAAAATATTAGAGCGAAGCATATCCATTGTCATCACCACCCGCCCAGCTACATGGACATAGCACAACGAGGTCTAGTAGCCTCACAAAAAAATAGCTGGTCGGACTCGAGCTAGATGGACATTGTCGACTAGCACAATAGGATAAACGATTCGTGGAAAGATCGCGATGCGTACATACGCATCTCGCCCATAAGCTAAGTAACGACTGTTAAATATATTGTATAAACTCTGTACACTACTTCGCTTAGTTAAAATTATCAAAGTGCGTTGAATGCAAGGAATGATCGGTGAACGTGCAATATAATTTCGAAGCGTCATGTCAAGTGAAGAATGTTAATAAGAAAAATACACTGACCTAGTTACAATACATGAGTTTGAATTGGAAGCCATAGAGAAAAGTAATAATAGTCAAATTAGTAATCATTAAAATTTCATGCTAAACATTGCACCAATACTTGTTGCGTGTGTGGGTCTCGTAGAGGCGCTGCCTGAGGTGTTAAGGCGCGTGCCGCTATTGATACGTCTGCTTGATAATTCATACGAATATGTGATAGGTAATTACATATGCTCATTGAATCTATGATTACTTCTAATGTGATAATTAACATTGTGCTAATAGAGAAATTCCTCATTGTTGATATAATTGAATTCGTGACGATTCAATGTGCTATATGACTTTATGCACAGATTAGTAATTATCATTGATCGTTTAGACTGTTACGGGTCAGATGCCCATTTAATTCGTGCCCATGTTGTTATTCATGTGAATATATTGAAACGATGCAATTATTAATTCCTTTAAAGGTGATAATTGAATTTCTGCACATATCGATATTTCCTCGAGATGATTTATATGAATAATTGATGAAAGGTGCTTATTGAAATAATGCACCAATGGATATTTAATGGTTCTAGATTGAGGTGAATTTCTGATAAATACTACTTGTCGTGTGCAAATTGAATTAAAGCACCAATGGAGATTTAATGGTTCTGGATTTATGTGAATTTATGATAAACACTAATCGTAGTGTGCTAATTGAATTAATGCACATATTTATGAATGATTGTTATTGCTGGTACATAATTATTTGCTATGCGCCCATCGAAATAATACGACTATGATAATTATTATGTAATGATAGGTGGTAATAACTAGTAAACCATTAGCAATGCCATGTGACGTTGTAATTGAATCAAAATTAATATTTAATATGTTCACAGTAATAACAGCTTAATATGTACAACCAAGTATTAACGATTATCCTGTCAAGCCTTAAGTCATAGGCAAGCTTTACGGTATTTAAGGGCCAAACGTCTAATATAATGATTATTACATTCATGTAAAATACCAAATTTTTGCTACTCTTGTGTCCCGAAACTCTTTGATACTCCTGCAAGCACGAGTTAATTGAGGGATCATTTTGCATATTCTTCTTTAATTATATCAAGTATAACTAAAGTAAGAAACAACACAAAAGGACTACGATTGTTGTATCTTGTATTATATTCTTTACTTATAGTAAATATAACTAAATTAATACTGAACGCAAACGATTGTGATAATCATATTTCAAATTATCTGCCTGATTGTCATAAATATAACTAAAGAAATAAATAAATATAAAATTTTCATGGAAAATTACAATTGGCGCCCAACGTGGGGCACGAGAGAAGGTGAAAATTTGGTAAAATTGAAAAATTCAAAGTTTTGAATTGAATACACTAATAATAAATATAGGGTGACTTGGTGAAAGCAAATGGATACTAGGTCAAAGACAAATAAACCCAAAACTTGCACTAGTGCAGGAGGATCTGATAACGAAATGTCTCTTAATACGAATGTAATGTCTGAAGCAGGTTTGATGGATGCAGCGTATGTGGAGTCGGAACAACTCCGTATAGAACGCGAAAGAACGAATAGACAGCGTGCTGATTGGGAGGGATTTCGCCTTCGTATGGATAATGAATTGAAAGAGATGCGTGAGGAGAATGAGCGTTTGCGGCGTGAGATGTTCCGTTTGCGAGAGGAAAACGATCAATTAAGAAACACCTCTAATGCGACCGAGAATGGTAACACAAATACAGGTATGTTGAATGGGCTCGTACATGGCATACAATCAATGAATTTACATATTCGGCCGCCGCGGTTTGGAAGTGACTTAATGGTCAATCCAAATGAATTTATGGAACAAGTGGAAAAATATTTTTTGATAAAGAAAGTACCGGAAGATAGCAAGCTTTTAGTACTTGAAACCCTTCTCGACGGGCGTGTACGAGATTGGTATCGGACACAGCGAGAACGATACAGAGATTTCGACACATTTAAAAACGCATTTCTTCAAGAATTTTATTCCGTGCAGACACAAGTACGGTTGAAAGCTCAATGGTCCACTCGTAGATATAGTTCAGCAGACGGTTCGATGCAATCATTTTTTTTGAAACAAGCTAGTACGGCACAATACTTTACTCCTAAGTTGGCTGAATATGAAATTAATTACAGTGTGGTTCAACAGCTACCGATTCGGGCGCGTGATTCATTAGTCGCGATAGATTATGGTGACACCAATACAGTTGCTCGGGCGCTTGCACAATTGGATACATCAGCTGATGAGTATAGAAGTCGCGACAATCGCCGTACATATACGGATCCTCAAAATAATTCGGGTCATCATGGTGGACCCAACAGAAGTAACAATCCTTTGAGAATTGACAATAGTAATCAAAGTTCGCCTATTAATCGCGACAACATTGGCAATAATAATCGGCAATCTCAGTCTTCGGCTTATCGTGCTCGGATGATAGACATCGACGATACACCCTGGTATCCGTTGCCGGACATGACACTCCCACCACCGTTAGTAAATATACCGGGACTACCAGAAAATTCGACGATAAAAGAAACAACATATGTTACGACCTCACAAATAAACAGTCATTTAAACGAATGAGCGACGCAATGACCAGAGATTCCCATTCGCGTCGTTACCCGTTCGATTTATTTGAGGATCTCGCATCATCTATACTGAAACAACCCGCTCAAAATAACAAAGAAACGGCGTTTGAACACACAAAATGCCCTCATATCATTTTATTTGTTTTTAATATTCCTATATCGTCGTTAATCGATACAGGAAGCCAAGTTACGTGTATCTCAGAGAAATTTTACGAATATCTTGGACAAAATCATCAGCTAAACGAGTTACCAGTGGCAAATATTGTCGTGCTAACTGCGATAAAAGAAAAGCCTACACCGGTACGCAAACAGATAATGCTAGAGACAGTCGTCGGTCGACGAGTGGTTCCCACAGTGTTTCTAGTCATTCCTCAACTCTCCAGCCACATGATATTGGGCAGTGATTGGTTAGTAAGGAATAAAGCGATAATCGATTTTGATAGCTCTTCGTTAAGGGTAAAAGGAGAGCTAGTGCCTCAGAAATTAGTATCGTTCGGAAGAGCCGCCTCAGAGAGCATCACGGTCACAGAAGATAGGGAGTTCACCTTGTTGGAGAATCAGCTGGCGCACGGCGATCGATAATCGTCGTGCGCCTACCTGTTGCGCTGCCTGGCTACACGGTGTTCGGTTGAGGCGAAGACAGCCGAAGCAAGGGGCTTCGCAAAGCCGAGGATGTGCCTCACTGGCACGCCGCGTCAAGCGAGAGGGTGTCTCTCTCGCTTGACTTCGGTTTCGCTCACCGGCTGTCTCGCTCAATTGACTCCAGCGCCCAACGAACCTTTCGTACCCGCAGCCATCTTGATAATTCGGCACTTTTTGCGACACACATCCTCTGGACAGCACGCGCATCCATCGGACTTCCACACATTTTTCTCGGACAATCATACATCGGAATCGCTCAACTTCACGCACATCAGGACTCTTTGCTCAAGGTAAGAGTGCTCTGGCACAATTATGCATTAATTCACTGCCGGAGAGGAGAAATCGGTGCATCCTCACTGGGTCTCACCTGTGGCGTGCGTTGCAGCACATGCTGTACCACGTTCTCCTCATGTTATTTTGCCGGCTTAATTAATATAATTAAGCATGTGCCGCACATTCACTGTATTTTCCCCCAGGAAATCTGCTGGGAGAATACAGTGAGTGTAATTTTGCTCAACCAGATAGCCTCAATATCTGTTTGCGGTGTGCTACGCAGCAATGATTGCTTCGCAGGTCACACACAAAGTCACTGCATTCAGACCAGGGCTACTGTAAACTCTCATTAATTCGCTGCAATCACTTAGCAATACAGTGTTAAGTGATTGCAGTGAATTACACACAACGGTTCGCACTCAAGGCATCGGCGTGTCGTGCTGCGTGGCTGTTGCTACGCTGCACACACCGCTGCCTCAAATTCATATTCAGCGCACAATTGATAATTGTGTGCTGCTCATAGTACAATTCGAAATTCCATTTGTTAGTTTATTTTATATATTTGCACTCACCAATCCGAGCGTGTCATGTGGCGTAGCTGTCACTACGCTGCAGGCACCGCTCGCTCATGTACTCACTCAGCGCACAATCAATGTGATTGTGTGCTGCTCACCAATATTCAAAAGTTAATTGTTTATTTAATATCAATATTTTTCATTTATCTAAATTCAAATTCTGGATGTCTTTATCAATCAAATTAAGTTTGCTGTTAATTTGCACTGTTAGTGCGCTCAACTTGTATATTTTAAAACTCTTGTATTTATGTAAAATAAACGAGGAAGGTAGCGAACCGCTTCCTCAAGATAACATCTCGGTGTCTGGTTTATTCTCCTCTTGCCTCGAGTGAGTTTTCATTGTGTTTCAATACATTCGCAGATCGGTCAAAGGCATCACAGGACGGACGCTCAACATCTTTAGTCGATTACTAAACACACCTATATACAGATTATTCGAGCTCAATCTACCAGGGTGAACCACATAAAGGCCTTCGATCATCATTTAACTAGGGATATCTTGGGGGATAATGGTATCAATAGACAAGATCCCTCAGAACAAAATCATGAAGTTTGCGAAAGAGGTCAGAAATTACCAGAGAGTTTAGTAGAAATGTCAAAGAGGAACCCACTAGCCTACGAGTCTAAAATAGATTTGGAGGAAACCACACCTGAGGAGGAAAGTGAGATTGAAATACAATTAAAAACTCCCGGTATTCTTGAAAAGTCAGTGTCGAGAGAACAAGCTGATTGGCAGGACACATGCGCACTCTTTCAATTACCGATCGAATTGCAACGGTGTAAGCCAAATGATAGCCGATGTGACTTGTGCACGACCACACTCGTAAAATCAGAAAAAACTCAATCGCTAGACACGGCCTGCAATCTCTTTATGGTAGATCGCGAACCGCATTATGCAAATATGATCGAAGAAGATGAATTCGAGAGAATAGAAGCGCGATGGTCGTGTAATCTCTACAAAGATGGCGAAGATGAGCACTATTTGGAAGATGTATGCACGATCGTGTCGGAGATGGAGTCATACGATTCACAACAAAAGGATTCCATGAAACAACTACTGTTAGAATACCAACAGCTGTTCTCGTACAAAACGAACGGTGCTGGTACTTACGAACATCAAATTAGACTCAAGAACCCGACGGCAATAGTACGCAGGTCCTATCCAGTACCATATGCCCTCCGAGAAGCAGTAGGCAGAGAAATAAAGGAAATGCTTGCCGCAGGGATAATTGAGAGGTCGACAAGCCAATATTGTAACCCGTTGCGGATAGTGGAAAAAAAAGACGGGAGAATTCGCATTTGTTTAGATGCAAGATTCATCAACAATGTGATTGAATCGGATAATGAAGCTCCTCCATTGATTGGAGAAATTTTGCAACGTTACCATGGAACCAAGTGTATATCCACTACCGACCTGGCTTATGGGTATTGGCAAATTCCTCTCGCCCAAGAAGCTAGACCATATACCGCTTTTTTTGTATGGTTCTCAGCTATATCATTTTTGCCGGATACCTTTTGGATTAAAAACAGCCAGTAGTGGTTTTATTCGGGCTTTAAATCTCGCGATGGGGAGCGTATTTGACGCGTTTCTTACCTGTTATATCGACGATTTGCTAATAACATCCGGATCTTTTGAGGAACATCTTACACATCTTAGACAAGTATTTGACCGTTTACAGGAACAGAATTTCACGCTACGTCTGGACAAATCATCCTTATGCAGACAAGAAGTAAACTTTCTTGGATTTGTGCTCTCGACAGAAGGAATTCGGCCTGATCCCGATAAACTGGCAAATATTAGAAATTTCGCCGAGCCAACTAATCGCAAAGAGCTGCAAAAATTTATTGGTGTTTGTACATACTACCGACAGTTTAGCGTACGTCACGCTAACCTCATCGATCCGTTCCGTCGATTAATGGCCAGTAAAAGTGTTTGGAAGTGGACGACAAACCACAGTGAGGCCTTCATTTCGTTAAAAAATACTTTCGCAGATTGTATAATGCTCAGGCATGTGTTACCGGACGTTCCCTTTAAATTGCAAACCGATGCGTCCGACAAAGGGATTAGTGGTATATTGTACCAAACCAATAAGGAGGGTGAACATCAACTCGTATCCCTGGTCAGTCGTTGTCTGTCTTCTGCAGAGATAAATTATAATACGACGGAGAAAGAACTTCTCGCAATAGTATATACGATTTCCAAATGCAGGATCTATCTGGTAAAGAAGCCTTTTCATATAATCACTGATCATCGAGCTTTGACGTTCTTAAATACAACCCCTTTCCAGACAGCGCGTTTGGTCAGATGGTGTATATATTTACAACAATATAACATGCTCGTCGAGCACTGTACCGGAAGGGAAAATATAGTCGCGGATTTTTTTAGTAGGAATCCGTCAGGCAAATTTGAGCCCGAGGGGAATACCAATCGTCTTGTCATTGCCTCAATGACAAACGATCTTAATTGGAACACGGGAAGCTCGGTAGAGCAAGGGAATGTGATCTATAGGCTAGCTCGCCAGTACGACGACTTACCACAAGAAATAAAAGAGGACCTTACCAAAATAAAAGAGAAACAACAAGACGATGAGCGTCTGAAGAAGATTATAGATGGGCTCGAGCAACGTCAGAACGTACCTCATTTTCTGCTGTCTCAAGGGGTGTTGTTTAGGTCTAGCCTAGTCGAAAAGCGTTGGCAAGTAGTGGTGCCCGCGAAAAGCACCTCACGGTTAATCGCATTTACCCATGAAAAACTAGGACAACCAGGGGTCTCAAAAACGTTATCCTATATAAAGTTGCATTTTTATTGGGATCGTATGAAACGCGATGTAAAGAGTTACATAAACACTTGCGATTTATGTCAAAGAGTGAAGTGCCTGAACTACTCCATGCAAGGGGGATACGAAATGGTTGAAGCCAACCGGCCGAATCAACTCGTCACGGTGGATTATTATGGGCCATTGCCTCGTTCTCGTGGAGGAGCCGAACACATCTTCGTGGTGCTTGATGCCCATTCGAAATACGTCAAGCTATATCCGGTTAAACATGCTACCACCAAAATCGTCATAAAGAAAATTGTCGACCACTACATTCCGGAGATGGGAAGGCCCACTACTATCTTATCAGATAATGGCACTCAATTTACTGCACGAGGGTGGAAGTCTCGGCTACAACAGGAAAATATAAACAACATTCATTCATCAATTAGACACCCGCAAAGCAACCCGACAGAGAGAGTCATGCGAGAACTCGGTCGACTATTCCGCACGCTCTGTGCAGATGCACATTCAAAATGGGCACAGTATGTCCCGAGGATAGAAACACTCATAAACGTAACCACGCATGCGAGTACAGGATTCACTCCATACGAGCTACATTTCGGTAAAAAACCGCACGATAAGATAGACGAATTAATATCATACCCACCGCATACCGACTGGACACATCAAGAGAAGATGAATATGGCGGCAGAGCGAATGAAAGTTCAATTCGAATACCGAAAAAGATCCCAAAAGGGAATATCCCAGGTAATGCTCGAACAAGGCGACCTCGTATTATTAAGAGTACCGTATCAATCTAAGGCCCAAGATAAACTAACATCGAAATTTTTCCATTTGTTCCAAGGGCCGTACCGCATTGCGAAACAAATAGGAAAGAATGCTTTTTTATTGGTTGATCCAATCGATCCTAGCCGGATAAAAAATGTATATAACAGGTGTAGTCTTAAGAAGTACCATAGCTCTATTCAACATGCCGGTAATTAAATTTGTCGAGCGAACTCTGTTTATGTAACGGGTGAGAAATACGATTATTTAGCTCGATAAGGATTCCTCAAGATATGTATGAGCATAAGATTGTTAACCGTTAGGCCTCCCTATCTGCACTAAATAAGGGGGATATTGTAAGAAACATGGTCGAGACTATATCGACCATAGTTGTTCGTAGGATATATTTAAGTAAATCGACGGTAGGAGGATCGACGGCATTTAAGTAAATGCCGGTCGATCGATGTAAAGTGGGCATCGAGCTCGCCTCCCCTATGCGTACTTAATGATTCTTAGGGCTAGAGGCAGCGAACGAAGCCTACCTCTTCCCAATCGTCCGTCGACCGAGTGAAAGCTAGTATCGTATGATAAGTAATCTTCAGATCTATTATAAATATTCGAAGTAATGGCCCTATGAGCCAAAGTGACTAAATACTTGTAAAAATACTTATAGAATCAGTGCATTAATAATCCAAGGTAAGACGAACCCCGATATAAACGTTAAATCGTAATGAAAAGAAAATCGTTATACTACAACCGTGCATCGAATTAACAGGACGGTTGGGCTGGAAAATACTACGATAAAACTCCTGAATAAATCCACATTTATTAGCGTCGTATTCAAATAGAAAGAGTATCGCATAATTCATTCCCCGACGCCAAAAGGAGTGATTGAATAAAGAGATCATTCAAACCGTCTCTGAAGAAAATATTAGAGCGAAGCATATCCATTGTCATCACCACCCGCCCAGCTACATGGACATAGCACAACGAGGTCTAGTAGCCTCACAAAAAAATAGCTGGTCGGACTCGAGCTAGATGGACATTGTCGACTAGCACAATAGGATAAACGATTCGTGGAAAGATCGCGATGCGTACATACGCATCTCGCCCATAAGCTAAGTAACGACTGTTAAATATATTGTATAAACTCTGTACACTACTTCGCTTAGTTAAAATTATCAAAGTGCGTTGAATGCAAGGAATGATCGGTGAACGTGCAATATAATTTCGAAGCGTCATGTCAAGTGAAGAATGTTAATAAGAAAAATACACTGACCTAGTTACAATACATGAGTTTGAATTGGAAGCCATAGAGAAAAGTAATAATAGTCAAATTAGTAATCATTAAAATTTCATGCTAAACATTGCACCAATACTTGTTGCGTGTGTGGGTCTCGTAGAGGCGCAGCCTGAGGTGTTAAGGCGCGTGCCGCTATTGATACGTCTGCTTGATAATTCATACGAATATGTGATAGGTAATTACATATGCTCATTGAATCTATGATTACTTCTAATGTGATAATTAACATTGTGCTAATAGAGAAATTCCTCATTGTTGATATAATTGAATTCGTGACGATTCAATGTGCTATATGACTTTATGCACAGATTAGTAATTATCATTGATCGTTTAGACTGTTACGGGTCAGATGCCCATTTAATTCGTGCCCATGTTGTTATTCATGTGAATATATTGAAACGATGCAATTATTAATTCCTTTAAAGGTGATAATTGAATTTCTGCACATATCGATATTTCCTCGAGATGATTTATATGAATAATTGATGAAAGGTGCTTATTGAAATAATGCACCAATGGATATTTAATGGTTCTAGATTGAGGTGAATTTCTGATAAATACTACTTGTCGTGTGCAAATTGAATTAATGCACATATTTATGAATGATTGTTATTGCTGGTACATAATTATTTGCTATGCGCCCATCGAAATAATACGACTATGATAATTATTATGTAATGATAGGTGGTAATAACTAGTAAACCATTAGCAATGCCATGTGACGTTGTAATTGAATCAAAATTAATATTTAATATGTTCACAGTAATAACAGCTTAATATGTACAACAAAGTATTAACGATTATCCTGTCAAGCCTTAAGTCATAGGCAAGCTTTACGGTATTTAAGGGCCAAACGTCTAATATAATGATTATTACATTCATGTAAAATACCAAATTTTTGCTACTCTTGTGTCCCGAAACTCTTTGATACTCCTGCAAGCACGAGTTAATTGAGGGATCATTTTGCATATTCTTCTTTAATTATATCAAGTATAACTAAAGTAAGAAACAACACAAAAGGACTACGATTGTTGTATCTTGTATTATATTCTTTACTTATAGTAAATATAACTAAATTAATACTGAACGCAAACGATTGTGATAATCATATTTCAAACTATCTGCCTGATTGTCATAAATATAACTAAAGAAATAAATAAATATAAAATTTTCATGGAAAATTACAGTGTCTACAATTATGAATTCATTTATATGTTACAGCTGGCTATAGTAGAAAAAAGAATTTACGGAAGAAGAGACGGCAGCAAACGAAGGACCAATCGGGAACGTCGCATGTCCGTTCCGCCAGACGCAAGCGCCGTCGGAACAAAGCCAGAATAAATGAAAGTAACATTATATCGCAAGATGAAAATCAGAAAGGCGTATTTTCGTAGCTCCTTCCTGATTTTAGTCCCGCAATATATTTATTGCATATGCAAAACAGATTACATGTAATTTGCCGCGTCAATGAAGAAAATGAATACGGTGTATAATAGGCAAAGACGCATTAGCTGTCGACATAAGATACCCACATAGCACAATATCTAAAAGGAAATATATGAAAGAGACATTTGGCTTTGCAGATAAAAATGGCAGGAAATTAAACACCCGGCATTTCTGCGCTAGATATTGGTTCCCCTTTTCTCTGTCTGTTCTATCTGCTGAGATGGGACAAGACAAATATAAAATTATACATGAATGAAATTTAACGGCACACTGTGCTATGGAATAATTGGACTAATATTTGTATACAGCATTTGAAAAGTGTTGTACAGTTCTGTGCAGTGAGATAAGAAATTATGAAGATATTTTTAGATTGTGAAACAGTTATTTATTTGTGTATTTTAGGTATATACGGAAATGTATTGAAATTAACAGTGATTATATTAGAGAATAGTGACAAAATTGCATGTAAATACAGTTATTATATAAGTGCAGTGTCCATAGAATTATGTACGTAAATGAAGTGCTTTCTTTGTTTTATTTGGTTATAATTCAACGCGGTGTAATTTGTAGTTTATTAGTTTACTTAACCTTTAAGCGCTAAAAATTTGTGTTGTGTTTTGAAATTATAAGTTGCAATTCGTTATGTTTGTGGCTTCATTAGCTAATTATTGAAAAATTTCGGTTATTGATAAAAATACATGCAACGAAAGTTTGATACAAGTGCGGTTATTCAACGAGTGCAGTGTCATTTTGTCATAATTAAACGCGATGCCATTCGTAATTTCTTATAGTTTACTAGACCTTTAACCTCCAAGATGTGTTGAGTGTTTTGAAATTATAAGTGGTGATTCGTTTGTTTGTGACTTTATTAGCTTGTTATCGAAAAGTTACGGTTATTAGTTAAAATATATGCAACGAAAGTTTGATACGAGTGTGTTTATTATTCAAGTGCAGTGTCCATGGAATTATGTACGTAAATAAAGGGCTTTCCTTGTTTTATTTGGTTATAATTCAACGCGGTGTAATTTGTAGTTTATTAGTTTACTTAACCTTTAAGCGCTAAAAATTTGTGTAGTGTTTTGAAATTATAAGTTGCAATTTGTTATGTTTGTGGCTTCATTAACTAATTATTGAAAAATTTCGGTTATTGGTTAAAATATATGCAACGAAAGTTTGGTACAAGTGCGGTTATTTAACAAGCGCAGTGTCATTTCGTTATAATTAAACGTGTTGCCATTCGTAATTTATTATAGCTTACTTGGCCTTTAACCTTCAAGATGTGTTTAGTGTTTTGAAATTATAAGTGGTGATTCGTTTGTTTGTGACTTTATTAGCTTCTCATCGGAAAGTTTCGGTTATTGGTTAAAATATATGCAACGAAAGTTTGATATAAGTGCGGTTATTACATAAGTGCAGTGTCTTGCGTTGAAATTGAACGCGATGTCATTCGTAATTTATTAGTGTACTCAACCTTTAACCTTAAAAATGTGTTTAGTGTTTTGAAATTATAGGTAGTGATTCGTTGATTTCCTACTTATCTCTCAAGTATTTGTCAGTCTCAGGACCTTTCATAGTAATCTTCAATGTATGGTTATATCCTTATAACATGTAGAACGATTTATTATATATTCTTTATTATATGTATTTATTATGAAATATCATAGAAATGTGTGCTTCAGTCAAAATTTATGGTGAATTTTTTTATTATATTCTTTCGAAATATGTACTTGCTATGTGGGTAGCCTAACCGGTGAAGGAATCGTCACTAGTCGAAACTAACTTTACGCAACGAGGTCAATCTATTTTGCATATTCAATAATGTTACAGTGTATGTCATAAAAAAAATTACTGCAGTCTTAAAATCGTCAGAGTAGTCATAATCAAAAAGAAAAACTTCAAACAATAACAAAAAAAAGGTAAAGCGATAGATTTTTGAATTTCCAGTTTAGATACCGTCATACGCATGCAGTAATGCAGCCGAGAGTACGCCTCTGTTATGCTCTGAGTGTAGCGGAGTCGCGTGCTTTTGCCCGCGGTTTTCGGAACGCGGTTGCGGATGATGGTGTTCAAACGATGTTTAACGGTCGAAGTATTTTTTCGCCTCCATTGTATATACATTTTAAATAGTACGAAAGTAATAAAAGTAACGAGCCGTAATTATTATTCTTGGAAGTCAAAATGCAATAGTAGCAAACGTTAAGTAATTACTTTTTTCGTTAATCTAGTTTGAATATTGTGATACGCATGCAGTGATGCAGCCGAGAGTACGCCTCTGTTATGCTCTGAGTGTAGCGGAGTCGCGTGCTTTTGCCCGTGGTTTTCGGAACGCGGTTGCGGATGATGGTATTCAAACGATGTTTAACGGTCGAAGTATTTTTTCGCCTCCATTGTATATACATTTTAAATAGTACGAAAGTAATAAAAGTAACGAGCCGTAATTATTATTCTTGGAAGTCAAAATGCAATAGTAGCGAACGTTAAGTAATTACTTTTTTCGTTAATCTAGTTTGAATATTGTCATACGCATGCAGTGATGCAGCCGAGAGTACGCCTCTGATATGCTCTGAGTGTAACGGAGTCGCGTGCTTTTGCCCGTGGTTTTCGGAACGCGGTTGCGGATGATGGCGTTCAAACGATGTTTAACGGTCTAAGTATTTTTTCGCCGCCATTGTATATACATTTTAAATAGTTCGAAAGTAATAAAAGTAACGAGCCGTAATTATTATTCTTGGAAGTCAAAATGCAATAGTAGCGAACGTTAAGTAATTACTTTTTTCGTTAATCTAGTTTGAATATTGTGATACGCATGCAGTGATGCAGCCGAGAGTACGCCTCTGTTATGCTCTGAGTGTAGCGGAGTCGCGTGCTTTTGCCCGCGGTTTTCGGAACGCGGTTGCGGATGATGGTGTTCAAACGATGTTTAACGGTCGAAGTATTTTTTCGCCTCCATTGTATATACATTTTAAATAGTACGAAAGTAATAAAAGTAACGAGCCGTAATTATTATTCTTGGAAGTCAAAATGCAATAGTAGCGAACGTTAAGTAATTACTTTTTTCGTTAATCTAGTTTGAATATTGTCATACGCATGCAGTGATGCAGCCGAGAGTATGCCTCTGTTATGCTCTGAGTGTAGTGGAGTCGCGTGCTTTTGCCCGTGGTTTTCGGAACGCGGTTGCGGATAATGGTGTTCAATCAATGTTTAACGATGGAAATATTTTTTCGCCTCCATTGTATATACATTTTAAATAGTTCGAAAGTAATAAAAGTAACGAGCCGTAATTATTATTCTTGGAAGTCAAAATGCAATAGTAGCGAACGTTAAGTAATTACTTTTTTCGTTAATCTAGTTTGAATATTGTGATACGCATGCAGTGATGCAGCCGAGAGTACGCCTCTGTTATGCTCTGAGTGTAGCGGAGTCGCGTGCTTTTGCCCGTGGTTTTCGGAACGCGGTTGCGGATAATGGTGTTCAATCAATGTTTAACGATGGAAGTATTTTTTCGCCTCTATTGTATATACACCAGAACCGGTTGTATAGTGGCTAGTGTGCTAGTCCTGTACAACTAGCGACTTGAAGGCTTGGGTTCGACTCCCGCTGAATGTTAACTGTTTCTTGTGAGCAGCAGCGTGCCAAGTGTAAGACGCGTCACGTTGTTCCTGTAAACATTAAGGCTCTGCGGGAAAGCGACCTAGCCTATACTTCGCTAAGTCTTCGGTGGTTTCCCTGCGTTGTAGGCGCAAAAGCGTTATTTCTATCTCTCGTCACTAGCCAGTTTCGCGACAGTTAATGTAAATTTAAATAGTTAATGTAAAGGGCTTATCGCATAAATAAAGTTAATAAGTTACTGAATAAATAAATAAATATATTATATATATAGTAATACATACATATACATATATATAAATATAATTATATATGTATATGTACACATAACTTTATGACATATACTACTCATTGTTCTTATTTTTTAGCTACAACGTGTATCATTTGTATGACCGAAACGATCACGCATGTTTTTATTCCGTGTGGGCACAATTGTTGCTGTGACCATTGCGCAGCAATTATTTCAAATGGAATCGACAAGCGGTGCCCGAAATGTCGGAGGGATTTCACATCAGTCATCCGGGTTTTCCATGAATCATGAAGAAATGTCTCGCCGCCGCCATATCCTACCCCAAGCCCTGATTTTTTATAGGTTCCCCAAAGTGGCCCCTCAGCCCCATATGATAACTATTGTTTGAAATGTAATATTTAGACTGTGAAGTATGGCTGACCCCTTATCAAAATCATTCATTGCTGATCAAAATTTGACAAACGGTTATGAATCGTCGATGATAGACATGCATTTAATAACCTTTTGCCAAAATGTCATTTAGTAATGATTGTTTTTTATAAGGGCAGGCGAGTCTCGACAAACAGAGACAACGCACTAATAGAAAGTACCTCTGGGGTAGTGTGGAAATCTTTCTGATGTAATATAATGTTTGCGCCCCCGTTGTATTATAATAAAATCTTGTTAAAAATTAATAAAACCTAATGTGTTAATACTGAGATTTCTGTAAATCCCTTAAACTTCCTCATCCACTTAAGAGGAGGCGAAATATTTATGAGTATGAAAGAGACAAAACTGGTGTAGTTTTGCCTTGCCTGAATTCTGTAAGAGGCGTTGATAGTTATTTATATAGCTGTCTCTGTCATACCAGTAGGGTGAAATGCTATTGCTTACGTTCTAGTTACTCACTCGGGAGATTTCGCCTCCCCTTACACTATGCTTACTATTCTGCATCTTTTTAAGTTTTTTAATCCGAGATTCTTCTTATTCACGAAGGCGTTCAAAAGAAATGAGGAATCAAATGTACACTTTCGTTCAATTGTAGTGTAATTCGCAGGCTTTCTTCAAGACATTTAGCTCAAAGCTAGAAAAAATCAAATTGTCCTTAACAAGGAAAACAAAATGTAATTTTTGTAAGTTTCAGATTGTCGAAATCGTGAGCTGTCGATATTTTAACATTCGGAATTTTGACCCTTCGGAAGTTTTATCTTTCGGAATTTTGACCCTTCGGAAGTTTTACCTTTCGGAATTTTGGCCTTTCGGAATTTTGTCTTCTCGCTTTTTAAACTGTCGGGACTTGAAAATAGCGGTTATCGACCTGTTCATTTCCTTACCTTCGGAACTTGGAACTATCGATTTTTTATTTGTTTGCATTTTGACTTGCCGATGTTTTGACCATTCGTACCATTAAATTTCGATATATTTAGCGCTGAATGTTTTTGTTTTCTAAGTTTTCTCTGTAGAAAGCGCAATCGTTAAAGAACTTGTTTTTCTGATACTAAAATTTTGAAGCTATAACCTTTATTAATAATGGCAATAGAATTCCTGTTATGTACATTAAATTCATTGTTGGTGCATTTACCGGTCTGACTAGATTTTCTTGAGAATTGATTTTTTCTAAATTTTACGATTCTGGATCATGAATGATTACTTTTTTAAAATTTCGGGACTTACCATTCGTATCAACTTTAGTTAGACTAAAAAAAAAACGATATTTCAACCTGTCGAAGTTTTTATTATTCGGAACTTCAAGCCCCCCCCCCCCCCCCCCCGTCAAAACAGACCACAAATTAACAACCAAGGCGCAAACGTGTCAACGAAGAATTATGGAAACAAACTAGATGGAGCCGGAGACGGTCCTAACGAACACACACAGAAGGTTACCCTTCAAAAAAAAGGCATCGGCAATTTCGTGAAAGTGGCTTTGCCGATACAGAACCCGATCATACCACAGAATCCGATTATACCATAGAATCCGATTATACCAAGAAAATTCATAGGGAACCGACAACTACCAAATCCACATGGTAGCAGTGAAGAAAGCTTCGGTTATACTCAAAATTTAACATGTTAATCCAAAAACAAAAGGAAAAGTAAAGGAAAAACACAAGAGGAAAAAATATCTAAAACGATCAAATACAACAAAACTATGAATACATCAATGGAAACCATGATGGAAATGGGAATGAACGATAATACTTCGATTCTTTCGGCCGAATTTAATGCCATCCTGAGAGAACAGGGCGCAAAAATCCCCGATTTAGAGAGACAAACAAATGCACAGCAGAATATAATAATCACTCTGCAGCAAAAGTTACAAAGGAAGCCTATACCGAAGCCCAAGCTAGGTGTCCAAACCAGAAACAGATTTGACGTGCCAGAAGAAAGCCCGTCGGATAACATCGCAATCGCAAGAAACGCAATGACCACGGAAGTCGTCAACAAACCTCGGCGTAAAGAGAAAGAGACAGCAAAATTACAGGCAGCAGCAGAGCAGGCAGCTGCAGCAAACTCGCCGGCAGCCCTAGAGGAAAAATCAGATAAGGGAACAGAGCGATCGCCGAGAGAAACAACTATCCCGAGTGACGCAGCGCCTCAGCTCAAGACCTCCAAGCCCCCGCCAATCAACGTGTTCGGATGCAGTCCACAAGAATCGATCACTCTAATCAAATCCCAGGTTCCAACAATAAGTAAGTTTAGCTCGAAATGTATCAGTCCAGAAAAACATATAATTATCACAGAAAAACTAGCGGATTATAAACGGGTCCGGGAAGCGCTCGAAAAAGACGGAAAACAATATTTTTCTATCACGGCGAAAGAAGAAAAGCTTAAAACCTATCTTCTAAAAACCCTCAAAGGTAACTTCGATCCGAAAGAGGTACGTCAGGAATTAACCGCGCTTCAGATTCGGAATATTGAAATTGTTAAAGTCTCGCAATTCTCGACAGGATTTTTCACCGCGAAAAACAAGAAACTTCCGATGTTTATCATACAGCTTTCTTCGCAAAACAAAGTCGGTAATCTCTCGCAAATCAAAAGAGTTCTATACCAAGAAATCGCTTGAGAGAAATTCCGTAAACCAAACAGAACAACAAACAACAGCAAACTATAGCCCGATGATCCCAATTGGGTTAAAGCAAAATGTGTTCATTGCAAGGGCGAAGGCCACCCAGCGTTCTACGGAGGCTGCCCGAAATTAAAAGAAATCAGGCAAAAAATTAAAGCACGCGTCGAGTTAGCAAATTTGCGCAGGCAAACAAAAATTAAGAGCATAGAACGGTTTGTTAATCCAAAAATTCCGTATAATGCAATAGTGAAAAGCTCTCAGCCACAAACAAACAGCGCCGTGACACAAGCTGTACCCCAAGAAAGCGCCCGTCCTTGCCGACGGTATCGAATCGCTGAGGACCAAAATTCGAAACTGCTTAGAGCAAATAAGCAAAATAGTGACCGCCGTTGCCATGAACGCAAATAGAATAGAGTCTATCTACGACGCACTCGACTGGACAAAAATCAAAGAAGAGCCACACTTCTAGATCTATTACGAAATAACAACCCAAGCTTCGTTCTCTTGGGTGAAACAAAATTAAGCAACAGATTCAACCTCTCTTCCCAAGGATATACAGTAGTGAGAACCGATAGGAGAAACTCGATTCAAGGCGGAGGTACAGCAATCCTTGTGAAATATTCGATTAAATTTACAAGGCTTTTTCTGAATTGACAGGTCTCGAATGTTTGCTTAGATGCAACAGTAATAGAGATCAAATTTCCGGACAATTCCTCGCTTATAATAGTATCCGCGTACGCGTCGGGCAACAACAAGAGACAATTTATCCCTGAACTCCAAGCGCTATTCAATGAACTTAAGCTGAATTCACCCACGAATTTCTATGTGGTAGCAGGAGATCTTAATGATAAACACTCTGATTGGCAGAATACAACAAATAACCCGAGAGGCGTAGCACTTCACAAATGGCTCTCAGGTAACGAAACCTTCTTCAGGATCAATTTTTCCGGCTCCAAACTCCCCTCGTTCCCGAGAGGAAATTCGTTTCTAGACGTATGCCTGACAGACAGCCGTCTAAACATTGTAAGGACGACCGTCGGTACATTACCGATAACCGCGATCGATCCTTATCAAATTAGCGAATAGGGTCGTGCGAATCGATTAACGTAAAATATCACACGAGTCCGCCGTCTAGCATGTGTTCCATGGTTAGGGGGGTCTCGAGGAAGGAAGCAACGCTTGCCTCTCCCTAATCGACCGCCGACTAACGTCGGAGTAGTATCGCGCAACTATTACTTATAACCGCTATACAAAGACAATGTATATTAATGGCCATAAGTGCCACAAAGTCAGATTGTAAAGTCAGTGAACAAGCTACGCCACAGGACGGTTGGGCCGGAAATTCCGACCTACGAACGCTTTACCAATATGAAAAGCGTATTATAATTATATGATTATAATTATATGATTCATCCATGATACGAGCCTCGAAGAATAATTCCCTGGAAACTGATTTTCAATACGGGACAAATGTGAAATGCGAAATGTTCGTTGGTTATTACGAAAAAGAGAGGCACACATTGCCATCGCTACGTGCTGTCTAGATAGACATACTCACGACGTGGTCGGACGACTCGCTAAAACTGACGTCTTGGGCTACGGATACATAGACATACATCGATTGCCAAGAGGACAATAGATACGTTGGAATTACGGTTATCCATACACGACGCCTCAAGCAAAAACCAGCTAAGTGAAGCGTATTTAGTGTGCATTTTTTTTTTGTATAGTATGTGTTCGATCATTCTGCTGCGTAGCAGTGGAATATTCTGTTGATAAAGATATGTGTCGAGTATGAAATTCGATGTCAAGGTTGTTGATGAGAGAAAGGTTGTTTTGAACGTTATCGGTGCTAATTGAGTTGAGTTAATACTTGTAGAATTCATGATATCTGTGCCCTTCGAAGCCTTTATGAAAATTGCTGTGCGATAATTAAATTTATTCGTACTTATATATAATAAATCGTTTATGATACGTTGCTATCTTTGAATTTATTTGGGTTAATAACGGAGAATTGATTTATTATACGGTGCCATAACTGACATATTCATGTGAATGTCATTGAATTTATTAATGTGATTGCATTTCTTCATGCAAATATCATTGAAGTTATTCGTGCTAATATCATTGAATGTATTCGTGCAAATATCATTGAATTTATTTGTGCCAATATCGGACATTGTTGTAATTGAATCTATTTGTGTTAATATCGGAAACTTGATCTATGATACTGTGCTATAATTGAATATATTCATGTAAATGTTATTGAATTTATTCGCGCAAATATCATTGAATTTATGTGTGCTACTCTCATTGAATTTATGTGTGCTACATAATACAAAATTTATATTGTGGTGCGATCATTGAATTTATGTGTACTAATATTTGCGAAATAATTTTGAATGATATCCATTCGTGCGTTAATGCCATAATTGATCTTTCACATGTTCCGAAAGCATAAATCATAATTACTGTGATTATATCAGCAATTTACTAGTCCCGAAGTAATATACTTTCATAATTCATAACACAATACCAAATTTATTGCGGCTCTCGTGTTCCGAACCTATACATATATATAGCGTGCTTGCACGAATAATGAAATATGGATTAAAAATTTATCTTTTTGTAATATTGAAATAATAATATTTCGCAACATCTTTTTTGCTTATAATCAATATAACCAAAATAAGAAATAAAATACGAAAAAGAGCGATTAAATCCTAAATAGTACGAACTTGATAGTTTCATATGTTCTCATGTCTTTTTTGATTATCATAAACATAACCAAATTAAGAAAAATGCAACTAAAAGTAATTTACTGTTTATATCGTAGAATGAGGAGATAATAACCTTACGTAAGACTTTCTGTGACTGAATAAAGATAATTGAGATAAAACAGTAACCAACAAAGAACATTTATTTAAAGAAAAGATAATTCGATAATTTGAAAAATAATAATTAGAAAGAAAAAATTATTACAACATTATTAATCTTTCGTCCACAGACAGATTGGAAACCCTCGCAATGACAGTGACCATAATGCGATAAGAATGCGCATAGCGTGATCTAACCTCTTTGTGTTAGAGAAACCTCCCGAGTCGCACAAATATAATTTCAATAAAACAAACTGGTAGAAATTTACAGCAACATTAATCGAGGCAACGAGCCAAGTTCCTGCTTCAATTAGAAATAGACATAGCAGTTCCGAAAATAAAAAAATTCAATTCGTCCGAGGCGTATTTCAATGCAACTATTTCCCGACTCCAAATGCTTAAGAGTTTTCTCATAACCAATATTAATAAACTACACAGAGTGGGCTCTACGACAATCTCATCCGTCTGAATATTTTAAAAAGTCTCTTAAACGACACGAGAAATAGACTGAAATTAGAATTTTCTAAATCTATCAACTCGTACTGGGATAATAAAATAAGAAATATTTCTATTAAGGATCTAAAAAAATGGTTTTCACACGTCAACGGGTTATTTAGGAAAAAAGGCGCTCTTATATGCCAACGCTAAAAAATTCTGAAGACAAAAAATTCCTGCTAGACAACCCAGATATTCCCGAACAGTCCCTTGCTCTATGTAAATACAAATAATAAATATATCGTGTCAAATCCCCTACATAAACTGAACGTTATAGGAGCTCATTTTGCAGCAGCGAATACACAAAATATTAATCTGAAGACTTCGAGACTCGAAGATCTTATCACAAAAAAAATATCGACACTAAGAAACGAAATAGTTTTTGAAGAGAAAAGAATCGAATTCCAGTCACTCAATTCTCTCCGCGAAGTTAGCCTATGCTCCATCTGATGAAACATTCGCTGATTACTTTATCTTGGCAGGATCTCTAAGGAAAATCTTCAGAAAACGCAACATAAACGATCAACCAGTTTTGATGGCATTCCTAATTTTATTCTCAAAAGACTCCCGGTATTGGTCATAATAGAATATGCAATAATTCTTAACAATGCACTCTACAATAAATATTTCCCTTCGAAAAGGAAAACTGCCAAAGTTATAGCCATACAAACAAAGGGAAAGGAAGGATCCGACCCGACGAGTTATAGCCCAATAAGCCTTCTGCCTAATATAAGCAAAGTCTTTGAAATTCTTATCAATAAATCTCTAACGTCATTCTGCGCTTCAAACAACATTATTCCAGAACAACAATTTGGCTTCCAACACAAGCATTCCACCATACATGCGATAAATAAATTCGTCTCTGATATCAATTGGTCCCTAAACGACCACAAATGTGTAGGAGCCTGCTTTATAGACCTCGAAAAGGCATTTGACACCGTATGGCTGCCGGGGCTTTTCTATAAACTTATCAATATAGAATTCCCAACACATCTCATAAAAATGCTGTGGAACATGCTCCACGGTAAGCAGTTTTACGTTTGTGATGGAACCCTCTCCTCTAATAAACCGTTTCCTGTCTCGAACGGGCTACAGCGAGGAACCGTAAAGTCACCCATCTTATTTAATATATTTATGAGTAAAAATCTCACACAAACTTATGGAGTTAATTAGAATATTCGAACGAAAATGCCTCAGAGCCTGTCTCTACATGCACAGATATTAGCTGAGACTACCTAAGATACTGCAGAAACACAGAAATCGATAATACAGCAAACATCAATAGAATAGACATACACATACTCAAACTAATTCGCAACCACATAGCCAATTTATCTAAAACTAGATTCAACAGCCTCATTTTTGGTCCTTTCTATCCTCAATATAAATATCACAAAATTACTGCCATCTCGGGATACGTCCCGCCCGAAGCTTTCACCTACTTAGACTCCCGAGGCCTCATTCAAGATGCAAACCAAATCCCAACGATCTACCATATCCTAAGCGGCAATAATCAAAAAGCGTTTTACTATGAGCCCAATACGATCTGTGAAAATCATACAAAATTAGGTATGATGCACACCTATCGAATAAGGATATTGTCGATAATTATCAGAAAAATGTTTAATAATATTAATGACTAGATCACCAGGCACCATAGAAATGTATCCAACGCAAAAGTCGAGTATCCCTGCGCTCTCGCCTGTATTATAGTGTAATTATTGTTTAGTATAAGTTGTAAATAGTAATTTTAGCTTATTTTAAATATCCACTCTAGAAATAAGTGCCACCTGTGTGTGAACTCATCGAATTAGAATAGTTTTTTATTTACTTTATGCTCTATATTATAAAACGAAAATAATACCTCAACCTGATAGGTTGATTTTTACCGATATTGCGCCAGCAACTTATTCCCCGTAAGTTACGTACCCACGAAACCCGCTGGGAAGATGGATATTGTTAAACTCTCAAGAAAAATGTATCCTTGGATCCCCATCGTTTGTCCGAGCTTCAACACGTATGCTTACAAGAAATGTACCATAAGAAATAAACGATGTTAAAAAAAAAAAACACCGGTTCTCGTCCGATCACTAAAGTTAAACAGCATTGGACGCGGTCAGTACTTGGATGGGTGACCGCTTGGGAACACCGCGTGCCGTTGGTACTTTTTTAAAAATTAATATTTGTATAACAAAAAGTTAACGTTCCACCGCCAGCAGGTATGTAATAGTAATTAATACTTTTTTTAATTAATAAATTAATATTGTAATCGAAAAATGAAAAGCGCATCTCATTTTGATACTGTGACTAGGAGGGCTTCGCTCTCCTCCTCGCTTGTATTCATCGACCTAGTGTTCTCTTTTATAAATTAACTAGTTTTGTGTGCCGTTGGTTTAAGTTCTTTTTTAAATTATATTTTGTGTAACAAAAAGTTGTAATAAATTTAATTCATTATTTTAATTTATTTTTTTATTCTTTAATTAATTTCTATCGATATCATATCAATCTCTAAATTGTGATGAATGCAATTCTTTTGAAAAAATATTATGTCAGTGTATATTTCTTTGGTGCTTATTTGTCATTGTGACAAGGAACTCTTTAATAACAATCTCAGGTTCAAGAGAAGGATATCGAACTGAACTGTATATAAAACGTAGACTGGCTATAGTGTAATTTATTATTCGATTGAATAACCACCAACTTGTGGGGTGTTAGATTTTAAGAATTTGTACAATAATCGTAAAACATTCATTTTAATCATGGTTGTGAACGATGTATGAATGTGACATAATAGCCCGTTATTCATTGCATTTAACATCTTCAATTAGAGAGAAAAGACATGATAGTTATACATAATACAATATATATCGACAATATAAATCATGAAAAAATGCGTCTCACCGAAGATAAGAATTTACAAGAGAATAATCGCACATTAGCAATTTCTGGGTAGCTACCCTTCGACATTCAATTTACATAAACACGTTAATCGAGTGCCACATTAGCCACATATTAATGACAATCGGCAGAATCATATATGGTTGCATATGGTCTTCACGAGAAATGATTATTGTAACAGTACTCAATATTCAATGATGATCCATACCGGCATTAATAATAGCCATAGCTAAAATACATACTAATAATATCCATCTCTCGGTTCGCGAAGTAATTTACATGAAAAGTACAAATATCATATACAAGAACGTCGAGACGTATCTTATTCGTTCGTTTTCTGTTCACATTCATCGAGTTCAGAATTTAATTTATTTACGGAGATAATGTTCTTTCTGATGATGGCGTATGATCTTCCCAATATTGGATTGCGTCCGGATGGAGCCGATTTCCTTCGGGTATTATTTATTTGTTGAGTGGAGCCGATTATCTTCGTTTATTATTTAGTTGTTGAGTGGAGCCGATTAGCTTCGTTTATTATTTAATTGATGAGTAGAGCCGATTATCCTCATTTAGCCACTGAATCCTTGTTTTCCAAACGAGCGCAACGGGTTTTTCCGTTAACATTGACACACTCGCGAATAATATTTTACTCAATTAGTTATTAAGTATCGCACATATGCTGTACGGATATTCCACAGAGATTATACCTCAATCATTGCTACATAGTGACTAAATACAATGACAGCTCTACAGTGACTATCTACAATGACTACTCCATAGAGACTATCTAGTCGTACGCAGTACGGCAGCCCCTCGCTACGCGAACTATGACTATTATATGCGCAGTAGGCAATTGTCTGTGTATATCGCAATTATTTCCAACAATAATTGTATCGGTTTGGCTCGAATGCGGTACAGTGAATCTACGGGGTTTACACGGGTAACGGTACCGACTGAGTATAGCGAGACGATTATTTATACTATACATCATGCTAGTTGGCACTTAGCCGATTCGCTACATTTATCCCCCTTAATTTGGAAGATCGAAGATGACATGCATTGACGATAACGGAAATTATAAATTCATAACCCATACAGTACTTATTGAGAGCATATCCCATTCTAAATTGAATCTGAAACGAGATTAAAGCCATTATCAGTGACAATTGTATTATGTTAGGCGGGCTCATAATATTTACTAATTTCACTAATTCATATGCATTCTTGCCATAGACTTTGGAGATTCGATAGGGGCCATAATATAAGTGAAAGAACTTTGAGGTTATATGGTCGATAGCGCTTCATGGGGATGGTACACGTAGAAGCACGAGATCATCTATTTCGAGTGTGACAGTCGAAACACGCTTTTGTGATTATAGTCGCTGTTTATAATGCAATTTAATCATGTCGTTAACCAGTATTATTTTGTGTTCGTGCGAATTCTCATTGTTCGCGGGGAAAGATACGAGTTGCTCGATATTCTCCGTTGGTGGTTTCCCAACCTGTAGTTCATAGGGGATGAAACCCGTACTCAGGTGAGTTGTTACGTTCAATAAGAACTCTATACGCGGGACGTGTCGGGCCCAGCTGCTATGTGCATCGTGACAGAGGGTGCGGAATAATCGTCCGAGTTCTTTCATTATACGCTCAGTGTGATTACTCTGAGGATGTCGTATGGAGCAAAATCGCACGTTGATATTGAACTTTGCGAGTTCTTCTTTCCAACGAGGCGACGTGAATTGCGTACCGTTGTCAGCAATAATGGTCGCTGGTTTACCAATCACTGGAAAGTATTGGTTTGTGATTTCGTGCAACACAATTCGGGCAGTAACCTTTTTAGTTGGGTAGAGCTTCACATATTTGGTGAATGCATCTAACATAACGAACAAATATTGTACGCCCCTGACCGGTCGTGGGAGAGGTCCATAAAAATCGACCGTTATGAGTTCTGCTGGTTTTTTAGAGTCATCTAACTGATGATGTCTTTGCATGAAATAATTGAGATTCTTGACATGCTGACACAAGTCACAAGATTGAACACACTGTTGCACCTGTTTGTTGATACCAATGGCGTATCAGCGTATATGAGCGATCGTCTTAGCCGTTCCAGTATGGCCAAGTTGTTCGTGAAATTGACGGATAATTTTATCAGTCATTGGTTAAGGTATGACGAGAAGCCAACGATCGTTGTGTTCGTAGTACCGAAAGAGTATGTCATTATGGATGGTGTAGATATCGGTCATCTCACCGCCTTTCACATGCACCAGGAGTTTATTGCAAACCTGATCTCTTAAATGCAATAGACGGATTGTTTTCAAATCGTCACGTATCTCGTTAGACAATTCGTTAAATGTCGATGCGAGCTTCATAGTTGAGGCGATTGTAAGTTTATCCTTTGGATTCACGGGAATGTTCGACAAGATGGAGGAGATCGTGAGAGTAGGGGTGTCCTCATTCTCAAATTTTCCTGCCGGATGTCGGCTAAAAAAGTCAGCCACGACATTGTCACGACCCAAACAGTAGGTAACGGTGAAGGTATATGGATATAAGCATCATCGGCGAAGCTGTGGAGTGTGATATTGGGTTCAATTCAGAAAACTCAATCCCTTATGATCGGTGATTATCTCGAAACTGCGTCCCATGAGATAAGTGTGGCATTGTAAGACGGCATATACAATTGCCAAAAGTTCCTTTTCGGTAGTGCTGTAATGGATTTCGTTCAAACATCGACTAACTAGGTTTGAAATAACACTCCACTGATCCCCCTACCCGAGGCGTCAGTTTGCAGTGGAATTGCTTTCCGGGGATGATATAGCAAAGCTGTATAACCTGCACGAAGTTGTCCTTCAATGCCATGGATGCAGCGCGATGTTCGCTGGTCCATGTCCAAGCGCTCTTACCCTTTAGCAAGGGTGTGAAAGGATCAATATAATATGCATGTTTGGTACTAAACCGCCTATAACAATTGCAGATGCCAATGAATTGCTGCAACTGTTTTTGGTTGTTGGGTTCAGCGAATTTTTTAATTATGTCCAATTTACTGGGTAGTGAACGAATATCTTCAACGGTTCAGTCGTTCTCTAAAGATTCTACAGATTGCCAGCAAAAGTACGATTTATCAAGACGAAGGGTAAAGTTGTTGTCTTGTAAGCGCGAAAAGACGGTATCCAAATGTGTGAGATGTTGGTCGAAAGAAGCTGATGTGACCAGTAAGTCATCGATGTAGATCGTCAGAAATGGTTCATATGATCGATCAAAAACATGGCGAATAGCCCTAATAAAGCCGCTCTCAGCTGTCTTCCACCTAAATGGGATTCGACAAAACTGATACAGTGTGGACCCGTACAAAAAAGCCGTATACGGGCGTAACGACTTTGCCAGGGGTATTTGCCAATATCCATTTGCCAAATCCGAGGTGGACATATATTTCGTCCCATAGTAACGCTGTACTAATTCGCTAATTAGTGGTGGTGATTCATTATCAGCGTCGATCACCTGATTAATAAACCGGGCGTCCAGGCAAATTCGAAGTCTTCCATTCTTCTTCTGCACAATTTGCAAAGGATTATAGTACGAACTTCGTGATCTTTCGATGATTCCGGATTGTAACATGTCATCGAGCTCTGCTTCAACAGATTTCTGCAGGACCTGTGGGACTGGATACGATCTTCGAACCACAGTTTTAGGAGTTATTAATTTTATTTGACGTTCATACGATCCTGCTGCCGTAACCTTAGAAGAAAATAAAGGTTTATGACAGCATAAAAATTGTTTCAGGGCGGATTGTTGGTCATCCGTAACCCAGTGATGGAGTGTACCAATTCATGTATATCGTCGAAGAAATGTTCATTCTTCCCTTCTATATAGAGTTGACATGACCGGTAGGTATGTAGGTCATCTTCCGACACTACTCCATTTAGCTCATCAATCGATAATACGTCGCATATCAGTTTAATCAGTGGATCGAGAGAATTCAGACCAACCCCTTCACGAATTGATTCGTTCGATTGTCTTTTATACGGTTCGACTTGGATTTCTAATAAAACAATTCAAACTTGGTACATCACAGAAATTGGTATCACTCGAGCAAAATGCCGGATCTGGTATAGTAGTAGAGCCGACGGATTCTATCTGATGTTTTTCATCATGACAGTTCGAAGAGTTGACCCGTACGATTACGTCACACGCTGGTAATTTTCTCGGACTTTCCAGGCCAATTAGGTCTGGGTGGATAACATGAGTGAGACAATGCTGATTCGTGAAACAACCGGACTCATTCTCCTCAGAAGTTCGATCGATCAACTGGTCGGTATGTACAGAACGTGATTGTATATTATTAGGTGGAGTTTGACCTAAAGAATTTCCATTATTAAGAATTTCTTCAATATATCCCCCTGCTACAGGTAGCAAGTTTGGTTGAAATTTGATCGTATGTCTCTCGTTGTTGAGAAATATCACCGGCTGGAGGGTATTCCTGTACCGGAACAATATGAATGTATGTTACATCGCCCTCTTTTGAAGAGACTAATGTTTCTGGACAGGCTGTACCAAAACACACTAGATCTTCAGGTACAATGTAATTCTGAATAGTAAACATCATATTATTATTATAATAAATATAGCGTTGTTGCGATGTAACCAATCGTTCTCGATTATCATATTTTGGGATAAGTACGGGATTATTAGAAACGTAGCCTCGAGTTTGCATTCACCGCACACCGTCTCACGAAATACCTGTTTCTTTACTTGCGTGGCCTTTTTGCCAATGGCAGCAGTAATCACTATGTTGGTGACAGGCAACTCGACAACTTAAAAATGTTTACGAATATAATCATAATATAATTCCGAGACACAGGTAAGCTGACTTCCTGAATCTATCAGGGCAGCAATAGGAATACCAAAAATGCCAAATACTATTTGAGGACATTTACGAAAACGAATAGTTTCTAAAGTATTGTTGGGAACTTCTTTGATTTCCTTCACGAAATCGTCGAATACATCAAACGGGTGTGGTGGCGTTGGTGGACCTGTACCCAATGCACCCATTATTAGTTTAAATTACTGTAATTTTTCGGCATCGCAGTATTTTCGATTGGAGGTGGAGGTGTCGAGAACGAAGAGACGAATGACTGGGGTTAATATGTGGGTACCACAGCCAATCTCTCATGCACCTGAGAATAGGTATGTGTCGGGACATATTCAGTATACCCAAGATTGATATTTAAGATGTTTGAATGGTTTATTCGGCGGCGGATGATATTAGGAATAGTATTTGGTGTACTGCTCCTGCGTGTATATTGAGGATAATGCGAATTAGTATTACTGTTGTCGTTTGCATGGTGTTGATCACGATGAGTATTTCGATTACTGTTAATACCAACCGCGTTATTGATGTTGCTCTTTCTAGCTCGTTCGCGTTCGTCATTATTCATATCCGACTGGGATAGTGCGGTTGATATTAAATCTGTCTGCCGAAAATCAGCGGGAACGAGAGCAAACGAATTGGGAATTGCTGGATGACCGTATAATTTACTTCATAAGGATCTAGCGGAGGACTAAAATGTTGTGCCTCAGAAACCTGCTGATTGAAATATGTGGACATCGACTCATATGATGATGTATATCGACGCGCAGCACATTGGCTTTTAATGCGCACACGTACGGGAATCGAAAAGAATTCGTTTAAAAATATTGTTTTAAAATGATTATATGTATGACAAGCATGTTTATTTGCATTATACCAGCTTCTAGCTCGACCCTCTAAAGCACTTTCAATAATTAATAACCGTGACGTATCATCGTCGACCTGTTTAACAAGAAAATATTTTTCAAAATGCTCCAAAAAATATTTTGGGTGTGTGTAAATCACTTTCGAATTTCGGAGTACGAATATCTATTTTTACCGTCCGCAAAATTTGTATGAAGCCGTCTAACATGCCTGGTCTTTCGTTGTTTTGCTGAAGGAATCGCAAATTCCGATCATCATGGTCACTTGGAGAGTGTCGATTAGAATTTACTCTTAAGCGTTTGATTCCTGCCTGTTGTGCGGCTAACTGAGTTTGCATTCGTTGCAGCTCTGCCATAACCCCTGCACCGTTTATGCCTTGAATCTCGTTACGAGTTCTTTCAAGTTCGTTTCGTCGCTGCGCAATAAGGTCTGATTTCTCATGCATACGTTCACGCTCCTCATCCATATTACCAAAGGTCGCCATTCCGAGAGAATCACTTAAATTAGTACGTATTTCTTCTAGTTGTGGTACTTGAGGATTTCGTTGTGGTACGCCTCGTATTTCGTTTAACGGTACTTATTTTTGGGGTCACAAGGTCGCTACTAGGTGTTTCAGACCTCGGAGTAGTCGGGCTATGCCGAAGAGGCATTAAAGCAACTTCTTAAAGAAAGAATTGAAAATTCTCATATATTTTTAAATTACTTATTTAAATCAAAGGATTTCTTAAAAAATACCAGTCCAGGGTTCGAGTTCACTATCTAAATCTGAGTTTTTATCTCTCGAGTCCCTGTTCGGGGACCAATTGTACTAAATTAAATTTATTATTTATATTTATTTCTTTATTTATGAATTAATTGTCATAAACTTATTATTTATATATTTTATTTATGTTACTGATATTTAATTATGCTCAATTTATCGACTGTCAGATTGCTATCGTTATCAGATATGAATCTCTAAATTGTGATGAATTAAATTCTTTTGAGACAATATTATGTCAGTGTATATTTCTTTTGTGCTTGTGTAATTATTTCCTTATTTATTCACTGCTAGTGTAATTTATTATTCGATGAAATAACCACCAACGAGTGGATTGCTATATTTTAAGAATTTATGCAATAATCATAAAACATTTATTTTAATCTTGGTTGTGAACGATGTATTTATGTGACATAATAGCCCATTATTCATTACGTTTAACATCTTCAATTAGAGCGAAAAGACATGATAGTTATGCATAACACGATATATATCGGCAATATGAATCATAAAAAATACATTTTACCGAAGACAAGAATTTACAGGAGAATAATCACACATTAGCTATTTTTGGGTAGCTACCCTTCGACATACAATTTACATAAACATATTAATCGAGTGCCACATTGGCCACATATTAATCACAATCGGCAGAATAGTTATTAATTATCGCACGTATGCTGTGCGGATTCTCCACAGAGACTATAACTCAATGATCGCTACACAGTGACTAACTATTAGGTGCGCAACTAAGTTCCCGCTGTTTTTTTTCATGAAAATGCAACTTTATTGTAAAAAAATGTTTACAAATGAATCATTCAAAATATTGCCCATCGCTAGCGACAACTTTTTCCCATCTTTCTGGCAAAGCTCGAATACCGTCATGGTAGAAGTGTTCCTCTTTTGAGGCTATCCACGAATCAAGCCATTTTGAGATGTCTTCATATGAGCTGAACTGCTGATTAGCCAGACCATGCGCCATCGAACGGAACAAGTAATAATCGGACGGCGCAATATCTGGGGAATATGGTGGGGTAGGATTCCTATTTGAGCGTTTCTAAGTAGGTTTTAACGGGTTTGGCAACGTGAGGCCGAGCGTTGTCATGCTGTAGAATCACTTTTTCGGGCCTCTGCTCGTATTGTGCCCGCTTTTCGTGCAGTACTCGGCTCAATCGCATCAATTGAGTTCGATACCGTTCCCCAGTGATGGTTTCGTTCGGTTTTAACAGCTCATAATAAATAACACCGCTCTGGTCCCACCAAATACACAGCAAAATCTTCGCAGCGTGAATATTCGGCCGAGCCAACGAGGTAGAAGCATGACCGGGCAGTCCCCATGATTTTGTTCTCTTTGGGTTGCTGTAATGAATTCATTGTTCATCACCCGTAACGAAGCGATGAAGAAAACCCTTCTTTTTTTGCCACTAAAGCAGTTGTTCACAGGCGAAAAAACGACGCTCAACGTCTCTTGGCTTCAAATCATAAGGAACCCAAGTTCCTTGTTTTTGAATCATTCCCAACGCATGCAATCGCTTGGAAATGGCTTGGCGGGTAACTCCTAATGCTGAAGCAAGCTCTTTTTGCGTTTGGCACGGATCCTCATTGAGCAATGCCTCCAAATCAGCGTCTTCGAAAGTTTTTGGCCTTCCTTCACGCGAACGGTCGCAACATCAAAATCACCGTCTTTGAAGCGACGGAACCAATCACGGCATGTTGTTTCACTTAGAGCAGCATCTCCGTAAACTTTTTGGAGTTCTCGATGCACTTCAGCCGCCGTTTTCTTCGAATGAAAAAAGTAAAGCACCACTTCCCGCAAATGACGATTATTTGGCACAAAATCAGACATTTTCACACAACCAAAAGTATATGACGCAAAAACAAAATCACTAATGTGTCAAAGTGGTTTGTTTACCATATGTCTAAGCTTGGTTCATGACGTTTTGGTTATGTCCCAATCGACCAGCACTTCCTACTGGAGCCATCTATTGAAAAACAGCGAGAACTTAGTTGCGCACCTAATACAATGACGATTGTACAGTGACTAACTACAAAGACTGTTGTACAGAAACTATCCAGTCGTGCGCGGTACGGCAGTCCCTCGCCTCGCGAACTATGACTATTATATGCGCAGAGCGCAATTGTCTGTGTATCGGGTCAAACGCGGTACGATGAACCTACGGGGTTTGTACGGGTAACGGTACGGACAGAGTATAGCGAGACGAGGTATGTAATAAACATTAATTATTTCTCAAATTAAGAAACAGATATTGTAATCGAAAAATGAAAAGCGCAATTCATTTTTATACGGCGACTAGAAGGGCTTCGCCCTCCTGCTCGCTTGTATCCATCGACCTAGTGTTCTCTTCATACATTAAATACTTTTATTATTATCAGCCAATGACTATACCATGCTGAGCAATCCAGTTCTCGTCACCCATCGAGCCGTCGGGAGCGGATCGTAGCAGCGCCGCCTTCGTACACGATTAGCGAAAAGTTCTCGAGCTCCAAACCTTTTAACAATACGTAAAGTGTCAAGTCAAAACCAACCAACAATTAACAACCAAGGCACAAATGTGCCAACGAAGAATTATGGAAACAAATTAGACGGAGTCGGAAACGGTTCTAACGAACACACACTGAAGGTTTTACCCTTCAAGAAAAAGGTATCGGCAATTTCGTGAAAGTGGCTTCGCCGATACAGAACCCGATCATACCAGAGAATCCGATTATACCACAGATTCCGATTATACCACAGAATCCGATTATACCACAGAATCCGATTATACCATAGAATCCGATTATACCATAGAATCCAATTATACCAAGAAAATTCATAGGGAGCCGACAACTACCAAACCCAGATAGTAGCAGTGAAAAAACCTTAGGATATATCCAAGATTTATCAAGTTCATCCAGAAACAAAAGTGAAGGAAAAACCCAAGAGGAAAAAATATCTAAAACGATTAAATGCAACGAAACTATGAATACATCAATGGAAACCATGATGGAAACGGGAATGAATGATAATACTTCGACTCTTTCAGCCGAATTTAAAGCCATCCTGAGAGAACAGGCCGCAAAAATCGCTGATCTAAAGAGACAAACAAATGTATAGCAGAATATAATAATCACTCTGCAGCAAAGACTACAAAGGAAACCGATATCGAAGCCCAACCTAGCCGTCCCAACGAGAACGTGCAAGCAGCAAGCCCGTCAGATAACACCGCAGACGCAGGAGATGCAATAGCCACGGAAGTCGTCAACAAACCTCGGCGTGAGGAGAAAGAGACAACAACATCACTGGCAACAGAATCGTAGGCAGCAGCAGCGAAAGCGCCAACAGCTCTGGAGGAAGAAGCTCATGAGAGAACAGAGCAAACGCCGAGAGAAAAAACTATCCCGAATGACACAGCGTTTCAGCCCAAGGCCTCCAGGCCCCCGCCAATCAACGTGAACGGATGTAGTCCACAAGAATCGATCGCTCTAATCAAAGCTAAGGTTTCAGCAATAAGTAAGTTTAGCTTGAAACGTATCAGTCCAGAAAATCACATAATTATCACAGAAAAACTAGCAGATTATAAACAGGTACGGGAAGCGCTCGAAGAAGACGGAAAACAATATTTTTCCTCCACGCCGAAAGAAGAAAAACTTAAAACGTATCTTCTAAAAAGCCTCGAAGGTAACTTTGATCCGGAAGAGGTACGTCAGGAATTAACCGCGCTTCAGATTCCGAATATTGAAATTGTTAAAATCTCGTAATTCTCGACGAGGTTTTCGACCGCGAAAAACAAGAAACTTCCGATATTTATCGTACCTAAAGAATCTAACCTTTCTCCGCAGAGAAAAGTAGGTAACCTTTCGCAAATCAAAAGAGTCCCTTACCAAGAAATCGCGTGGGAAAAATTCCGTGAAACGAACAGAATGCAGTGTAGACGCTACCAACGAGAAGGGCACTCGACAGCGAATCGCCATCTTGCCCCGAGAAGTGAAAATGCATCGAAGATCATCCTGCAGGAGAATGTCCAGTAGACAATAGCAAGCTACCACCCGACGAACTCAATTGGGTTAAAGCAAAATGTGTTCACTGCAAGGGCGAAGGCCACGCCACGTCCTGCCGAGGCTGCCGAAATTAAAATAAATCAGGCAAAAAATCAAAGCACGCGTCGAGTTTGCAAATTTGCACAGGGAAACAAAAATTAAGAACATAGAAAGGTTCGTTACCCTAAAAATTCCGTAAAACGCAATAGTGAAAAGCTCTCAGCCATAGACAAACAGCGCCACGACACAAGCTGTACCCAACACACAAGAGATCTTATAGCGCCCGTCCTTGTCGACGGTATCGAGTCGTTGAGGACCGAAATTCGAAACTGCTTAGATCAAATAAGCAAAATAGCGACCGCCGTTGCCATGAATGCGAGTAGAATAGAGTCGATCTACGACGCACTCGAACTGGACTTCATCCATAAAGCCCACCGACATACCCGCGACCGAAAAATCAACGTTAGGGAACGAGTTAGATATAATCGCGATAAATGTAAATTCCCTAATCGAAAAGCAAAGAAGAGTGGCTCTTCTAGATCTATTACGTAATAACAATCCAGACTTCGTCCTCCTGGGTGAAACAAAATTAAGCGATAGATTCAACTTCTCTTTCCAAGGACACAGAGTCTTGAGAACAGATAGGAGGAACTCGATTCAAGGCGGAGGTACAGCAATTCTCGTGAAAGATTCAATGAAGTTTACAAGGCTTTTTCTGAATTCACAGGTATCGGATGTTTGCTTAGAAGCAACAGTGATAGAGATCAAATTTCCGGATAATTTCCCGCTCATAATAGTATCCGCGTACGCGTCGGACAAGAACAAGGGACAATTTATCCCTGAACTCCAAGCGCTATTCAATGAACTTAAGCTAAATTCACCCACGAACTTCTATATGGTAGCAGGATATATTAATGCTAAACACTCTGATTGGCAGAATACGACAAATAATCCGAGAGAGGTAGCACTTCAAAAATGGCTCTCAGATAACGAAACCTTTTTCAGGATCAATTTTTCCGGCTCCGAACTATCCTCGTTCCCGAGAGGAAATTCGTTTCTAGACGTATGCCTGACAGACAGCCGTCTAAACATTATTAATCTTTCATCCACAGACAGATTGGAAACGCTCGCGTATGACAGTGACCATAATACGATAAGAATGCGCATAGCGCGATCTAACCTCTTTGTGTTAGAAAAACCTCCCAAATCGCACAAATATAATTTCAGAAAAACGAACTGGTCGAAATTTACCGCAACATTAATCGAGGCAACGAGCCAAGTTCCTGCTTCTATTAGAAATAGACATAGCAGTTCCGAAAATGAATAAATTCAATTCTTCCGAGGCGTATTTCAGTGCACCTATTTCCCGACTCCAAAGGCATACGAGTTTTCTCTTAACAAATATTAATAAACTACACAGAGTGGGCTCCTCGAACAATCTCGTTCGTCTGAATATTCTTAAAAGTCTCTTAAATGACACGAGAAATAGACTGTAGTAAGATTTTTCTAAATCTATCAACTCATACTGGGATAACAAAATAAGAAATATTTTTATCGAGGATCCAAAAAAATGATGTTCACAAGTCAACGGGTTATTTAGGAAAAAGGCTATTTTGATATGCCAACGCTAAAAATTTCTCAAAACGAACAATTCCTGTTAGATAACGCAGATATTCCCGAAGAGTCTCTTGCTCTAGATGCAAACAATAAATTCATCGTGTCAAATCTTCTACATTAACTGAACGTCATAGAAGCTCACTTGACAGCAGCTAATACACGAAATATCAATCTGGAGACTTCGAGACTCGAAGATCGTATCACAAAAAAAATATCGACACTAGAAAACGAAATAGTTTTTGAAGAGAAAAGAATCGAATTCCAGTCACTCAATTCTCTCCGCGAAGTTAGCCTATGCTCCATCTGATGAAACATTCGCTGATTACTTTATCTTGGCAGAAACACAGAAATCTATAATACAGCAAACGACTATAGAATAGACATACACATACTGAAACTAATTCTTTTCTGCTCTCAATATACAATAAATATCACAAATCTACTGCCATCTCAGGATACGTCCCGCTCGAAGCTTTCACCTACTTAGACTCCTAAGACCTCATTCAAGATATAAACAAAATCCCAACGATCTATCATATATTAAGAGGCAATGATCAAAAAGCGTTTTACTGCCTCCATTGATGAAACAAAATAAAATTAAAGGCAGTTTCAGCCCCCCCCCCCTCAAGTTCTAAAGATGTATATACGGTTCACTAATGCTTATGTGGAATTCTTTTTGTAATAAATAGGGGGTCAACTTTTTAAATCGTAATCTTTACACGGCTACACCTTCGTGTCTGTGTGAAAAAAAATGTTGTGCAATGCATGCACTTTAAAAAACATAACAATTAAAAAATTTCACTGTAAATAAAAATTTTAAGCATTATACGCTCTTTGGAAAAATGTATTACTCAAAATGTATGCATCCAGTTAGGGCAAATATTTTAAATGCATTCCGAACATTGAGGCAATTTGTCAATTTATTCGACTATTTTGTGTGTAGACAGAATTAATCCTGCGAAAGAAAATGTTATGCAATAGACGCAATTTCCAAAATATTAAGCAATATTCAGTTCATCCCCATTTAAGGATACCGTTATACAGTCCCACTGCACTCGTATTGGTGCTGTTAATCATTCTCATCACGTTTTGTATCTAGCATAATCATTTCGGGCTATTCAAATGTATTGCCTTGGAATTTCGTTCGACGTTAACGATGCAAATTAAAATATCATACAGTTCGGGACGCATATCCCTTATGCCACTGCTCGCTAAATATTCATGCTGTATATCGTATAAAGATGAAGTTCCATCAGAAGAAATGGATGAAGGAATGGATGCGCATGAACGACCATGACCTTTAAATGGTGGTATTTTACTTCTTGTTCCTTTGAATTTAGATATGGCGGATGTGGAACAAGATGTTTACAACGGTAAAGAACGTATCTATTTTATTTTTGTCATGATAGACTGCATTCTTTCGTTCTCACTCGTTACGCACTTCAGAAGAATTAAATGTTTTAAATATTTCAACCCAGTGAGGGGTGTGCTCCGGACATTCGGGTAGTTTGTCAAATTATCTTACTGTTTTGTGTGTACAGAAAGAATTTGTTTTGCGAAAGAAAATGTTATCTAATATACGAAAATTAAAAATCATTAATTAATATTAGCTTCATCCGTCATCATTTTTTTGTTGCTGTTAATCGTTCTCATAACTTTTTGTGTCTAGTATAGTCATTTTGTGCTATCAAAATGTTTGTCTTGAAATTTGAGCGCATCTTAACAATCCAAACTAAAACATCATATAGTCCAGGGTGACTATCCCTGGTGTCTGCTCGCTAAATATTCATAATGTCTATGGTATTAAGGTGACGTCCCAGCGGAAGAAGGATATGAGCACGAACGACCATTATCTCCGAATGTTGTCATTCTTCATCCTGCTCGTTTGGATTCAAATATGGCGGATGTAGAGCAACATGTTTACAACGGTAAGGAACGTATTTATTTTATTTTCATCATGATAGACTGCGTTCTTTTGCTCTCACTCGTTCGATTAATTACAAACCTATCGGCAATTAAATTATTTGAATATTTGCTTCGAACTCACAATTACAGGATTGAGTAATTTTTTTAAATAGCATTCGAACACAAATTCAATAAACGTATTGTATGTAAAAATGGAGTATTGTTGTTATTTGGCAGAAAAATGTTAATTAATGCTTTTATTAATGAAGCAGCAATTCTTTCAAATATCCATTGACATTTAATGATTTAAAGGCGAACTTCGAGGAGAAGTAGGCGCAGACCAAAATGAACTGGAACAACCATTATCTCCGATTGCTGCCAATCCTTTGGTTTTTTATATCGCCAACGCGGAGCGCGACGTTAACAACAGTAATATACGTATCTATTTACTTCCTTACTTATGAATATTTCTTGGGAACATGAAACTTCCGGCATCGAACACATTGAAATATGCAGTTCAGAATAAATCTTAATGATGTAGTCATTTTATCTTGTAGGATTCGAAATACAGCATGCTGATCAAATAATGATCGATATCGGATCGTCAGACGAAGATTCAGGTAATTTAATTTTTCTACGTCATTTTTATTTGAATAGCAAATTCCACAGATATAAGTGGCTGTCAAAATTAATTTTTTTTTCGGTAATTCTGTTTAGATTCCGTCCAAGAAGTTCCCATCGAGGATGTGATCGCTACAGATGGTCGTCATAGTCACGGTAATAAACAACTAACATTTATAATGAAGATTCTTATAATTTTTATTTTTATCGTAATAGTTGTAACACCGTTTGGAGGAATAATTTTGTGGGCGTATTTTCGTAGCTCCTTCCTGATTTTAGTCCCGCAATATATTTATTGCATATGCAAAACAGATTACATGTAATTTGCCGTGTCAATGAAGAAAATGAATACGGTGTATAATAGGCAAAGCCGCATTAGCTGTCGACAATCAGATACCCACATAGCACAATATCTAAAAGGAAATATATGAAAGATACATTTGTGTTTGCAGATCAAAATTGTCTTGCAACAATATAAGTTATTAGGCATCCGAATAAGATATATTGCAATTTTAAAAGCAATACATGATGGTATTACGATATCATATGAAAAGGCATGTTAGCGTCCTGAGACAAATACATTTGCGCCAATCTAACCGACCGACGGCAAGACGCTTTGAGTATATCCCACTCTAGCCAATTTCCATTAGCCACATTTTTTAAGGATTACATTTCCATATCAATGACTAGAGAGCGTTCTGAATATACTTTATGTTGCAATTATATGCATTGGCACACCGGAAATTAAACAACCGGCCTTTCTGCGCCGGATATTGGTTCTCCTTTTCTCTGTCTGTTCTATCTGCTGAGATGGGACAAGACAAATATAAAATTATACAGGAATGAAATTTAACGGCACACTGTGCTATGGAATAATTGGACTAATATTTGTATACAGCATTTGTAAAGTGTTGTACAGTTCGGTGCAGTGAGATAAGAAATTATGAAGATATTTTTAGATTGTGAAACAGTTATTTATTTGCGTATTTTAGGTATATACGGAAATTTATTGAAATTAATAGTGATTATATTAGAGAATAGTGACAGAATTTCATGTAAATGCAGTTATTATATAAGTGCAGTGTCCATGGAATTATGTACGTAAATGAAGTGCTTTCCTTGTTTTATTTGGTTATAAATCAACGCGGTGTCATTTATAGTTTATTAGTTTACTTAACCTTTAAGCGCTAAAAATTTGTGTAGTGTTTTGAAATTATAAGTTGCAATTCGTTATGTTTGTGGCTTCATTAGCTAATTATTGAAAAATTTCGGTTATTGATAAAAATATATGCAACGAAAGTTTGATACAAGTGCCGTTATTTAACAAGTGCAGTGTCATTTCGTTATAATTAAACGCGGTGCCATTCGTAATTTATTATAGTTTACTTGACCTTTAACCTCCAAGATGTGTTTAGTGTTTTGAAATTATAAGTGGTGATTCGTTTGTTTGTGACTTTATTAGCTTGTTATCGAAAAGTTACGGTTATTGGTTAAAATATATGCAACGAAAGTTTGATATAAGTGCGGTTATTACATAAGTGCAGTGTCTTGCGTTGGAATTAAACGCGATGTCATGCGTAATTTATTAGTCTACTCAACCTTTAACCTTAAAAATGTGTTTAGTTTTTTGAAATTATAGGTAGTGATTCGTTTATTTGTGGCTATATTAGCTGATTATGCATGTACTTGACAACACATGTTTCAAATGTTTCCAACTTATTTCACAAGTATTTGTCACTATACGAGATCGCTTTTGTAAATGTACTAGTCTCAAGTGTTGCACACATTATGTTGTTTTTTTTTGCGGCTGAGACGATTTGAGAATATTATCATAGGAAAATATGTTGTTAAAAGAGTAGAGAGGGAAGGAGGATGAAAGGGATGTGGACATAAGGGTTCTCCGGTGTCTGCCGAATGGTACGCACCGAGGTTGTGACGCTCTACAAAATTTTCCGAATTTCATTCGCTCTAGCTCGATCTAGCTATACAAAGTGAGTTGCCACGTATAATACGGGATCCCAACTACCCGCGGGCCCATGGGCCACGCATAGAACGAACATAGTCGGTGCGAATCTGCCAATTAATACGAACAACGACCCAGCAGCATCGCTGTCTCGACTGACAAGCAACATGGCGGCGAAGCCACTTCCGACGCCCAAACGACGACTCGAACAAAACATAGCTGAAATTCACCGTTCGGCTGCCGGCAGCAGCAAGACGAATTATAAAAGAACGGCGCCTGCATCACGCGAACTCGAGAAATTATATCAACAAACGAGAAGTGAAAATAAGTTGCCAAAAAAAACCTTAGAAAAGCTGTCGTTACCCCAAGCCCGCAGAGCGCTGACGGCGCCGCGGCGGGAGCCCAAAGCACATCAGGTTTGCAAGCCAATGAAACGTCAACAGGTGCGAGCGCACCCATTCCGACCGGTGAATGGAAATTTCCGAAACGCACGGTCAAAAAGCCGCGCCGTGCTGCGCGAGATACTTCGACGGATTCCAGACGCTCGACCAATAGCTACGCAAGCCTCCCCGAAGATTCCAACATGGAACTCGAGAAAGACCGCGAAGAAGATTTGCAACCGGCAATCAAAGAGCCGAGACCTCCGCCAATCAGCGCACTCAACACAAGCCTCAGCACGATAATCGCGAAGCTTTCGACCGGCGGAATGCAAAAGAAAGATTTCTCGCTGTTTCAGAAAGACGACGACCATGTGAAAATTCACGCGTCTAACTGCGCAAATTACCGTCGTATCAAGACTCTACTGACGGAGGGCAATGTGGAATTTTATACATACACCCCCAAGAACTTGCGCCCGAAAACGTTCGTGCTGAAGGGAATCCAAGGAGACTTCACAGACGACGCGATAAAGACCGAGCTCAACGAAATTCTACCGAACGCGCCGGTGATGAAAGTTATCAGACACAACTTCGTCAAATCGAAACCAAAACTCGTGTGCCACCTAGTGCAGCTTCCTGCGAATTATAACAGCTCAGAGCTGTTCAAAGTAAAGTTCGTGTCCTATCAGAAAGTAAGATGGGAACACATCCGCAAATCAGATATATTCCAGTGCTATAAATGCCAAAGGGTCGGGCACAGTAGTGCCAATTGTAATATGCCATCGCGCTGCGTAAAATGTGCTCTCACGCACGAACCGGGAAAATGCACCATCGATAAAAATTCGCCAAAAGAAAACATGAAATGTGCCAATTGTGGCAATCCCGGCCATCCAGCCTCATATCGTGATTGCGATTTCCTTAAATTCGCAACCCTAGAGCTCAAATTGCGAACATCGTCGAATAACGCAGAGCGCCGTGCAAAGGCCGAGAGAATCTTCGCCACAGTCACACCGGCGTTCACTTACACGCAGGCGTCAGCTGGCCCGCAGAGACCGCAAGGACCTCGCTCGAGACTCATGGCTCCCCCATACAGAAGCTCCCGCGCCGGAGCGCCACCGCAACGGACCGACGACTGGGCCTCCCCCCCACCAAGCCCGCCAGACTGGCTACAATCCTGGAAGAACGAGATGACTGGGTTCTTCGCAGCGCAATTTTCCTCGATGGCCGCGCAACTCGCAGAGCATGCTAAGATGATTGAATTCCTATTAAGCACAACATGTCAAGAATAGCCCAGGGTCCCCAACAACGCACTGTCGGTTCCATTTCCAGTTCCAATCATTTAAAAATAGCAGCCATTAACGTAAATTCAATAATATCTATCAGCAGGCGATATGAGCTCCTCAATTTTGCTAACAAATACAACCACGACATTATTCTCATTTCCGAAACAAAACTTAACCAGAATCACAAACTTGCCTTTACGAACTATCACTTTATCAGAACCGACAGACGGGATGCAATCCAGGGCGGAGGAACTGCGATGCTAGTCAAAAAATCACTTAGTTTCGAAGTAATTACCGTACCGTCGTCGGCTAAAAATAATACTCTCGAGTTCACGACCATTATGATCTGACTACATAACTCACGTTTATTTGTTGTAAGCGCGTACGCGACACCCAACAATCTAAGAATTTTTACAGATGAGCTTAGCGCTCTTTGCCGAGACCTTAATCTACGAGACGCCGGTAATTATTTTATAATAGGCGGCGACATCAACGCTCGACGTTCGGACTGGGGGGATGCAACCACAAACCAAAGAGGTAGATTAATCGCTCAGTGGGCAGCCGCAGAGGCTGTCGATTATAAGGCAAAGTTCCTAGCCCCCTCAGAGCCTACGTTTATTCGTGCGAGTACGTTTCTTGATATTTTCATCGTCGATGCGCGACTGACGTGTTCCGATTTGTTAAATGGTAAACTTAAAACGCTCGAGTATGACAGCGACCACAATGCGATATCCGGCACATTCAGTATACCGAATAATACGTTTGTCTTTCGAGACGATGACGCTTCAACCCTTAGGAGGAATTTTAAATCCACTAAATGGAAAAGATTTACAAGGAAGCTTTCGAGAAGCTACTCACAATTTGTACCCGACGATAAGAACTTAACAATAGCAGAGATCGATGCGGCGCTCCGCGGGATCTCCGTTTCAATTTCAGACGCGATTTCAAATTCAGTTCCTACCACAAAACCATCAAACAGTATACTTAAATATGTAAATAACAAAATCCTTAAACTTCAACGCAACAAATCCTTCCTTCTCACTTTGTTCAATAGACTCCAGAAAAACGATGCCGCGCAGCGTCGTCATCTGACGTTAGCAACGAAGGCCGCGCTTGTAGCGACCCGAGAAGAGCTACACTCCGAATTTAAATTAGCGACTGAATCGTATTGGGCGTCCCAAGTACAACAAATAGACCACAGGAAACCGGAAGCATTCTTTCCAAAGCTTAATCGTCTCCTCAGACCGAGACAAGATATCACGATGGGTGAATTACACATTGATAAACTCAATAGAAGCATAATTGATCGTACCCAGTGTGATTGCTCGCGCTCGACAACGGATAACTCTAAGTTTATTGTTTCTGATCACTTAGATAAACTGAACGTTATCGGAGCTCACTATGAACTAGTTAATTCGCCGCGATATTTAAATAATCACACGACACTTAAAACTATCGTCGATCGCGAGGCCGAACTCATTAGAAATGATTTTCATGCAAGCCGAGAAAACGGATCGACATACGTCGTTTTCTCGCCGGAGAACAAAGCTCATGCACCGTCAGTCCCGGAAGACTTATTGGATTATTTTTGCCCGCTACACGAATTAACGAAAATTTTTAAAAAGCTCCCAAACAAAACCTCGTTTGGCCTCGATGACATCCCGCGATTGTGCTAAAGCATCTGCCAAAAAAAATAATTCACGATTACTCGATTCTTTTCAACAATGCACTAAATCGCCACTACTTTCCCTCCGATTGGAAGTGCGCGAAGGTTCTTCCAATAAAAAAAAGGCAAGGAGCAAAGCAACCCGGCCAGCTACCGACCTATCTGCTTGACCCATAATATTAGCAAAGTTTTCGAGGCTATAATTAACTCACGCATCAGTCAATTCACCACACAGCATAATATCATCCCAGCAACACAATTCGGATTCAAGCACAATCATTCAACTTCTCACGCAATACATAAATTTCTAGCAGACACAAATTCTTTTATCCACAAAAAAGAGATGGTCGGGGCGTCGCTCCTTGACCTGGAAAAAGCTTTCGATACGGTGTGGCATAACGGGCTTCTGTTCAAATTAAAGCACAAGCATTTCCCTCGATGGCTCATTTTTATTATTTTAGATATGATTTCTAACAAATATTTTAAAACCTGGGATGGTACAAATCTTTCGACATTAGATTTCGAAATACGCGAAGGGCTTCAACAGGGCACAGTAAATTCCCCGCTATTGTTTAATATCTATACTAGCGACATCCTTAATCGTTTCGGCCTGAACCAAGACGGTAAATCCTTCGCGTTAGCTTTCGCTGACGATCTAATCGTCTACACATTTGGAAAATTAACAGCAGATATCCAATCAAAGCTAGAAGTTTTGGTCGAGAAGGTCAACATGTGGTACGCCGCATGGAACCTCCGCCTAAACCCTGAAAAATGCGAGACGATTCTTTTCAGGAGACCAGTAGATTTAATTTCACATCATTATAATACGGGTTGGCGAAATTTCCAAATCCAAACCACCAAGCCAGGAACGGATGAGAAAGTTGACGTCCCCCACAAGCACGTTGTTAAATATCTGGGCGTCCAATTAGATCAGCTGCTTCGAGGAAATATTCATGTTGATAAACAACTAATTAAAGGAAAAGCGGCCTTCGTTGCGAACAGCAGAATATTTTATAATAAATATTTAACCGTGCGCGCGAAGATAATTCTATACCTCCTCCTAATCCGACCAATCATCACGTACGCTGCGCCTACGTGGTGGAATCTGAACGTCTCGATGATGGAAAAATTACGTCAATTCGAACGGAAATGTCTGCGAGTTTGCCTTAGGCAATACCGCGATCCCGACGACGATTACCACAGCTTTATTAGCAATAAGCGAATTTATGACATGGCAAACATCCCGCGCATTGATAGTTTTATTATTAAATTAACTAGAGATTATTTTAGTCGTCTAAGACAAATATTAAACCCCACTATGGACCAGTACACGAATATCGCTGATGACCTGGCGAGAGCTCAGCTCAGTACGGGATATATCCCACCTCAATTATTTATGTGGATCGATAACTCCGGCTTAATCCAAGATGAAAATAACGTGCCTACACTGTTTCACTGGAAAAGAAATAAGGCAAATAAGCGAATCTCGCTTCGCGCCGATAGCTTCCGCAGGCATCCAGAAATGTTTCGCGACTCGGTGGCGCTACCGGAAAGAGACACTGTTGATTTCCATCGTTTAAACGTTCGTAAATACTGGTGGCTTTCTCGGCAATCTGTGCATCTACGCGAGTTAGAGCACAGGAAAGCCCTAATTGCAGCCGCTAATAGACAAAAACGACGTTTAGCTCGCCCGCTCTAAGCGGAGACGAGACATAAGAAGAAAGCTGTACTACGTGCACTCTGTACATATGTAAATAGTCTTAGTTTGTAGTTCTAGATTTAAACACCTTTTAGTTTTAAGTTCTACCGACATATGAGATGTACACAGGGTTTTCGTTTCTTATTGCATTTTTTTCTTTTTTTTCCCTACGAATATACGCTGGCGGGCGTATTTAATGTATGACTCGAGGTCTCTACAAGCCTAACCGGCTAATACTTATTTTTTTGTTACATCCTCTGCGATAAGCTATTGTTAAGCACGAGTTTCTCCACCGGAGAACCAATGCTCACATCAACCACAATATGATGAGTCTTTTTGTATGTTTTTATTTCACTCCACAATATTATTGTAAAGCTGAAGAAATAAATCATTTATAAAAAAAAAAAAAAAAAAAAAAAAGATGTGGACATAAGAGGAAGGAAAGTTATGGATTTATAGTTATGGTAATCTAAATGTACACCGAGAAATGCAATGTTCAATCATGTGAGATACATCCTTATAAGTATAAGAGAAAAAGATAAGAAATAATTTATTTGTTGTGCTTGCAGTATTGAATCCATTTATTGAGTAATATATAGGAGGGGGCGTAAATATAATACGTGGACGATCGAAGCACTTTATAGGAGAAGATAGCAAAAACTATGCCGGAATAGATTACCAACGGTACTCATACGATGATACACCAGGAATATCCTTTGCGCCCGTTTTTTGTTAGACCTACTCTTATCCAACGTTATATTAAATCGAAATGTATTTTCGCACTTATGAATATCTCGAAAACGGCTGAGAAGCGCATCCTATTACTTGCACCTATTGCACCCCTGGGTGCGACCTACCTTTAAAAAAAATTTGGTCCGAATCGGTGTTCCACGTACCTGGAGGTCCCCTTGTAAGTATCGGTGTTCCTTATAATACCGATCGACTCGTATAAATGCAATAATTTTTTATTTTGTGTAAATTTTTACTATGAACGTGAACGGAGTCACAGAAGACATTTCAGTAACGCTCTATAATTATGTCATTGCATCCCCGCATTGCGGTTATATAATAAACCAAACGACATTTACATCCAATCACATGTTGAGTCGAAGCTCAAACATAGCAGGGCCGAGTGTTTGCTGCGATAACGAGAATTGCTCAGAAATTTGTAGTGAGTCATTCACTTTATTTAACTGTTATTAGAATTTTCCGACGGATTTTGTACTGAATTATAATCCAAACTAACCCACATTAGCACGACAATTCGTGAAAGTCTCAATTTTTCAATTCGTTCTCATTTCAGTATCTGAATTGTAAAAGGTATTATCGGTACCATTCTAGTGTAACGGTGATTATGGGTTCCCAACTGAGAAATTTTGTGTTTCAGTCCTTGCACACTGGTTATGATAGTTCTTTGCGATTACAAGGCTTGCTCGGCAATTGGTAGTAATTGTATTTTATAGAATTTTGTACGAATTCTCCACAGAATAATATCATAGGCTATTATAAACAACTAATCGGAACTGATGCAAAATATGTGATAGTCACAATTTTCAGCGTATTCTAATTTCACTTTCTAAATTCCAAAGGTACAGTAGCGGACAAAAGTTTAAGACGATGAATTACAATTTGGTTCATAGATCTGTCATACAAGTACTAACGTTTCTTTCGGCTTGTTGTTTTTTTACAATACATGTGTACGTTTGACCTTCATAATGTAGAAGTCTCGGTCATCAAATGTAAACAATATAGATTATACAATTTTTTTTTTCTTCCAACCATCTGTAAACAGCGGACATTAGTTTAAGACGATCTGTCGAACAAGATACCCGTAGTCGATCCACGCAATAATTTGATATATTAATACTGTAAATAGTTTGTGGTGTATCATCCAGTGTCTTAAGTTTAATTACGTACGAAAAGAGTATGGGTAAAGCCCGTAATTTGTCATCAACTGAACGAAAACTAATCGTGTCTCTACGGAAGCAAAATGAGACATTTTCTTCAATTGCAACTCAAATGAATCGATCAGAAACTTCTTGTAAGCAAGCGTGGTACAAGTTTGTGAAGACTGGGGACTATTTTGATCGACCAAAAAACGGTAGACCGCGGAAAACCACGCCAATGCTGGATCGTCGGATTCATCGATTAAGCGAGAGAGATCGTTTTCGTTCAGCAGTCGATATCAGAGCTGAAATATCCAGTAATAATAATGCACAAATTAGTGTAAGAACTGTCCGAAGACGATTAGACGAATTCAATTTGAAAGCACGAAAGCCACGGAACAAGCCGATGCTCAGTAAAAAGAATAAAAAATTACGACTGCAATTTGCTAAGGCTCATCGGCATTGGACAAGTGAGGATTGGCAAAATGTGCTATTTTCGGACGAATCCAAATTCAACCGAATTTGTTCTGACGGGATACTGTATGTAAGACGTCGAATTGGCGAAGATTTAAATCCTCGATGTGTTTACCAACAGTTAAGCATGGAGGTGGAAACGTAATGGTGTGGGCATATTTTTCTCGCAATGGTCCTGGACCAATACGCCGAATTAATGGAATCATGGACCGTTTTCAATACTTGGATATATTGAAAAATACTATGTTACCGTATGCCTACGAAAATATGGGTGATAATTTTATTTATCAACAAGATAATGACCCAAAGCATACGGCTCGGGTAGTGAAAAGTTTTTTTCAAGGGGAAAAAATCACTTTATTACCGTGGCCGTCGCAGTCGCCGGATTTAAATCCAATTGAAAACTTATGGTGTACCATAAAAAGAAGGGTTCAAAGAAATAAACCAAAAAATTTTGACGATTTGTACTCTTTGGTTGAAAAAACGTGGAATGAAACAACTGTGGACGACTGCAAAAAATTAATTGATTCAATGCCTCAAAGATGTGCTGATGTGATAAAAAATAATGACTGTGGACAAAGTATTGGAGGGAGGAAAATATCTGTATATTTTCTACCAAAAAATATTTTTTTACGTATAGTCTTAAACTTTTGTCCCCGAAGATATCAAACAAATTTATGTTTTCTTTGTTTATTGTATCTAATGTTGTTACGCGCAAAATTGAATTTATGTAATAAATATATGAATTAATGATTAATTAGCTAATACAAAAAAAAATCCACTGAGTCAATTCTTTTCAAAAAAAAATCAACGATTACTTTTTTTTTCCTCTCCGTCTTAAACTTTTGTCCGCTACTGTACATATTGGTACCCGTCATTTCGTCGTAATGGTGGTTATGGAGACCGAGACTAACCATTTATGATTTCGGTGCTGGCATGTACTCTTACAATAAAGGAAAATGGTCGCATTGGCCAATAACTTGAATAATTATTCAACGTAATAAAGTATACTTGGAAAATAAGGTTAAAGGAACGCTAAACGAATGATGTAGTGCCATACTGTATTTTTTAGATGTATACGTTCTCAGATATAAGTAATGGTGAATATTGTATGGATATTTGTAGTGAACGTGTGGACAACGTACGTCCATAAGGTAATTCATGTTATTCACAGTTTTTCAGTGAACTTTAAGTTCTACATTCTTTAATGTAATGGTACATATTGGTACCATTCGCAGTGTTGTAAGGGTGATTGCAAGGACCTATGCTCGGAATAAGTACTCTAAGCAATAAGTTGTCCATAATTGGTTTTATGCGAATGTACATATTAAATATAGATGTAGCGATGCTTGTCTTGCATACAAGTAGACAATTCGAATGAGAAGAATATATAGGTGACACCAGCGCAGTGATTAGCGCTCTTACGCAGTACCTGAACAAACCGGGTTCGATTTCAGGTGATCACCATATATTTTCTCTCTTCGTTATTTCGGCAGGCCATCGTCACTACCATTCTACACTGTAAGAACTATCGTCGATATCATACCGACCCTAGCTACCAATATCTATATAGTGATAAATAGGATAGGGGCGTGCGAATCAATCAACATAAAAACCATAGATGAGTCTTCCCATCTAACAATAGTCGAAGGCGTACGAGGCCTCGCGCGAGCGATTGACACCTACCTCCCCCCAATCGTCTATGAACGCCCGAGCCTCTAGCACGCTCCGTGCGAACTCAATAATTGTAGTGCGGCCAATTATCTATTTATATCTTTGGTATAATCTAAAACATCCGTGAAAGTTTAACGATAATCGGGTAGAGGACTAATTGTGTGAAAGTTCAGGTATGATATTTTTATAATTATATAGTTTTAAAACGTACAAATAAACAAAAAACAATCGTTCATTTCTGACGCCTCGTGTTCCATGTATGCAGGACGGTTGGGCCCATTAGCAGGACGCCCACTCTCGCTCACTGTCTAATTGGCGACATTTTTGAAAGGACAAATTTATAAAGACGCAGAACTCTTGAAGATCCGTTATGGATACATATATGTCCGTTTGGGCAATATACGGTGTGGCGGCAGCCGATAATCCGACATCAACCACATAATATCGACTAGCGGCGTCAGGCCGTCAAATCGGCCACCAGCAAGCGTCTACACATTCCGTTTCATTCCGGCGTACCGTGCGAAATCTTACAGATAAGTGACTATCCGGTCTGAATAGACCGTGATAGAATATTTCGTTAGAAGATATTTGCTATCGAGCAATAATTTATGAATGTTCATCAAATATTGCATCTCGTCTGACATTTTTAACCACTTCTCATGTAAGTGAAGAAATGTCAGGCAAGAAAGTATTATATGAAAGAATATATTTATGATTGTTGTCATTTTGAACTGTCAATATGGACATGAACCGAGGTTAAACGCTGAGTGTACTTCAGCAGATCGGACAGAGAAAACTATGGCATTACACATTTGCACTTTTATATGTCGCCGTTGGCTGAATCTGCAACAAATGTCAATCTGTCATATACGCTGTAGTTTTATAGATATTTTGCTGTAGTCTTTGAAGGAGACGCACTCAATTCTGTTATATACCCTATAGTGGGTCTAATTGCATTTATGGACATTTATGAATATATATATATATAATTAATGATATTTATTGAATTGATATTATGAACCTGTCCGGTCATTAAATTTATGCCAATAATTGATATTTAGTGCATTTATATATGAATATGTCCGGTCGTTGAAGTATGCCAATAATTGATATTTATTGAATTTATATTGTGAGTATGTCCGATTACTGAATCTATGCGCATAATTGATATTTATTGAATTTGCATTAGGACTAGGTCCGATTATTGAATTTATGCGAATAATTGATATTGATTGAATTTATACTATGAACCTGTCCGGCTTAATGAATTTATGCACTTAATTGATATTTATTGAATTTACATTAGGACTATGTTCGATCATTGAATTTATGCCAATAATTGATATTTATTGAATTTATATATGAATGAGTCCGGTTATTGAAGTATGCGAATAATTGACATTTATTGAATTTATACTATGAGTATGTCCGGTTATTGAGTTTATACAAATAACCGATATTTCTTGAACTGTATGAGGAACTGTTCGCACATAAACATTGAGGAATAACGACTTCTATGATATTGTAATAAATTAGGTAAACAATGCCACATGCTTGACTTTCTCTTGTCTCACACCCACTCATAAAATGAAATGTGTAGTGGCCTAGTCACGCCTTGGTCGTGTCGTTACGGTTCTATTGTATTTAATGCGGATAAAAAATATATTGCTTACATTTCAAGCTGATTGCTCTCATTGGGAGATCATCCTATATTGTAATATCCCTTCGGATTATAATAAATATAAAGAAAATAAACATAAAGATAGATTTGAATAGTACAAATCTTTAAATAAAGAAAATATTTATTACACATGGCGCCCAACGTGGGGCAAGAGAAAGTTTAACAAAATTGAGAATAATATTAATCAAAACTAACGGAATGAAATTTGAGATATACCGTTTTGTGTAATTTGAAATCAATAGCAAAATTAATCAATACATGCTAACTAGATCAAAAGCTAACCGCGTAGTTGAGACACCAGATATCGGTATTCCCGAGATAGCGACAAGTACGATGCCACTTAATCCCACCGAAATGCCTGAAGTAAATTTACCGGTGTTAGGAACTGACGCAGAGCAGCTTCGCATAGAGCGAGAGCGGATGAGCAGGCAGCGTACGGAGTGGGATGGCTTGCGATTAAGAATGATAGACGAATTGGGTGAAATGCGTATCTCGCAAGAACGAATGGAAAGGGAGATCGTGCGATTACAAGCAGAAAACGAACAGCTACGGCACATCTCCCATGTAAGCGACGAAGGACGCAGAAATTCAGGGATGTTAAACGGGCTCGTTCATGGGATCCAATCGATGAACCTGAATATTAAACCACCTAAGTTTGGTCTAGATTTGTTAGCAAACCCCAACGAGTTTATAGAACAATTAGAAAAGTTTTTTCTTGTAAAAAAAAGTCCAGGAGGATTGTAAATTGCTGGTACTTGAAAATCTTTTAGAAGGTCGAGCCCGGGATTGGTACAAGGTACAAAGGCGAGCGTATACCGATTTCGACGATTTCAAACGTGAATTTCTCATATAATTTTATTCCATTCCTACTCAAGTTCGGTTAAAGGCTCAGTGGTCGGCACGGCGGTACATTCCTTCGAATGGTAACATGCAGGCTTACTTCTTAAAGCAAGCTAGTGCAGCACAATATTTCACCCCCAAGCTGGATGATTACGAAATTAATTATAGCGTCGTACAACAATTACCCATGCGTGCAAGGGACGCACTTGTCACAGTAGACTATGGTGATATAAACGTCGTAGCGCGTGCCTTGGCGCAGCTTGACACATCAAATGAGGAATACCGAAGCCGTGACGTCCGTCACCATAATAATTACAGCAATACAAGCAGCAATTCTTCCTCGAACACTAGTGGGAGTAGTGGGAGATCGAGAGTTGCGACAAGTACACCAAACTCACAGCTTCCGAGTCATAACCGGAGTAACTTTCAAGCGCCTTCGTATCGTGCCCGGGGGATGGATGTTAAGGGCGCCCCGTGGTATCCATTACCGAATGCCACTGTGCCTCCGCCTGATTATGTTATCCATGGACCTATGGATCATTCTCAGGACGTTGTTGGTATGTTGCCATCTTCAGGTCCGAACCCGGACTCTTTAAACTAATTTGCGGTGCCATGTGTCGAGTGTCCGACATGCGCCGACATCCTTTCGATTTGTTTGAGGACCTCACATCGTCAATATCCAGGAAAACGACCGAGAAAAGCAATCAGGAAAAAGGCTTTCAGGCATCCTCTTGTCCGCACGCAATTTTATTTTTTTTGAACATTCCAGTTTCCACGCTTTGGGATACGGGTAGTCAGGTGACTTGCATCTCCGAAAATTTCTACGCTTATTTGGGTGGGCTAACGCGTCTTGTTGAGCTACCAGTCGCAAATATGGTCGTTCTCACGGCGATTCGAGAAAAACCAACGCCCGTCAGAAAACAAGTATTACTTGAACTAGGAGTAGGCGAACGAAAACTACCCACTGTTTTCCTGGTCATACCACATTTAACAAGTTAAGTGATACTAGGTAGCGATTGGATGTTGCGTTTGGGGGTAGTCATCAATTTTTCCAGTCAAACGTTAACAGTTAATGGAGAAAGTATTCCTGCTGATCTGACGTCCTTTGGAAGGGAGCCAATGGAACGCCTACAAGTAGCTCAAGAAGATGATTTCACGTTCATTCAAATAATACGGGTGCAAGACGCGAAGGGAAGTATCGCAGTCGGAAATTCCAAGGATAAGAGTTCTTGGGTAGACTCAGTCCACTAAGAAACCTCGATGCATACTGCGGAAACCCCGCTGCCTCGGTTTAACTCGACATTTTTGAAGGTAAACGATAAAACAGAGTCCGATTTAGAACCACATTGCTGCGAGCAAGGAGTCGCCCACCAACATGACGAAACGTCCTACAAAAGAGGAGATATCTCATCAAGCGATGCCAGCTTTGAACAACGGTCAAATGAATCGATGACGGAAATCCACGTTGAAGAACTCCCAATAGAATCCTCCGTTGAAAATAACGAGTTACCTGCTATGGTGGCACATAATGGCATAGACCATGAGGTGATAAGTGACATATGCGCCTTATTCCAGCTACCGGCCAAACTTCAACAGCATCTATGGAATGACTTTGCGTCCGACAACAGTGAAAGATCACCTTCGCAGGGCGAAATCCTTTTGGGTGATCGTGTGTACCATAGCCAGACAACGCAGGATGAAGAACAAAGGTTTTCGAATCTCCAGGACCAGCTCGACGTCGAATTAACAGACGCACCATACTCATGCAACCTTTACCGACAGGGAGAGGACGAGAACTTTTACAAGGACGTGAACTCTATACTGGTCGGACTGTCGAACTATAATAGAGATCAACGTGAATCAGTAGGTCAGTTGTTAATTAAATACAAGCAGTTGTTCTCATATAAAACACGGAGTGCTGACGCTTATGAACATCGTATACGACTCAAAGAGCCAAGCGTTATTGTGCGACGTTCATATCCCGTACCCTTGGCTATCCGAGAGGCTGTAGGACGGGAAATACAAGACATGCTAACAGCGGGAATTATTGAGCGTTCCGAGAGTCAATATTGTAACCCTTTGCGCATCGTAGAAAAAAAGGATGGGCGTATTCGCGTGTGTCTGGATGCACGGTTTATTTATAATATTATTGAGTTCGACAACAAGTCACCTCCCATGATCGGTGAAATACTTCAAAAAAATCACGGCACTAAATGTATATCAACTACCGATTTGGCGTTTGGATATTGGCAGATTCCGTTGGAAAATAGTTCGGAGCCGTATACCGCTTTTTTGTACGGTTCCCAACTATACCAGTTTTGTCGGATTCCTTTTGGGCTGAAGACCGCCGGAAGTGGTTTGATGCGCGCACTTAATCTTGCGCTAGGGCCGAACTTTGATACTTTCCTAACCTGTTATGTCGACGACTTATTGATCACCTCACCATCATTTGAACAACATCTAGAACACCTTGATTTATTATTCGGGAAGTTGCAGGAACGTAATTTCACGCTCCGTCTCGACAAATCCGAATTCTTCAGAAATGAAGTTCAATTTCTAGGATTCGTATTATCGGTTGATGGTAATAAACCAAGTCCAGCAAAGCTCGAAGTCATCCGAAATTTTGCCGAGCCAACTGGCCGCAAGCAGCTTCAACAAGTCATCGGAGTTTGTACATATTATCTTCAATTCAGCGTAAAGCACGCCAATCTCATAGATCCTTTTCGACCTCTCTTAAAATCTAAAGGTGTGTGGCAATGGACACCTGAGCATAGTAGAGCGTTTACCGCATTGAAGCAAACATTTGTAGATTGCATAATGCTAAGGCATGTCATCCCCAGAGTGCCATTTCGACTACAAACGGATGCCTCTGACAAAGGGATTAGTGGCATTCTTTATCAAACCGACCATGAAGGCAATCACCACGTGATATCGTTAGTAAGCCGCTGCCTCAATGGCGCGGAAATCAATTACAACATCACAGAAAAAGAGCTTTCGGCGATAGTTTACGCGATCAGCAAACGCCGTGTATACCTGGCGAGAACCACCTTCTATGTCATAACGGATCATCAGGCGTTAGTGTTTTTGAACACCACTCCGTTCCACACGGCGCGTTTAGCTCGTTGGAGCATCAACAATATACTTGCAACAATATGCCATGGTCGTCCAACACTGCACGGGACGAGAAAACATAGTGGCAGATTTCTTTAGTCGAAATCCCGAAGGCAGATTTGAACCAGAAGATAACCTCCATCGACTAGTAATAAACTCATTCGTTACTGACCTCTGATGGGTGGTCGATCGCTATCCCAAATTAGTTAATATTCTTAGCAAGTTAGCTCACCGGTATGACACTTTACCAAAAGACATCCGCAAAGATCTAAGAACGATGCGAGAACAACAACTTGAGGATCCCCGTCTGGCACACATCATGGCGGAGTTAGATGAAGGAAAAGCTAGCATGCATTACTGCTTACATCAGGGAATCCTGTTTCGCGCCACTCGACATGCTGCGCGCTGGCAGATGGTGGTCCTATCACCGTTGACCGATCGTTTACTCACATTTACTCATGACAAACTAGGCCATCCGGGGGTATCCAGAACCCTAAAGTATCTTCAAATGCACTTCTTTTGGCAACATATGAATACCGATGTGAAAACGCACGTTAAGCATTGTGATCTTTGTCAGCGTGTCAAATGTTTGAATAAATCGATGGAAGGAGAATATCAAATGATTTCCGCCACTAAACCTATGGAATTAGCGACTGTGGATTTTTATGGACCATTACCGCGTTCCAAAGGAGGAGTCGAGTATATTTTCGTCGTCCTCGACGCACATTCCAAATACGTCAAGTTATACCCAATCAAAAGAGCAACGACACGAATTGCGCTAACTAAAATCATTGAACATTATGTTCTGCAAATGGGAAAACCATCCACGATACTATCGGACAATGGCACACAATGCACTTCGCCATTATGGAAATCGCGCTTGCAGCAAGAAAATATACGAACAATATACTCGTCGTACGCCACCCTCAAAGCAATCCAACTGAACGAATCATGAGAGAACTCGGGCGCATGTTCCGCACCTTGTGTTCAGACGTTCATTCGAGATGGGCGCAACATGTACCACATATCGAATCGTTAATTAACGTAACCATCCATGCAAGCAGAGGATTCGCGCCACATGAATTACATTTTGGTGAGCGAGTCACTAAAAAAATCGACGAATTATTATCATTTCCGCCGGTTATCGATTTGACACACAAGGAAAAAATTGCATTAGCCCAATCCCGAATGGAATTGCATTTCAATTATCGAAAACGTCAGCAAAAAAGGGTTTCGCTTGTCCCATTCAAGTTAGGGGATCTTGTATTATTAAGAGTACCATACCCTTCCAAGGCTCAAGACCGGGTTAGTGCCAAATTCTTTCACTTGTTCCAAGGTCCATACAGGATCGAAAAACTCATTGGAAATAATGCATTCCTTCTCGTTGATCCTTTTGACCCAACGATAGTTAAAAACGTGTACAATAGATGCAGTCTCAAGAAATATAACAGCCCTGTTTGACATGATAGGTTAATTTGTGCCTCTTTTTCAGCATTTAATGTAAGCCACGTCATAATGTTATTTAGCTCGTAAAGTCCAGTGTTGGTGATGGACATTCCTCACCAAATAAGGGGGATAATTGTAAGAACTATCGTCGATATCATACCGACCCTAGCTACCAATATCTATATAGTGATAAATAGGATAGGGGCGTGCGAATCAATCAACATAAAAACCATAGATGAGTCTTCCCATCTAACAATAGTCGAAGGCGTACGAGGCCTCGCGCGAGCGATCGACACCTACCTCCCCCCAATCGTCTATGAACGCCCGAGCCTCTAGCACGCTCCGTGCGAACTCAATAATTGTAGTGCGGCCAATTATCTATTTATATCTTTGGTATAATCTAAAACATCCGTGAAAGTTTAACGATAATCGGGTAGAGGACTAATTGTGTGAAAGTTCAGGTATGATATTTTTATAATTATATAGTTTTAAAACGTACAAATAAACAAAAAACAATCGTTCATTTCTGACGCCTCGTGTTCCATGTATGCAGGACGGTTGGGCCCATTAGCAGGACGCCCACTCTCGCTCACGGTTTAATTGGCGACATTTTTGAAAGGACAAATTTATAAAGACGCAGAACTCTTGAAGATCCGTTACGGATACATATATGTCCGTTTGGGCAATATACGGTGTGGCGGCAGCCGATAATCCGACATCAGCCACATAATATCGACTAGCGGCGTCAGGCCGTCAAATCGGCCACCAGCAAGCGTCTACACATTCCGTTTCATTCCGGCGTACCGTTCGAGATCTTACAGATAAGTGACTATCCGGTCTGAATTGACCATGATAGAATATTTCGTTAGAAGATATTTGCTATCGAGCAATAATTTATGAATGTTCATCAAATATTGCATCTCGTCTGACATTTTTAACCACTTCTCATGTAAGTGAGGAAACGTCAGGCAAGAAAGTATTATATGAAAGAATATATTTATGATTGTTGTCATTTTGAACTGTCAATATGGACATGAACCGAGGTTAAAGGCTGAGTGTATTTCAGCAAATCGGACAGAGAAAACTATGGCATTACACATTTGCACTTTTATATGTCGCCGTTGGCTGAATCTGCAACAAATGTCAATCTGTCATATACGATGTAGTTTTATAGATATTTTACTGTAGTCTTTAAAGAAGACGCACTCAATTCTGTTATATACCCTATAGTGGGTCTAATTGCATTTATGGACAGTGCGCCTAAGGCTTCATTTGTGTGACCAGTACGCTTGACGAATTAATGTATGTGATGATCCGTGGGTCGCATGAATTGAAGTATGCAAATAATTGATATTTTTTGAATTGATATTATGAACCTGTCCGGTCATTGAATTTATGCCAATAATTGATATTTAGTGCATTTATATATGAATATGTCCGGTCGTTGAAGTATGCCAATAATTGATATTTATTGAATTTATATATCAATGTGTCCGGTTATTGAAGTATGCGAATAATTGACATTTATTGAATTTATACTATGAGTATGTCCGGTTATTGAGTTTATACAAATAACCGATATTTCTTGAACTGTATGAGGAACTGTTCGCACATAAACATTGAGGAATAACGACTTCTATGATATTGTAATAAATTAGGTAAACAATGCCACATGCTTGACTTTCTCTTGTCTCACACCCACTCATAAAATGAAATGTGTAGTGGCCTAGTCACGCCTTGGTCGTGTCGTTACGGTTCTATCGTATTTAATGCGGATAAAAATTACATTGCTTACATTTGAAGCTGATTGCTCTCATTGGGAGATCATCCTATATTGTAATATCCCTTCGGATTATAATAAATATTAAGAAAATAAACATAAAGATAGATTTGAATATTACAAATCTTTAAACAAAGAAAACATTTATTACATCACACTATCTTAAATTCTCTGTCAGGTCATCACAATAGTGTTAAATGAAATGAGTATAAAAAGCATTCCCTTTACCTCTCAATGGTTCAGAACAGATCTTTAATATTAATTGATAAATAAAAATGTATCTTTCCGAAACGAAGTATCGGTTCATATGGGTACTAGTAATGTACCGTAGCGGTGATTGCGGGGTCCAAATGCAGGTTCTTGCTAGTTTCAATACTGGCAAGTACATTTTATTGTACAGGATTTCGCTCGTATTCCATACTGAATGTTAATTTAAACTAATTCATGTTACTACGATTCGAGTTTTTTAATTGTAAAGGTACTTATCGGTACCTGGTATTTCGGCGTAACGTTTTGGACCTGGCAATTACACTTCCAATGAAAAATGTGGTCTAGATAGACAAAATGTAAATGGAGGATCAAAGCATATATGCATATATAGTAGCATCACAATTATAAAAGACGAATTCAAAGAAATTAATTGTGGATAGAAATGCAAATTTCTAGACTATATTAAAGGGTGTCCCAAAATTAACGCAAGATTTGAATTTGCCGCCCTTTGTGCAGTAAAGTGTTGGTAACCCCAAAAAAAAATAATTTGACAGCTGAGAGGTTAGGGTTAGTAAAAATGTAAACAAGATGGTGCCACATGCCATACAGCCCGTGAAACAATTCAATTACTGCATGAGACATTTCCTAGTCGTGTACTCTCTCGTTTCGGTAATCAGAATTGGCCCCCTAGATCTTGTGATTTAACACCATTAGATTTCTTTTTATGGGGTCATTGGTTTGTTGACATAGACCTTCGACTTCAAACGCACGGAGAAAACGTTGAGCGAAACACGACTGCTGAGAAATCGAGTAGGGACTCTATTCAATCTGGCAACGTATCTATGGATAACACCATTAGATTTCTTTTTATGGGGTCATTGGTTTGTTGACATAGACCTTCGACTTCAAACGTACGGAGAAAACTTTGAGCGAAACACGACTGCTGAGAAATCGAGTAGGGACTCTATTCAATCTGGCAACGTATCTATGGATTTGAGCGCATCACTCGTAGTCAACATCGTTGGTCATAGCGCACCGGACGATAATAACATGTTTGTTAAAACAGTGGAATCTGGCATTAAGAAAGACTTTTGTATTTACTGTAAAAAGGACCAAGGAAAATTAAGCCGACATGTTATTAGATTGCATAAAACCGAGGAAGATGTTGCAAAATTCTTAAGTTTCGTAAAGGAATGAGTATGATTCGTAAAAAGGGGCAGTTTTATTTCGTTGCGTCTGATTTCGCCACATGCCCTGCGTGTTTAGCAGACTATGTTAAGAGCTCATTGCGGCATCACTACCGAAGATGCGCGAAACGAAATTGTTTGAAACGAAGATCGATATTATTATCGTTTAAAAAAATGTCGGTCGGATTCATCCGCAAGTCAATGACATTCTCCGAAAGCGAGTTTTCCCAACAATGCAAGAGGATGATGTTGCCAAAGCCATCAGATACGATGAGCTGGTTATTCTTTTTGGAAATAAGCAGTGTCATAAATATAAAGACCCACATTTTTACGACATGATAAGACAAAAATTGCGGCAAATTGGTCGGTTCCTTCTCAAGGTCAGAGCTCACGATAATGAGATTCGTGATTTTTACAGTGTCTTTTATCCAAAAAGGTACGATGCCACAATAGCTGCAGTACAATCTTTGGCTGGTTTAAATGAGTCAGGAACGGGCTTCATGACACCTTCACTAGCCACGTCACTGGGTACTCTTCTTAAGCAGGCTGGAACGTTATGCGTTTCGATTTGGATCAAGCAGCAGAATAAAGAAAAACAGACATACGCAGAAGATTTTTTGAAATCTCTGACAGAGGATTATTCTACTAGCATTGCGTGAACGGCTCTGGAAACCCAAGCGCTCAAAAAAAGACAGTCGAAAGTAATATTGACATCAAAATCCGATATTCAAAAACTTCAAGTGTACCTCAGAAATGGTGTAAAAAATAATTATGCCCTATTGCAAAAAAAGTTTTTGCAAAGGACTTGGAATGAGTTATCTGCATATGGGCCGCTCAATGCACACATCGATTAACTCCACTTTTTGAAAAATCTTAAATTTAAGTGTCAAAGCCCTTGGTATAGTCATAACTTTTTATATTTATAATAACTTTCCTGAATAATAAATATTAGCACCGTTAAATGGCAAATTTTTTTGGCCACTGAATAATAAGTAATTTATTTCAGAAGCCATTTCGATTAACTCCATACTCTAATGTAAATCGTTTCAGTAACGCCGTATCTGTTCTGGCCGTGCATCGACGCTTATTTGTTTGTAAACAGCCGAAGATGCTCTCTCCCTCTCAATAATATTCGTAAGAAAATTTTTGGTAAGTGGACACAGCTATTTGCCCAATGACTCAGATTTTGCCATTATTGAGTCATGTGCGAAAAAAAATCAAAACATTTTTTCACCAGATGATTGGTACCATATAATCAAAACATGTAAAAAGAAAGCGCCGTTTCATCTAATCCAAATGACTCACCAAGATTTTTTGTCAACAAAACCTTTAGAACAGTCTATCATTAACAGAAAAGTAACCGTCACAGGGCTTCCAGTAAATTGGCTTAAAATACGCTGGATAAAGTTAGAAAGGTCCAAACCCTATCTCATACAATTCAAATGTGACTATAATGAAGATACAGAATTTCAAGCCATTAATATAAGAAAATCTTTAGTGGGTAGACCGCAAAGTTTGAAAAATATAGATCAGCCTTTATTATATCCTAAAGGTAGAACTGTGACAAAGGAAAAATGGAGAGACATGATGGACCTGCTAAAATTCATTCCTCCTGTTAAACACGATTACTATAAGAACTTGTCAACAAATCGAAATGACGAATCCTCGCATACAGCTGATTAAGAAGACATTATTTATAATATTGCTGAATCATCCCAAAGAATAATGCCGCTAACATAAAGCTGCTATGAATTAATTACGAAAATTATTTTATAACCGAACTGCCAACATTCATTTTTATGGAAAAGCTGTGATAAAAATGTATAATAACTAACTTTTTCTGTAATAAAAACTTAAAAATGAAAAGACTAAATTTAACTTTATTACTTTTTTCAGTTGCCAAATCGATTAACTCCCTCAGTCACATAAAAACTGTAACATTTCTGACGATTGTTTGTTGGCTATTCTTTCTTATTAATTTTATATACCGTTAGATGAAAGCTATATCTGCAATTATGCATTCCACATTATATATTTGAATTCATATTATCAGAGGAATTTTTAAAAACAATATACATTACACCATCGCGTTTCTCAACTTTTCGTTTTATGGAGTTAATCGATGTGTGCACTGAGCGGCTCATATGTTCTTATCTCTATTCAACTTTTCAACCGACGCCGGGCGGGTGAAATAGGGAGAATCTTCATCCAAGACTTTAAAAGTTATAAAAAAATTGATGAAAGTACGATTGGTGATGCGTATACAAAATTTTCAGTTGAAGAGAAGCAGGCAGCCCAGAAGTATGTGAGATTTACAATACGCGGAAAACTAAGTGGCACTGTACCCGTATTGATGCACAGGGAACTCCTAGTATGCGTCGATTTACTCTTAGAGTATAGAGATAGAGCCGGACTACATAAGAAGAATCCGTACGTGTTTGGAATCGCCGGTACTTCGAAAGGCGATTACAAATATCATCGTATAGCGACTATGTGCATTAATTTTAACCTCACAGATAATGAAGTATCCGATCTAGCTAACTTCTTAGGACACGCTGACCGAATACACAAGGAACACTATCGACAACCAATTATAAATCGAGAAATACTACAGATTTCTACATTATTGGAAGCCGTACAAGGAAAAGTAGGAAATGATGATTCCGGAGAAGATTCGGATGAAAGCAACAGTCAACGCGATGCTCGGGCAGCTGCTTTGTTCGTTCAAGATAAAATGCGCGAGAAACACGGGCATTCGTCAACATCGTTGATATCTGCTCAACGAGATAATGGAGTACACAGCGTGGACACCGACATCATTGATAATGAAATTTTTGCAAAACCGCAACCGAAAATGACAAAAAGGAAACGGTCGAGTGAGTTAAATTGCTAGTAACTTAGTTAGAAACAGTGCCACATCTATAATAGATGTATCATTGCAGTATATTGTTTAATATAAATTTCTTCGAGCTCTTAATCTGTTGTAGTTGGCATATTCTTAAAAGTAATTGTACTGAATCACATAACATTTATTTTAGCTTCACCATACGGAAAATGCACCCGAATTCGCTGGAGTGCATTAGAAAAACAGGTAGCATTCGGAGCTTTCCAAAGTTATATCGACTCGAAAACACTTCCCTCTCAGAGAAAGGTTCAAGAAGTGATGGATACTAATTCAGGAGTCTTTAACCGCAATATAACTACTATGAAAACGTGGATTAGCAACCAGATAAAAAAAATGAAATGAGCAAAATAGCCATAAAAGTATAGACGTATACTACCTTTATTGTTTACAAAATGAAATATCGTATATTGTGATTTTCTTAATGCTATGTCTGGAAAAAGTGGATACTGATAAAAAAAAACAGATTGTAGTCACATAATTTATGTACGATTAAAAACGAATAAAAAAGTTAAGTATTGTTGGCTAATATAATTTCACTGAAGTCGCTAAACTGTCGCTGGATAGCGCCAATCTAAAAACGGCTTTTGTTTGCAGAATTTTGCACATTTCTTATTTTGCTCTCTTGTACATTTTAGGAAGATATTCTATAATTCATGGTAGACGACTGATTCCGTTATCTACATAAGTATGAAAAATTAATATTGGACCCAATTTTCACCGATACATAAAAGTTGCGGGTACCGAGATAACCCGACTCATATTATAAAAAGAATCGAAATTCCTTTATATCTTTTCAATCGTGATGTATATAGGGATACTGATATAATTGTATGCCTCTAATTCCAAATGTAAATCTATGTATAGACTTCATGAAATATGTACACTTGGACCCGACATGTACCCTTTCATATATGTATATATATATAATTATATATGTACAGTAGCGGACAAAAGTTTAAGACGATGAATTACAATTTGGTTCATAGATCTGTCATACAAGTACTAACGTTTCTTTCGGCGTGTTGTTTTTTTACAATACATGTGTACGTTTGACCTTCATAATGTAGAAGTCTCGGTCGTCAAATGTAAACAATATAGATTATACAATTTTTTTTTCCTTCCAACCATCTGTAAACAGCGGACATTAGTTTAAGACGATCTGTCGAACAAGATACCCGTAGTCGATCCACGCAATAATTTGATATATTAATACTGTAAAGAGTTTGTGGTGTATCATCCAGTGTCTTAAGTTTAATTACGTACGAAAAGAGTATGGGCCCGTAATTTGTCATCAACTGAACGAAAACTAATCGTGTCTCTACGGAAGCAAAATGAGACATTTTCTTCAATTGCAACTCAAATGAATCGATCAGAAACTTCTTGTAAGCAAGCGTGGTACAAGTTTGTGAAGACTGGGGACTATTTTGATCGACCAAAAAACGGTAGACCGCGGAAAACCACGCCAACGCTGGATCGTCGGATTCATCGATTAAGCGAGAGAGATCGTTTTCGTTCAGCAGTCGATATCAGAGCTGAAATATCCAGTAATAATAATGCACAAATTAGTGTAACAACTGTCCGAAGACGATTAGACGAATTCAATTTAAAAGCACGAAAGCCACGGAAGAAGCCGATGCTCAGTAAAAAGAATAAAAAATTACGACTGCAATTTGCTAAGGCTCATCGGCATTGGACAAGTGAGGATTGGCAAAATGTGCTATTTTCGGACGAATCCAAATTCAACCGAATTTGTTCTGACGGGATACTGTATGTAAGACGTCGAATTGGCGAAGATTTAAATCCTCGATGTGTTTTACCGACAGTTAAGCATGGAGGTGGAAACGTAATGGTGTGGGCATGTTTTTCTCGCAATGGTCCTGGACCAATACGCCGAATTAATGGAATCATGGACCGTTTTCAATACTTGGATATATTGAAAAATACTATGTTACCGTATGCCTACGAAAATATGGGTGATAATTTTATTTATCAACAAGATAATGACCCAAAGCATACGGCTCGGGTAGTGAAAAGTTTTTTTCAAGATGAAAAAATCACTTTATTACCGTGGCCGTCACAGTCGCCGGATTTAAATCCAATTGAAAACTTATGGTGTACCATAAAAAGAAGGGTTCAAAGAAATAAACCAAAAAATTTTGACCATTTGTACTCTTTGGTTGAAAAAACGTGGAATGAAACAACTGTGGACGACTGCAAAAAATTAATTGATTCAATGCCTCAAAGATGTGCTGATGTGATAAAAAATAATGACTGTGGACAAAGTATTGAAGGGAGGAAAATATCTGTATATTTTCTACCAAAAAATATTTTTTTACGTATAGTCTTAAACTTTTGTCCCCGAAGATATCAAATAAATTTATGTTTTCTTTGTTTATTGTATCTAATGTCGTTACGCGCAAAATTGAATTTATGTAATAAATATATGAATTAATGATTAATTAGCTAATACAAAAAAAAATCCACTGAGTCAATTCTTTTCATAAAAAAATCAACGATTACTTTTTTTTTCCTCTCCGTCTTAAACTTTTGTCCGCTACTGTATATGTATATGTATACATAACTTTATGACATATACTACTCATTGTTGTTTTTATTTTTTAGCTACAACGTGTGTCATTTGTATGACCCAGACGATCACGCATGTTTTCATTCCGTGTGGGCACAATTATTGCTGTCCATTGCGCAACAATTATTTCAAATAAAAATGACAAGCGGTGCCCGAAATCTCGGGGGGACTTCACATCAGTCATCTGGGTCTTCCAAGAATGATGAAGAAATGTCTCGCCGCCGCCATATCCTACCCCAAGCCCTGATTTTTTGTAGGTCCCCCAAAGTGGCCCCTCAGCCCCATATGGTAACTATTGTTTAAAATGTAATATTGAATTTGAAATGTAATATTTAGACTGTGAAGTATGGCTGACCCCTTATAAAAATCATTAATTGCTGATTAAAATTTGACAAACGGTTATGAATCGTCGATGATAGACATGCATTTAATAACCTTTTGCCAAAATGTCATTTAGTAATGATTGTTTTTTATAAGCGCAGGCGAGTCTCGATAAACAGAGACAACGCAGTAATAGAAAGTACCTCTGGGGTAGTGTGAAAATCTTTCTGATGTAATATAATGTTTGCGCCCCCGTTGTATTATAATAAAATCTTTTTAAAAATTAATAAAACATAATTTGTCAATACTGTGATTTTTGTAAATCCCTTAAACTTCCTCATCCACTTAAGAGGAGGCGAACTATTTATGAGTGTGAAAGAGACAAAACTCGTATAGTTTTGCCTGGCCTGAATTCTGTAAGAGGCGTTGATAGTTATTTATATAGCTGTCTCTGTCATACCAGTAGAGTAAAATGCTATTGCTTACGTTTTAGTTACCCACTGGGGAGGTTTCGCCTCCCCTTACACTATGCTTACTATTCTGCATCTTTTTGAGTTTTTTATTCCGATATTCTTCTTATTCATGAAGGCGTTAAAAAGAAATGAGGAATCAAATGTACACTTTCGTTCAATTTTGGTGTAATTCGCAGGATTTCTTCAAGACATTTAGCTCATAGTTAAAGAAAATCAAATTGTCCTTAACAAGGAAAACAAAATGTAATTTTTGTAAGTTTCAGATTGTCGAAATCGTGAGCTGTCGATATTTTAACATTCGGAATTTTGACCCTTCGGAATGTTTACCTTTCGGAATTTTGACCCTTCGAAATGTTTACCATTCGGAAATTTGTTCCTTCGGAATTTTGTCTTCTCGCTTTTTAAACTGTCGGAACTTGAAAATAGCGGTTATCGACCTGTTCATTTCCTAACCATCGGAACTTGGAACTATCGATTTTTTATTTGTTTGCATTTTGACTTGCCGATGTTTTGACCATTCGTACTATTAAATTTCGATATATTTAGCTCTCAATGTTTTTTTCTAAGTTTTCTCTGTAGAAAGCGCAATCCTTAAAGAACTTGTTTTTCTGATACTAAAATTTTGAAGCTATAACCTTTATTAATAATGGCAATAGAATTCCTGTTATGTACATTAAATTCATTGTTGGTACATTTACCGGTCTGACTAGATTTTCTTGAGAATTGATGTTTTCTAAATTTTACGATTCTGCATCATAAATGATTACTTTTTTAAAATTTCGGGACTTACCATTCGTATCAACTTTAGTTAGACTAAAAAAAAACGATATTTCCACCTGTCGAAGTTTTTATTATTCGGAACTTCAAGCCCCCCCCCCCCTATGAGCCCAGTACGATCTGTGAATATAATACAAAAATTAGGCATGATACGCATAAGGATATACTACCGAATAAGGATATTGCGGATAATTATCAGAAAAGTGTTAAAAGATATTTGTGGCTCGATCACCAGGAACCATAGAAACGTATCCAAGACAAAAGTCGAGTATCCCCGCGCTCTCGCCTGTATTATAGTGTAATTATTGTTTAGTATAAGTTGTAAATAGTAATTTTAGATTATTTTAAATATCCACTCTAGAAGATATTGCGCCGGCAACTTATTCCCCGTAACTTACGTATCCACGAGACCCGCTGGGCAGGTGGATATTGTTAAACTCTGAAGAAAAATGTATCCTTGGTTTCCCATCGTTTGTTCGAGCTTCAACACGTATGCTTACAAAAAATGTACCATAAGTAATAAACGATGCTTTACAAAAAAAACAAAAAACACCAGTTCTCGTCCGATCACTGAAGTTAAGCAGCATTGGGCGCTGTCAGTACTTGGATGGGTGACCGCTTCGGAACACTTCGTGCCGTTGGCATAACATTTTTCAAAATTAATTTTTGTTTAACAAAAAGTTGACGTCCCACCGCCAGCAGATATGTAATAAACATTAATTATTTCTCAAATTAAGAAACAGATATTGTAATCGAAAAATGAAAAGCGCAATTCATTTTTATACAGCGACTAAGAGGGCTTCGCCCTAGTTTCGGGATCTCTATACCGCGCATCAAAATTCTTGCATTCCACGTTAGCCCTGGTCGCGAACAGATCTATCGACGAGTTCCCGAATCCTCTAACTATTCTGGTAAAAGCGAAATTCCCATTCCGTATCGATACTATAATTTCTCGATTCTTTAGCTGCGTCCTTATTATTTGCCGACGTAATGTACGACTCGATAACTCGAATTTCTCGTCTCTCGCACCACTGTCACAGGTCTTTCGTCAGTTTTTTCAAACCAAGATATTGAAATTCTCCCATTCGATTTATATAAAATAAATCGCTATCGTGTTATTGACTTGCAGCACAACCTGTACTCCCTGCAGTTTCAAGGTAAAACTTCGAAGAGTTATCAGCGCTATCGTGAACTTGAGATCATTTATGTAAAAGGACTTTTTTCTATCTTTTAAAAATCTATGAATCGTCTCTATGGAGAAATCTCAAACAAGCCGTCGTACATTCTCTCTCGTGTCGCTCTGCCGTCATATCTATATGTAAATATAACACGGTAGTATCAACATAGGGTATTGTGTTGATATTAAACCCAAGAAATGTACATACTTGCGTTGGTACCAAAATATTCTGTTCGTAATTTACACAAAAACCGGGCGTCTCGAATGTACTTTGGTTAAAGTATAACAAACCGATACTTAAGTCGTCTAAATATAACCGATACCAAACATCTCGTTCATAGTAAATTATAACCACGTTTCTTAGAATTTTCGTAAAGACGTACAAAGCTGTCCATAAATCGAACGGCAAGCACGTGAATTCGTATAACTGATGTTTGATAAATTAATCAAAGAATCGTCCTATAATTGTAAATGGGTACTGAATAATATGCATTTTTCAAATCTACTTTGGCCATAAAATGCCTACGCACAACAATCGTTGTCACGGTTTTAAATCTTTCATTAAAAAATTTTTTAATCCTAAGTCCGTGATTCACTTCAAAACCGAGCATCTCAAGTATAACCTGCTTAAAGTGTTTTCATTACATAAAGAAATTTGTTAATTCAAATTGATAATTAAGGTAAGTATATAAGCAATACCAAACCTCTAATTCGTAGTAAACTGTAACTACGGGTCTTAGAATTTTCGTAAAGATGTACAATGCTGTCCATAAATTGAATGGCAACCACGTGAATTAAAAAAACTGATCTTTGAAAAATGAATCAAAGAATCTCCTTATCGCTGTGAACGGGTATGGAATAATATGAATTCCTCAAATCTACTTTGGCCATAAAATGCCCACTGGTAACAACTGCTATCAAGGTTCTTAAACCCTAATCTTAAAAATCCTGAATCCTAAGAAACTCAAGAAATGTCTCGTATGACACAATGTTATAACACTGTCATCAACCGTGTATTACGGAACTTCACGATTATTTTGATAAGTGTTTTAAATTCCAGACGGAGTTATCACTCAGATTATGAGGATCCCGACGCAACAGTGAAAAATGTCACACAACGAGCATTTTGAATGAATATTTCGACGACGGAAGAGAATGTCGAATCCCTGCAGAAATCGACTCAAATCAGCAACAAAGCTTACTTGTCTAAAAATAAATTCATTCGGATACTCTGTTTTGTTGATACCAACAAGTTTATCCGACTAATTTATGAAATACCGAAACATTCATAAGTTTTAGTTTTTATACGACATTCGTAACCTCAACATGACTGGCACTTCATGAGACGACTACCTCAAATTTGTTGTATAAACTAAGATTTGTTTTTATTAATCCAATATTTACTCATGTCAATATGACATGATAAGTTTCTTCTGAAAAAATAATTTAGAAACTGTCTCTTAATAAACGCAGGCTCAAACAATGCGCTTTGTACACAACATCATAATCTTAAATAATATGGAAATTATTATGCAGATAATACAAGAATCGAAAAAGTACAAAGCTCAAGCGCGCATACTCATTCAACCTTTATTTCGGTTGATTTTCAGTTGGATCTTCATTGGATTTAGGTAACATCGGACAGAAGCTTGATTTGTGCAAAAAATCAACCTTAAAAGAACCGAGTTACAACCGTCATATAGCAATGCCCAGAATTGGATTGACGGTTGGTTTTAATAGAACCAACCGAGTTCCAACCAACATATAGCAGAATGGTTGGAAATCCGTTGGTTTTTTCCACAAATCAACCAGCTAGAATTGGGTTGGTAAAGAATTGGGCAAGTCCGCGAAGGCACCCTCTTTAAGATTTTATAAATTGGTTTTACATACCTGTGCGAGTTGAAATCGTAATTGGACTCGTCTCTGAATACAGTTGCGAAATCGAAGCTGCACTTATCAGCAAGGAACTTGATGAGTTGTCTGCAATATTATAATGAAAAATCAACAAATCAAATACAAATGAATATCCCATGTTTTCTCTTAGTATCTCCAACGACTCGCAGAGTCTTATCTCCAATTTGCTTACTGTGACTTTCTTTACTGTCTCCTTCTCGAGTTAAACTATACGGTCGACTTTTCAGCTCGCAATTACGTTGAGTAAGAAACTGACATCCGATGATTTACCCACAGTGTCAAGCGTGTGGCCGGTCACGCACCCAGCAGCAAATATTCGATGATTGCTAATACGCTGTCGTCTTCTAACACACTGTACGATGAATATTCCCGTTAGATCAACGCTTCGATAAATAAGTCATGCACCTTAGAATAGAATTCATGTATAATGATTTGATTGACGAATAAATTTGCGCTTCTAGTGTTCTATTCGTTGTCGATGATCAACTATTCAGACAGAGTCCACTTAGTTGTCGTGTATGTGTAGAGAGCAAAGAGCAAAGTAGAGATTTATCGAATACATGCGGAGATGCAAATACAAGGAATAGAGAGTTAAAGAGAAAAGAGGAAAGGAAGAGATGACGCACGAAACGTGATTGGAAATTTGCTATCTATCGTCTTGTCCCAAAAAGACACGATGCGTTAATTTGGCTTTTACAAAAGTTCTCTTGTGTGAAAGTACGTTCTGGTGCGTCGAGAGCGTTCTAATTACGGTCGTTACTGGGTGTGTTACAAAACCTAATCACGGCATACATGGAAACTTCATGTCATTAGACGGATATAAATATTTCAACGAATTACTTGTAGTATTAAAGTAATAAGATGCAATCAACGTACGTACTCTTATATATAGTTATGGGAAGCATTACTGTGTTTTGTGTTCATAACTGCAAATTAGAGAGACTTCAAGGCAGAGCGCTTTAAATAAAGGAAGCTGTAGTATAGCGAGTTGATAATTGTTGACCCATTTGCCAGTTATTGACCTACGAAACCCATTCATAAAAAAATGATAGATGTACATTAAAATTGTCACGAGGGACTGTTGCTACCCAATACCTTGTTTACACACCCAACGGCGTTCAGCAGTGTCTCTCAAGCGATCTAAGTTATGATGATATCGTACTGTTGACGTGATCGATTTATGTGTCGGACTCGTATGGTAATTCAGAGTCAAACGGCTCGCTGTGCCGTTCAAGTTACACATTTAGGTTATACATCGTAGGTTATACAAATTATACTTTTCACCCAGAGTGCGACAATGGTGCATAATCAAAGTCCAAGAAGAATATCGCTTTTCAAAGTAGCTTAATTCCTGACTGACTAGTCCCTGCACGTGCCGATTCAGTATACCATTCTCGTTCGCAAGTGTCGACACTGTGCCAACCGGGTAGCTAACGATATAAGCGAATATATACAGTGAGTGTAGAAAGTATTCGTACACCAGCACTTTTGCTGTTTTTATCCCAAATAATAAAAGATAACAACTGGAAAACAACTGGAAAACCACTGGTCATAATAAACCATCCATTTATTAACCATAATTATACAAAAAACAATTAATAACTTTATTTGTTTTTTTTTTTAAACGATTACAATCCATAAATCTACCGTTTTGGACGTGTGAAAAGTATTCGTACACTTGACTCTTAGCAGTTAAAATTTATTCTTGAACTGGGAGAATTTAAGTTTCAAAATGAAAACAAAGCAGGTCGACTTTGTTTACATTCGGACACTCCGTAGGAGTCTTCCTACCAGTTGTAATCCTCCAGTTTGCATTGAATTATCAACGATAATGGGTCGAAAAGGTAAAGAAACTTCTGAAGAAGAAAGAAAAATTATTATAAACTTGCATAATGAATGCAAAACCGTCAGAGAAATATCGAAGATCATTGGAAGACCTCGCTCGACAATTCAATCAATAATTGATCGATTTGGAGAACGGAAAACATTGAAAAATCAACGTAGAAGTGGTCGGCCGTGTGCATTGACAGATAGAGACAAACGTTTTATTCTGCTTAAGATTAAAGCGGATCCAAAAATTAGTGCGCAAAATATTGTGAGTGGCCTCTTGGATCGTAATGTTAGTGTCTCCGAAGGTACAGTTCGCAATGTGCTACGTGACAATGGTTATCATGGCCGAGCTATACGCAAGAAATTTTGGGTGAATGCGATAAATCGTAAAAAAAGATTTGATTTCGCTAAAAAGTATCTCGATAAAGATGAAGCGTTCTGGAACTCTGTCATTTTCTCAGATGAGAGCAAATTTAACATATTTGGATCCGATGGCAGGCGTATGGTGTGGAGGAAAAAAAATACAGAATTCGATCCGAAAAATCTGCGGCCCACTGTTAAACATGGTGGCGGTTCTGTTCTCGTTTGGGGGTGTATGAGTGCCAGGGGTGTCGGAAAATTACATTTCATTGAAGGTACTATGGATCATCGAATGTATAATAACATTTTGAAAAACAATTTGCGTGCCAGTGCCGAAAAATTAGGGATTTCGGATAATTTCATTTTCCAACACGATAACGATCCTAAACATACCGCGCACAAAACCAAAGAATGGCTATTGTACAACGTGCGTAAACAATTGAATTGGCCTCCTCAATCGCCGGACCTTAACCCCATAGAACATCTATGGAAAATCTTGAACGATGGTGTTCAAAAACAGGTTGTTTCCAGTCGGCAAGAGTTAAAACAGGCCTTGCAAGCTGAATGGGAGACTATCTCGCCAGATATCACACGCAAGCTTGTGCAATCTATGCACCGACGACTCCAGGCCGTTATAAATAATAATGGCTATCCGACAAAATATTAAAAATTATTATTATATTATAAAAAATTAAAGTTAAATCATTTTTCGTACGGTGTACGAATACTTTTCACACGTCCGAAACGGCAGATTTATGGATTGTAATCGTTTTTTAAAAAAATCAATAAAGTTATTAATTGTTTTTTGTAAAATTATGGTTAATAAATGGATGCTTTATTATGACCAGTGGTTTTCCAGTTGTTTTCCAGTTGTTATCTTTTATCATTTGGGATAAAAACAGCAAAAGTGCTGGTGTACGAATACTTTCTACACTCACTGTATGTTGTTCTCCGACGATACCGTACGTTACTCTAGGTGCAATATTAGTTATCATCCAGGCTGTGCGAAGCAGCAAACGATTCTCGCATCGGGCGTTTACCCTCTGCTAATCGCAAATCCTTTGTGCATGCAGATGTCGGACCTGATTTCATCCTTCGTTTAACCTACAGAGGCTACTTTGAGGGCCAACCGTTATTCCCGATCCTCCGTATAACCTCCGTCTTTCTTTGTGACCCTCCTGCGACCTACTCATCCTTATCCGTCTAGCGCCGAATCTCCTCACCGCCTCTATTTACAATAAATCAGTACACGTCTAAGCTGTCACCGCACTAACAGCAGCTCGCTATCGAAACGACTTGACTTCGGTAACCGTTGGAGCAGTACACCAGCGTCGCAGCCGCTCCTGTGACTACAAATGTCAAGTTAAAATATAAAAAGTTCATAATGGCAGATTGAAGATAGCCGCTTGCGAAGTCAACATTTTTTATTCCATATGCATTAAAATTTGTACTCGGGACTTTGGATGTCACTTTTTTATCATATTTCAATATGGCTTTCTACAATTTTTCAGTTGACGTATTTTTATTTCAAATTAATAACCAGTGCTACCTAGAAAGTTCATTGTACTAATTTGTATCCAGATCGTATACATTTTTCATTCAAGGGCTTACACTTGGTTAGAATTTTTGAAAATCGACTTTTCGTGTTTGCATTTCTTGAAAGTAGTATAGTTTCAGCAATATTGTGTTAAAATATTATTTAAAAATTCGAAGAAGCTACGGAGGAGTTAAAATTAGGAAATTGTTTGTTTTAAAAATTATCTTATTGTTAATAAACAACAAAAAATTTGTCCATTATTATTTATAATTTCTCGTTAAGATAAAACTTTTTTGTCTCTTGCAGTTCTTTCGTAAGGCGAGCCGTCTACGAGTTACATCATATAAACAATTAATGATGCTCCAAATCTCTTAAACTTTAAACGCTTTTTTCTTGAAACATAGTTTTCAAAACCGGTGTGGACGATATTTCGAGAACTGATCTTCTTCAAATTTTGACACGATATTCTTGGATGCTTTGTTCCTTTAGCTAAATTCAGATTTTTCAAAAAAAATTCATACAAAGGATTAACAGATGGATTATATAGTTTAAAGAATAAGTAAAAAATTGGCCTCAAATTTCAAACATCCACTATTTTGCAAATTTTTATTTGTTTTTTTTTTTTACTTGTACCTAACTCTCTGTATTTTACTAATTAGGAATTCAATGCCTATTTTTGTTTCAGATGAACCGTTTCCAAAAACGGGGTTTACACTGACGCGAATTAACGATATTTATTGTTGAAAATTTTTGATTAAATCATTCACATACATACGAGGATACATGCTGTTTCTAAGAGGATAAAAACGTTTTCGAATAAACGAACTATTTCTCGAGGAAAAAAATTCAAAATATGGTCTCTCTTTTGCCAATCTACTCAGGTGTAAGCCTTTAACGAGCTACCATTTTTTATTTGCCATTTTATGATTAAAAAAACGTCAAATCAGTTACTTTAGTTGTCGCAAATTGTTTCCTACCTATTTAAATATTTCTTTACATATAGAGTAATGTTCAAGGGTGTTTGAGATTGAATCTGAATCGAATATATACAGAAATTGTTAATTTTATGGGATTCTGAATTTTGTACAATAACGAACTAACATTCAGAGGTGTTATATAGTCAATTTGGTAAAGATCGGTAAAAGAGTTAAGGTTTTATAGTATTTAAAAAGTTTCGAGTCACTTCTTCTACTTCAAAAATATCTAACGAAACGAGTTATCATTTTAGTTTAATATTTAATTATTTTTCACTTTTGACAAAGCTATTCGCAAAGCAAAGAAAAAAACGATCAACATATTTTCTCATAGACGTGACGTTCTCAAAGGTGAAAAATAATGAGGAAGCAACGTGCAATGTTCTACTTTACATCCTTTTCTTTAATAAAAAATTGATACTTTTTTTTAAAGATTTTTGTTACCTACCCCTCGTCTCATATTGAATATGACTGATAAGAAACAAACAAAAAAGTGTCCGATCGTGAATACAATTAAACATCTTTGAAATTCTATATGTAAAAGCTAATATGGCCATGCAAAAAACACAAAAGCGATTGTCAGTTGCAACGAAAAATCTGATCCAGGATTACGTTATTAAAAAAAAAATTATTCTATCGGTTCCTGAATTACTAGTAATGTACGATGTAGAGCTAATGAAATAAAGGAGATTACGTTAAGGAGGCATCTATGGGTCAACAATAGTGAGTTAGTCAGCTACCGCACTATTGTTAACAATTTCCAATGGATAAGAAAAAATGAAATTTATCTTGCACATCATAATTTTTTTTACGAATTACGAAGTACTAAGTCACTCGTTTGGCTATAGTGCAAACATAATTTTCAAGGACTAATGTAGCTCGGCTCACATACGGTGAATGCCAAGCGGAACGCGTGGCAACATTGCACGTATATCCATGAATACAGTAATAAAACTAAGAAGCCCAGCAGTTTATTCTTTCCAATAAACACAAAATACAATGAGCTTGAAACAACCCGACAATTTTTTCAAACATTCTTGGTATTTCCGCACTGGACAAATTTATTTATGGAAAGGTTATGGTTGCTTTACCGTCCCGCGTTTCTCCTCTCAGAATGTGCCGTGTTGCCACGTTGCTTGCGTCTGTTATTAAAACGGTCGAAAAACACTCGTTCTGGTTCATTTCAACTAAATTTTTTGATGAATTTTTTGCGGTTATGTATGCTTTTTTCGTTGTTAATGATTCACGAGAGATTAAGCAATCACTTAAAATCGTTCTTTAATGTTATTTTTTCATTTTAAAACATATAATGAGCAGAAGCAGCGTTTGTTACTCACGTCCGCCATAAGAAACCATGTTAAAAAAGGCTTAATTTTTTGTTGTTGAATATTTACGTGTCTAGACGGTCAAACTTATTGTGCTTCTTTGAGCTGCTTCGTGATGTCTCGATCTCCGATATACTCGTACATTCATTTTATGATTTCATCTTCTAGACTGATAATCGCTGATGCCTCCTTAAACGACACTGTTCCTAACCTCGTTACTCATTATCCAATACAACACATGCCATTCATTGGCAGGATGTTACACTAAACTCTAATGAAAAGAATATGTAGAAATGTATTCACAAAAGTAATATATGTATAAACAAATAACTACATTTAAAAATATCATACTGGCCAGCCAGTGATAGGAACACTTTCATCGCGAAGAAAGGGTCACGTTGGTCAAACTCGCAGAAGAGCCACAACATTCAAGCGTGCAGTCCTCGCATAGTCATTTCAGTACACATTCACCGCGCTCGCCTCTCATTCTTTCGAATATCTACTTAAGAACATAGGTGCAAGTGCTTTCCGTGAGTCTCGCGGTGCGTCGGCTGAGCCCGGGCTTTATTATAAGATATATGAATTAATAGAAATAGCCTATACATTTCTATACATTTTCCAACCAATCAGCGATAACTGGATGCTTGAGTAACGGTCATTCAAATTAGAAAATATTTTTCTAATTTGTGTAATAGCCTATACATATTTATAAATATACATATCCCAACCAATCCGTGATACCTGAATGCTTGAGTAACGGTCATTCAAATTACAAAACATATTTCAAATTAGGTCACTGATACTCGGACGAACATCTCAAGTTTATTTTCTCAGACCTTGCTTTTTTCAAATTGTTCGCTATTCTGACTGCATAGTGCTGACCTTCCAATAATTGACTGGTCATAACCAGTCAATGGTTGCGATATATTATAGAAATTTGGAAATGTGTACATACGAGCTCAATTGTAACATTATGATATGCGATGAATCCGGTGATTGTGTTGTGATGAATCGGGTTGTGTAGAAAGAATAGTCTGAGCATTCACTTGAGTCGTAAGACGAGTGTGTAAAATTATAAAATCACGTAAGCAAGTGAAGAAGCATAAGCGAAGATTCGAGAAATTAGAGAGACAACTTGTACAGGAAAGAGCGGTTACCGGTAGTCTCTTACTTCGTTAAAAATTGAATTTCTATGAATTGAAAGAAAAATAAAAGTCACCGAAAAAAGGGAAATCTTGCGGAGATGCATTTATTCAAAATTGAATAAGAACTTCGACGCACAGTGTCTAGGTGAGGTTATTATTATTCTCCCGCCGAAGGAATTAATATACGCGGGCCAAGAAGACTCCAACGGAGAATTGTGTTGTACTTATTGTTAGCCACACAAACCATATGAAATGTTTCCAACAATCTACAATAGGTTTGTTGCAAATTCAAATTTAATAATAGGGCTCTGCTGTTTTATTATTACTTCTACTAATCCATCAATAAATAATATATTAAATGATATTCATTGATCTCTTTGACTTGACATTTCATATGATATAATTATTTATTAATTTTGGAGAGAAATTTGATTGACTAAACTGGATTATCTGGGACGATTGACCAAACGATTTCTTAGTATGCGAGCTGATGTCGAACAATCATCATCAATTACATAATGTTACATAATCAGAACACAAACTCTGCGAGCTTTTATTATCTTTTGTTGATCTTACTGAGGATAATGATCCAACGATTCGCAGAACGTTTGTCCAGGTTTCGCGCATCTTGGTGTGTGACCGGGTGGTGCGGGAACGAAGGGTTCGTATCGAGGTCGATGAGGACATCCATAAGATCTGCAAGGCTCGCCACGATTTCCTTTCGCTGCACTCGCCAACAGGAACACCTGTCGAATAAAGAGAAATAAAAGGTCTTCTGAGAACACCCCACCTCGCTTTCTCGCATGACTCGTGTGATGAGAATAGATGAAGATCGATGAAAGGTGAATTTCGAGAAACGGAAAATGGGATCATCACTGTCCGAGCTACCACAGTCCCTGTATGCTGTATGTCTAATGAAAGAGCTGTCCCAATCGAAGACTTTTTAGTCTACCGTTCCCCATATTTCAAATTATTTGTATAATAATGTATCACCATCGATGCACCTCTTTCTCGAATCAGGAGATAGAGAGGCTGCGAGGCTCATATACATATAAGAAAAATAAATTTTATATTAATTCCATGTTATGCCTACTACGCCGTTGCACGATCCTAATTATCCATTCAATGCATTTATGAGACACTGAGCCTCAGCTATCGTGTTAAGGTTGACTCAAGAATTAGGTTACAATTTTAAGATAATAGCTACACTACACGGCCATGTAAGTTAACACCAGATATATGAACACGACCAGGTAAGTTAAAAAATTACGACCATATAGTTTAAAGTCGTTCAGTTGGAAGACGGATCACACCTTCATTTTTCCTAGCTACCTGCTATCAAAATCGTCACCTCAATAAGAAGAGGGACAAAGAGACAACGCAGCGGTTAGTTTGCTGTGAAACAGTGACAGATAGACTCTCTCATCTGTACTCTTTCTTGTATCCCCGCATCGGACACATTCTGCCGTTTTACTATAGAGGAAAAGCAATCTGATGAGGCATCCGCGAGAAGCAACGACTTTGTTTGTAACCTTGCTTTTTCCTTCTCTTATAGAATCCTTTCTGATCTTAATGATATATTAGTGAGAAAGAAATATGCAAATTGAACTCGCACCTCTTTACTATGCCAAATTGGATTGGAGTTAGAGCGGCACCAATCTTCGAAAAAATCGGTGAAACTTCCACTTTCGGGTGACGCATAGGGTCAGTTCAATTGTGATCGTCACTTCGAGCACGATACTCATCAAGCTAACCCAACATAACCTATTCAAATAATTATACTTTTTAGAATCGAATTATTCAAAAATATATTATTTTTTAATTTCATGATTTCCTTTCTTCAAAAAAATCATTATTTTTGTCTTTTTTTATCATAAAAATATGATTTTTTCAACTAATATTTTGTTGTTTACATTAATGAAAATAACGTTTTCAATTATTATCAAAAACTTACTTTTCTTTCAAAATTTGAATTCTATACATCTGATGTTGTGTTTAAAAGAAAAAAAAGAAAGATCCGTTATGGTTCGTCGTAGTTAGAGCCCATCTAACAATAAGACGCCTTAGGTCACTTGAACTCAGGGATGGTAGTAGAGAATTAATTTTACATAAGATTTTCACCTGGAAATATGTGAAATTATAATCATTCAGTGTGTCGATGCTCATTATCGTCAACAATTCATTCAATCGTTCAGCCTACTTTCTATCAACATCTTACAACATCCCTGGATCCAAGTGATACCAAGGTGTCTTTGATTGGCTCTAACGTCCACAAATCTTATTGGATCTTGAATTTTTTTTTCAAACACAATGCCGGAATATAAAGATGTCAAATCATGAAAGAAAAAAAAATGTTTATAATAATTTAACATGTTCCTAAATGTGAAAAAAAAATAGTTGAAAAAGTGCGATAAACAGCTTTTTAAGAAGATGAAAACATGAACTTTAACACAAAAATTCGTTATAATGATTCTTCTAAAAAGTATAATCATTTGGATGGGTGAGGTTGAGGTATCATTTAGCCTCAATGACGAGATACTCGAAGTGATAAACATAATTGATCTCCAGTAGAAATTTAAGCCCCTCATCCCCTCACGCAGCATAAGAAAAATGTCCAATACCAACAGTTGATTGAATTGTTTGTCCGAATGACTTGGATGACCCAGGGATATAGTTAAGGGTTAACAACGAAATCACGTCAGTATATTCTAAAACCCGAAAACATAATTAAATATATGAGAAACTACTCTGAAGAAATACGGGGCGTCTTGAGCCGGGATTTAAAACCGGGAACTTCGGATTACCGTTCGACTACCCTGCTCAGAATATCTCATTGAAACCGATTGAATCTCATTAAATGAACAGAAATCCCATTGAAAATTATTCGGTTCCAATTGGTTTCAATGTGGTTTTTCGTTCGCTTAATCGGTTTCATGGGATTTTTCAAGCAGGGTACTCTTAGGATTGAGCTACGCCAAACCGCTTATCACACTATAATTCGCATTATCCGTATATATTGAATTTTCCATCAAGTTACAATTCATAAATGGATATTAATTCACTCAATTAGCCAGTGCTTTCCAACGAAGTTATATCTGCACGCAGGCTCTTTTGCATCATAGATAATGACTAATATACATCATGGTTGCTATGTATTATTGAATCGTTGCAACGTTATAAATTATAAATCACTGGTGCTATCAAGCGTGCTCCCGCATACATCATTAAACCAATTAATTATGAGGATATCGAATGCTGCCCTCAACATTAATTTTCTTTAAAGACATATGAAACATTCTGAGATAAAGATACAGATCAAGGTTAGAGCACCCTCCTTAATATAATATTTTATAGAGCATCATGGGAGTTATAGATTGAGATATGGAACGTTTTAGTAAATAAATCACCTGTATTCATCAGTTTGAATACGGGTGATGCAGTGTTTGCTGCAAGTCCTTTAATAACTCGAGCCTATAGCTAAAGAGGCCGCCACTCGAGTTAAGAAAGAATGTTTTGCGTGACTTCTATTCGCCTGATCTGATCCTTCTGCATATTCTTAGTGTAAAGATTGACACCAAACCGCAGATGTTTGCTCAATGTAATACGCAGGTAGGGAAGTGTGAGGTTGTCAACCAATGGTTATGTTAAACAGGGCTAATTGGTAAGTATAGCTATACTTGTACTATATACTCGCCGGCAAATGCGTTCCCGTTCAAGAATCACTAGAGCGTACTCCTGAAATTACCATATACTTTCACGCACGTGCTGTCGTTTGAAATGCGTAACGTGTAACGGATGTACTACACAGTGTTAAAGCGCGAGCGTGGTATGCAAGGATAACTCTTACTGTACCGTAAAGCTATACGGATTCTCGATTCGGTTACCAGGCAGTTAATTTTTTGGAAAGCCCAACTCTCGGCATTCCACAATTTTTGTCAGTTTGATCACCTGACTTCTCACGACACATTTATAATCTTACCATTAATTTTTCAATCGGAAAAAATCACGACCACTACATTTAATTCCGGAGAATTTCTCTATTACGATTCAATTTGAAGGGGCGTTTTAATTCTAAAGAACATCTGTACTTTCATTTAATTCCGAAATACATCCATACCGCGATGTAATTCTACCCTTTATACCGTTACTTGATTCCTGAAAACATCTCCATCACTATATCATTCGAGAAAACGATTTAATTCTGGAAAACATCTTTACCACGATTTAATTCTGGAAAACATCTTTACCACGATTTAATTCCGGAAAACATCTCTAACACGATTTGGTGCTAGAGATGACATTTCTATTACAATAACAAAAAAATCTCTACGCCGATATTATTCCAATAAACACCTCTATCACGATTTGATTCGGGATAATATCTCGACCGCAATTTGATTCTGGATAACATCTTTACCACGATTTAATTCCAAAAACATCTCTACATCGATTTAATTCTGGAAAAAAATCCCTTCTGTGATTTAATTCGGGAAACGTTGCTACCGCGATTTAATTCGGAATGACATCTGTACTAAAAAATATTTCATTCCAAAAAACATCTTTACCACGATTCAATTCCAGAAAACATCTTTATCACGATTTAATATCATTAAACATCACTACCATAATTAAAACTCCTTGACTTACAAGTCTAGCAGCTTACATCTCTGCGATTAAACAACTCTCCGGTATTTCACGACTGACGGTAAATGTTTCCGGGTAAAATTGTGATCGCGAGAGAAATAGCGCGATTGAAGCTCTGAGGTAAGCCATAGAGAACAACAGTCTATTTTACCCAGAATCGCTGACCATCAGTTTTGGACCACCGGAGAATAATTTCGTGGTAGAGATATGCTAGAATCTTAGAATTGTTTATCGAAATTACATCGTGGTATACGTTCTTCAGTAAACAAATTAATCAATAGGTTATATCTAATAGTAGGGTGAATATTAGGTACACGCACTGTCAGAAATATTAGTAACACTGCATACTAAAAAAAAATAATAACATAATAAAGAAATTCGCGTAAATACTGTGAATTAATTTAACAAATCCGTATTGATTTGAAATCAACAAATGAAAGTAGCTTTTCATTTTACTCGTTCGTGAATACATTTCATGGTAATAAAATGTATTGATTTATAAGATGTCAATAAATATATTAAATTAACATTAATCTTAAACGTTGGAAAAAAAATTATTTATAATTTGTTCAATGACATACCGTTTATAAATTAATTTTCGAATAACAATTAAAATCATTTATTGAACTGTCGTAAAAGTAACAAACTTCCGATTATTCAAATAACAAAAAAATGCTGTGAATTATCGACAACAAAAAAAAGACGTAACGTTGAACATTTATTTCCAACTGAGATGGACAAATTCCATAGAATTAATTCGAATAACTAGATCTCATATTGAAAATCTGACACAAGAAGTTTCACTGCTGACACATCAATGATAATGTATTATGCTGCGTTGCATCATTTTATCGGATTTTTAAATCGAAACTCATTACATTACGTCGAAGAATTTTGCATTAATTATTTGTCTATTAAAGGTCAATCGTTGACTATATTACGCCTGATAACTAAATCATTGTCGGCAATGTTAATGAAATTAGTACTCGGATGCGATGTGAGTGACTTATGCATGACAATTCAATATAACTCGATCGTTTGTTCCTTATAGGTAATTGTCGCTGTTAGCTGTTATGATAACTAGAAAGTGAAGTATTTCTGAAAAATTTCGTTACTATACTCTCAAAGCATAACCGTTAAATACATTTGATCGATTATCGTGAAATACAATTATCGTTTTTTTTTCTTGTAGGTGGCTAATAGAAACTAGGTGTTAGTTAAACAATAAAATCACTAATAAGCCTGAGGTATTTTACCAGAAACAGGAGAAATTCGATCGAAGCATTCCCCATCGTCAAAAGTCCTTAGGATTTTTCACTGTAATGCCGAAGAGTCCTCGGTAGAATACTGGTCAACGAATCGATTAATAACCGTACAGTGCACCACAAAACGTCATGCACGTTGATCAACTTGCGTCTTCAAACGTGTATCTTGATTTTTATTGATGGATATTAATTAATCGATGAAAACTCTTTAATTTCACTTGATTTTTACATGATGTACTGAAAGGATAATCGTGTATTAAATATTCTTTAACACTTTTATCTTAATATCGATGAATCCACCAATTCCTAAACATTGATCCCGAACATTGTTTTTCTTCAATTAGTTGACAATAACTTTTTTTCTTAATATCAAAAATACTGATATAGCATTTATTTAAGTTAAAAAATTGATCTTATGATGCAATACTTAGTGTTAAATAATGTTATATAGTGTTTCTAACGAAGCACTCAACTTTGTCGTCGCGCACGTTGCCGGTATGAATTACGCTCGGTTACCTCGAACACGTGTCGATCGTTCTGTCGCTTCGGCGACTAGAATATAGCGAGAGAAATTATATTTGTCTGTAGCTCGCGTGTGCTACCACGTTCGGTGTTCGAAGCTATTTGACCCGGACGACTCTGCCGCGGTTGTACGACCTATCGTACAGGTACAAAACGGCACGAGAGGCGCACGAGTTCCGATCTAAGCGTGCCCGGGTGGGGCTTACACACTTTCACTGCCGTCTGCCACTGTATATTCACACGAACGTTAAATCTCTTCCCTTTTTTATTTCTCGGTTGAGGAATTTTCATACGTGTTTCCACGACATCCTTTTCGCTCCTCTAACCACGCACTGCACTCAACTCCCACTCGTTATATCATCCGGTCACTCGGCAGCTACCGGTTATGCGAGGAATTCTTTTGCTGATAGATGCAGCGATAACTTAGCATTACTTCATCGATGAGTTCCTCCTAATTTACACGGATTTCATCGATGAACACCCCCATGCTTCATCGTAAGCATAAGCAGTGTATGTACTATTGTTAGTAATAAAATGCTTTTGGTATATCATCGATATCGCACTTACTTGATAAAAGCGACTTATCAGTCATTGACCATATGCATAGCTGGAAATATTTTGGAAAATTATAGAAACTAGCATTCAAACTTATCTCTGTATATAATAAAAATAACTCACGGCCGACACCGTCACCGTGAAAGAACCCGCCATAACGACTATTAATCTAGGGTTCGAGGAGGGTCAAAGGAAATTTAAGACATAATATATTTTTATTAGGAATCCCCTTTCCCCGATGCTCTGATTAATTAAAGTCTCCTTAGGAGCCCCCAGACCTAGGGATAAGGTGTTTAATGGTAGGAGCAGTGTCATTAAGGCATTTCAAACTCAAAAACCTGATTTTTCTAGTACATTTTAGCTTTAGTATTCCATGCAACATACGCGAAAGACCAGGGTAGGTTACCGAACATCAATAAACGGAATTAAGTATTGAAAATTAAAGTTTTTAACATAGCTCTTACGATAAAAGTTACGAGATCTGTATTCGACTGAAATATTTTTATACTGTGATCAAACTCACGGAAAATATAAAAATAACTAGACACGCTTGAGTTAATATGGATTCTGAAAAAGATTAAAAAGTGTTGGCTCACCGAATATTTGTAAAAGATACGAACAATGAAAGCGAAACTCTCATGAATTGCATTCGTGCTATCGCGAATGTATCGTTGCCTGTCTCGCACGCCGTGTACCGCCACGTCTATTTGGTTCTATCCCCAATATGATCTATCGTCATACTATACCTCAAGGCATTCGGATAAATGTGTCATTTGACAAAGACAGTAAAAAATGAAACATTTTCATAAGTACATTTTTCTTTTGTAGCGCAGTTCATCGGTTCACTTTTATTTTTCCTTTTTCAACTTGTCGTGGAGTCCAGGTCGAAGCGATGGACGAAATTTGCTTCGCAACGTCTTATTCTCTTTGGAAATAGATCAAGTTCAGTCCAAAGACAGCAATTTGAATTTAAAGCTCTTGCGCGGAAGATTTACTTTACTTTTGTGGTCAATTTTTCATAACGCAGTAATTGTTGACCAAATTTTTTCCGCAAGAATTGAATATGGATATTTCTATACTCACAATCAGACCGCACAAAATCTTTTCACGAAGAGAGAATGAGACCTTGCTAAACCTACTTGGTTCATTGATCCAACCTGAATTCTACGACAAGTTGGAAATGGAAAGATGGAAAATGGATTAACTTATGAACATTTTTCATTTTTTAGATATTTGTCACGCGTCGCCTTTTATCTAAGTTGCAAAATTTTTCATCTGTTCATTGACAACACGATTTAATTTTCATGATTTGTAGGTTTTTCGGTCCTCTTAAGACCATAATTTCAACCTTCCACGTAGTAACCTTCTTCTCTCGTTACTTCATACAGCTGAATAAGAATTCGAAAGCTCGATGACAAAGATTGGAGAATGCTCTTTTCTGCTTCGTTGAACGCTAACCCGAGTTGCTAGAAAATATTTCATAATATTGGCCAAGTCATAATATTTTTCCTCGTAATTCTCAGATGTAAGAGCATGAAACGCGACTGTTACTTGTTTACATGGCACAAGTATGCCAGTGCAATTAGCACTTTTATCTTCTGTGCAAATTCCGCGTCCTTCGAGAAGCATTCTTGTAAGTCGAACTGTAAACGTGGCGCCAAATGCACTGTTCGTAGTAAAAGTGACATCGGGGATATTGGTTTCTGTGGAAACGAATGATTCGGCAACAAATTGAGAAGTTTACCGTCGATCCTCGCAGATTTTGTTCATATTCGAGTATTTTGTACGAGTTTATTATGACGAATATGTTGAGTCACATTATTCCCACGCCAAATTTAAAAAAAAAATCGCATTTTGTCTAGGTTTGGGTAAAAGAAAGACTTTAATCGATATCTCGCTCGTCTATCATCGATCCGGAAAAAAACGTAATAAACTTTTTTATATTGTTTTATAAAACCAAATGTTCTACTCACATTGTTTATTTTACAAATAGGAAATGTACAGCGCGGTTTTCTTAAAAATTTTAATTGAAACTTTTCAAAAACTAAAAGGAGAAAGTTTTTTAAATCCGAAAAACTATATTAGTGTTCCATAGAGTTCTGTACATTTTGTCAACGTCCATTCTCCTATCACTGTCGACAAAATAAACATTGAATTGTGCGCAACATTCCGGGAGGGCCACAGTTCGTTCGCGAGCCATGTGCAGTGTGGCGCTATGGTCCTGTGATCCCTGAAGGGTCTCTGGCATATTGCTACAAGCACAACCTGCGTCAAAATGAATTATCCCAGACATCCAAATTCACGACAACTAATCAATCTACGAGCTTGTTATTTATTTTCTATTTAAGCTCAACGAGCAATTTTTTATAGTTCAAACGGAAGTACGCATACAGAAATTACATTGTCGCAAATCTGAAGTTTGCGAGCCGGTACTTTGTAGACAAACGAAGCACTTTTCAACGGTGTTTGGTACGGAGCTTCGTCAAAATCTCTACAGAGGGTTAGATTATATCGAAATTTTAATTAGGTACTTGTAATAACAATAGCTGATGCTGTCAATTTTTTATAGATCAATTGATCGTTGAAAAAATATTCCGTACAGACCCAATATCGGTGCTCCGATATTTTTTATACAAAGTTGGCTCAAGATTCTGAAGAAATTACAAATACCACCAGTATATATTCCACATTATCTTAAGGCAGCGGTTTCCAAACTGGGAGACGCGGACTATTGCCAGGGGAGGCGCCAAAATTTTTTAATAAAAAAATAATTTTCTTACCATACAGGTTTTACACTTCAAATTAAACATTTTTGAAATCAAATTCAACATTTTACAAATCAAATTAAACAGTCAAATAATTATCGTATCTTCACCAACAGTGAAAGGATGAAATGTTTCTCTGATTGCGGCTATGAATATTGATATGATAATATGGCATGAAACAATTGCACACTACGGTTAATCCCAATGTTTTCTGCAATTTTTTTCAGATTATTATTTGAAAAACTAGCTGAAAAAAATCTTAACGCGGTACAGTTAATTTTGGACAACGCAAGTATTCATCATACTCAAGAAGTGCGTGAGCTTGTTGGACATACAAATCATGACATCATTTTTCTACCGCCAATCGAAGAAGTATTTTCAAAGGTCAAATTTTCTGCTAGAAATTTGCTAGCGGATCCAATAAATTGTCTAAATTTGGAAGACATAATAAATCAGTCTATTGCAACTGACTGATGAATAATTGCGTTTTCCAAACCGTACCGCGTTAAGATTTTTTTCAGCTAGTTTTCAAATAATCTCTGAAAAAAATTGCAGAAAATATTGGGATTAACCGTAGTGTGCAATTGTTTCATGCCATATTATCCCATCAATATATCCATAGCCGTAATCAGAGAAAGATGTCATCCTTTTACTGTTGGTAAAATTGCCCCCAAGATTTGATAAACTTTGTGCCAATAAACAACAACATCCTTCGCATTAAGTTTTCATGCGTTAGATGTAGTTTAATTAGTAATTTAATATAAAAATAAATATACGTGTTCATATAAATTTATGTTATAGCAAAACCTTGTTATTATTCTGTCTATTGTAGTGTTCAGTATTTTTTGGAACGAAGTTCCTTATCGCACGGTATACGCTTGGCAGGATGGGGGCTCGACCGAGAAAAAGTGTAACATTTGGACTATAGCAAAAAACGAGCCGACAGTTTTGCTATACTACGTTAGCACGCTCTCTCTCTCTCTCTCCACCGTTTGGAGAGGGGCGGGCCACAGTAGCGTATACGGCTATACTATGCCTCTCTCTCTCTCTCTTTCTTTCTCTCAGCGCTCAGAGTGGGGACAGGCAGCTGCGTACGACACTCTGCTATACAAGCCACGCGGCGTGCGCGTTATGTGTAGGTATATTACTGCAGCTGAAAGCCAAGCGGCGTGCGCGTCAGTTGTATTCTTGTGTGCGTATGTAGTTATTGTTATTAATAAATAATGAACAATGAATTGTGAACGTGATTCAGTGACGATAGTTGAGGATAGTGATGATGGAGTCAGATAAGTACCAGTGTTATACTGCAGGCATTATACTCGGTTCATCAATAATGATAATTACTACATGTGTTTACAAAGTCGTGCGCGTCCTAACCTATCTTCACTATTCAAAGTTTAACAAGCCGTGCGCATCATAACCTCTATATGGGGCATTCTTAGTGAAAATTACCTGTTTTTTCCCTCGTATATTTTTTTCCTTTTAGTATGTTGTAGGGCAATATAAAAAAACACTGAACAGAAATTTTTAGATTTTTTTCGTCATTAGTTTGGTCACAGATAGCAAAATAGTGATTTTTCAAAAAGGACGTTTTTTTTTCGGTTTTAAATTTTACAGTTAATTCTTGGATAAAAAACAAAATTTTTCCATATTTTTTCATGATGGGCAAGGCCATAGGTAAAGACCTAAAAAAATAATTAGATCTACGGTAATTATGCCGTTTTGTGGCTTTCCCCAAATTTTAACTTTTTTATTTACTAAAAACTGTATTTACTCATAAATGTGAGTAAATAGTAGAAAAAAGTTGAAAAAATGTCATTTTAAAGTCAATTTACCAGAAAATTCGAAAAATTGAAGAAAAATCGCTGGAAAAAAATTTTTTTATATAGTTTTTCTACTTTTTCCATAATATTCTTCAAATTGAAAACAAAACGCATTTGTGTGCAATGAAAATTCAGTGAATTATAGTTAATAAGCTGAAATTAGGCAATAATCACTAAACTCGATATTTAATTTAATTAATAATCAATACATTAACTATAAATTTTCCACAAACAGACAACAAAATACACATATACATATACATATTTATATACATATCATATCCTCATATATATATTTATATATACATATACATATTTTATTTCAATAGCGAATCAACAAAAGCATCTACTACTCAGATACAAGCTACAAGATCAAAAAAAAAAAAACAAATGCGCAAACATGTAAAGAATATCGTGAGAGAAAAAAATACAGGATATAAGAGTACAAAACATCAGTGCACAAAGATCTGATGAATGTCGTGAGAGAGAAAAATTAGAAGAAATTAAAAAACCTAAAACGCATAAGCAAAGATCTAAAGAATATCGTGACAAAAAAAAACAAAAACAAACTAATTGAAATACAGCTGGAAAATACTGACCAGCTTCGACAAAGATCTAATGAAGAAATTAAAAAACCTACAACTGATGCACAACAAACATTACACGATATAACAATAAAGAAACAAAACATTGAATTACAGCAGCAAAATACAGACCATCTTTCAAGGAAACATATCACATTATAAATATTTACATTTACCGCTTATTAATTTTATTTATTAAAGATTATCATCATTATTAACTGATATATATTTATTAATATTTTTTAAATTATTTTATTTTATTGTTTTATTTTATGTTAATATTATAGCATCTCGACTACAAGTCGTACTGAATATATGAAGGAATATCGACGGAAAAGAAAATTAAAAAATTTAAGTATTCAATTAAATACCTTGCTAGCAAAACATCATTCAGATGCGTAAGTAATTTATTTATCTTTCTACTGTATATTCTCTGTGAAATATGATTTATATTTGTTCGATATTTTTTTGTATGGTTATTTTTAGATCTCCCGAGAATAAACAATGATCCCGCAGAATCTACAACAAGATACAATACCACTATCGATGCAGTTTTTTCGAGACACTTACATAACATTCAATCGCAAACATATGTGTCTTATTTTAGTTATCACAAACTATTACTACGATTGACTGTACAGATTAAGTTTATATTTAGTTTATATATTTTTGTACAATAATTAGTAATAAAAAGTTTATTCCTAAAAAATATATTAATTACAATTTTATTACCATTCCTTCATTTATTTTATTTTTTCATTTAATTACTCTCCAACGCTGTTAATTTATTTAATTGTGCCTCTTATTTAATACATAATATATAGTGAAAGGAACTTCGTTCCAACCGGGTGTATCACCGACACCTCTTCTTTTTTTAAATAAAGGTTTATTATTTAAAACGTGTCTATATTATTATACCTATTAAATAATAAAAGATAGGAAGGAGCGGAAAAAAAAATTTTTTTTAAGGAGGCGTAGTCGCATAAAGTTTGGAAACCACTGTCTTAAGGTGATGTGCTATATCCACAAAACCACCACGAGTGTGATCGAAATAACGTTATTGTACATCGCGGTGGAGCGAGAGAGATCGTGTTAAGATTTATTCACTAGTTCATCCTGTTTCATGTACTGACAATGTATGTCCTCTGAATCTATTTTCCAGTGGAAATAAATGTGGGGACTAAAAGATATTTGAGGCTGAGACAAGAGTTCCACGAATTGTGAGAAGCATCTCGTGGTGTTCTTCAATAGAAATAAAAGATATACAAGGCGATGATACAGATACGGTAAAGGGATATTGAAAATCGTGTAGTCGAAAAGTAGCATTACGATATTTAAGATTTTTGCTTGGAGAAAACATGTGCTGTAGTACAGGTTTCACTGCTGCATATTGTAGATAAATTTTACATTGGTTGATTGTACAAAAGCGTAAATATACGGTTTTGATGTTGAGTACTTTTAACATGTGGTTATATATGCGCAGCCCGTTGACGAGGATAATCAATCCCACTTTTCAATATTATTTTATCAAGAGAGACGTTTGCAATAAACAGCATATTTATCAAATAACAAACATATTACATATTAAAGCGATTTAAAAGCGATGAAATGTTTGGCAACGCTGCTTCGGGCATGTAACCATAACCTTATAAATCGGGTAAATGCCGGTTAGCTAATGCGGTTCAAATTCATCATAATATTACATTGTTTTCATCGACTTGCGTTTTCACGTATTATGTCGATTTCGGTTCTATACCGAGTACAACCTGGTGTAACGAAACGAAATCGACATTACAAATGTTTTTTTTTCAGCGCTAAATGCGTGTGTGCATTTAGTATTTCTTTTCAAATCCTATCACATGGTTCTCAGGTCAATGCACTTGAGGTTTTTAATCGACTTCTAGAAGTTACCTGCGATACACTTCTATCGTATTCAAATCGAGAGTGGGAAAATAGTTGCAAATTTATAAATGGCAGTTACGAGTTTCGAACTTGGTTATGTGCACGGCTGCAAACCTCGTCACAAAATGGTGACCTTGCCACATTTCAGTCGCATGGAATATTCATTCTGAGAAGTAATACAACATTACAAAAAATATAAATAATTTTTTAAAACTACGAGAAATATTCATGGTTTTATCCTATGATCCTTAAAGCATGTATCGATGCAATTTTTCTACCAGAATTAAAATTTTCTACAAAAAGCGTTTTGTTTTTAGCTAATTATTACAATATAAAAATGCATCATTTTCGATTGTTAGCATATATACTTTATGAATCAGGGGTGCTTTAAGATGAAAATGCTATCAAATACATGTTGTTTAAAAAATTACAAAATGCTTAACTGTCAATTGACAACTGGATTGCTCCAACCTCCTCGAATGGGTCAGCAAGCCGTTACTCCGCGACGTTATATTAACCGCTCATCGCCCGGTGATCCGCGATTTTCATGACGCCATTAAATAATCTAAACATATCTAGATAATGTATACATTGTATCTATATCTGACTAATCTGACACATAGATCGGTGTTTTACAAGCATTCGTATTTATATACGTGAATAGCATAAAGTTATCTTCGGTCATTCTGCGAATCACGATGCACTCAAATATATCGCGAGTTATGGTAGCCTCTCGATAAATAAATAAATATTAGAAAGTGTATAGCTTCACCCTATGACATCAAAACTCCACCGTTATATTGCAAACTTACATTTTATTTGATAATTTTACAACACTACAAGCCGATTGATATGAAATTTAACGATTCTTTTATAATTTAATGTTTATGCAATGTTTAATATGAGCTTAGCTGCTGATGCTAAATTGAAGAAAATAAACTTAAGATATCACAAAAATTCCCCGCAAATGATCTAATTAATCTATGTTCTTTATACGGTAAAAAATCTGCGGTGTCAACTGCATCGGTGTGAGTGGTGAAAAAAACCGGTGTTAAAATAAACACCATTTCGATGTAAGGAGTACACCGGCCATTTGGTATACCAGTAATTCGGTGTAATCTAAAAAATATTAACACCAAATAGTGATGTATCACATTCACTATCCATGGTGTTGCTTTTTTAGAAGTCGACACCATTCTGTGTCAAGTCGTAGTATGACTAATAGAACGTACTTTAAACCACCTACAAAATTTTCAAATACACACTGAAAGGTGTCCTTACCTGATCTAGCTACACTGGAAATTCGCGTAGAATGTTATTTTTTCGGTGTACACATTCTTCGTGTAATCGATAACACCGGCTTTCTTACACCGTTCTTTTACACCGACGATTAACATCGAATTTTCATAAAATTTAATCACCTTTGTCGATTCTCGTTATAGTAAATGCGAAAGATTCCGAACATTAATTACCATTTGTAAAAGGTTTTAAACCGTCAGCTCAACATTAACAGAAGCGAAAGTAATCGAGAATATTTATCAACATTTTTAAATCGTGTAAAATCCGATTCCTTTTATAAATTTTAACAAATTCCATATCCAAAATCCTCAACCGCTACTTTATTTTGAATGTACGCGTTATTAATTTGTTTAAATTGCAAGCTATCAGGCTTCCTTTCTATAAAAATGGACCAACATCATACAATATTCGGTACAGATTTTTATGAGAATCAGTCGAGAATTCTACATTTCGTGATGATTTGACTTTTTCAAATTTTATTAAAAATAATCAAGATAACTTTCGACGCTGAATGCCACGGTTGATATAGTGCCGTCTTGTCGGACATTGCTATTGTTAAATAGTCAGATAAATTGGATTTTGCGTTATTTCATTCGTTGAGAGGAAAGAAATGCGTAGAAACGAAAAAGAACAAACTATCGATGACTTTTTTAAAAGTCAAATTGACATGGAAACTATTTATTTCTTAATGAAGAAGCAAAATGAAGCATTGCACTTACTTATAGAGGATGCTTTGTATGCTTCAGACGAAAAAAATGAGGATGCAATGTGCAAGGTTCTACTTTGCAGCTTTTGAAAATATGTATTTCGATCAATTTTGAGCATTTTGAGAGCCCTGAAAACCTGTAGAAATAAAAGTTTGACGTCTGGTCTCAAGCACAAGACAAAAGTAGGAAGCGTCATCAATTTATTCCAAATTTGAGAACAAAAATCTGAACAAGATATGTAATGAAATCGTGCGTACGTAAATACAGTGTACACTAAATTAAAAATAAAACGATAAACTTATGTTCATTCTGCGTAATCAAAATATTTTAATTTAAATAATTCAAACACTCTGTATGTTGAAGGATATAGTAAATCTATACTTTCACTCATACGCTCTCTCACAGTTATTAAAGTTAAACAGCTCTCACATATTTCGACGAACCACTTAAACCGAACGTCTTCGCATAGCTTTGAAACTCAAGGAATTTTTGTGTAAATCCTTTGTTCAGCAATAGTGTACAGTCCGTGGATTCCAGAAGTATTTATAACACGGCTGACATTGTCTGGTGACAGACGAAAATTAGACAGACCACAATTATATTTGCAAATGAAACCTGACACAAACCTGTAGGTACACTTTTAACTCATCTTTAAAATAAGATTTTTATTGAGGTCGATCATTATCTCGTATGCTCCAAGGTAATTAATGATGCAACGTACAACACATTTTTATCTGTGAATTTTCGCGACGCTACATGATATTCGAATAATCAAAAATACTTTCTTTTTATCACAGAAAAGATTGAATCTACAAAGTTAATTTTTTTTTACGCGTGAAACATTTGACCAAGTAAAGTTATAGTAAAGATTCTTACGACTGAGGGCAACTCGACGGTTTCCGGACTTAATTAAATGTGTGCTCCCGCACGCATGTTGTTTGCAGGGTGAATCAAATTATTCTTCATTCTCGGTACGCTTTCGATATAACTTTTAGTCGCGTCAGCAGTCAATGGGGTGTCCATCAGGCTGATATGGTGGGAAGAAGGCAATGACGTAGTTATCGGTGCTATTGACGAAGTCGCCATCAAAGGCTCACGGTAATTTTGCACGACCGGTACCGTTATCGCTTGATAATTTCCCTTCTGAGCTCTGCATTTTTTCTCGTGAACGAATAAACTACCGGAATGACTGTACGCAGTACCACAGATCTTGCAAGCGTATGGTTTTTCACCGGTATGAGTGAATCTGTGCTCTTTAAGGTACTTCAATCTTCTAAATGATTTTCCGCAAGTCTTGCAATGATAATTAGCCTCTCCGGTGTGAGTCGTGATGTGTGCCTTAAGCGTGCAAGATTTTGCGAATGCCGCGCTACAAAAGTGACAAACGAACGGTCTATCGCCGGTATGTGTGCGCTCGTGATTTATGCAATTCGAATTCGATGTAAATCCTCGACCGCAGTATTTGCAGACATGAGGTTTGTAGCCTGTGTGCGTTCGCATGTGAAACATCAGACCGGTGTTCTGTCGGAAAGTTTTGCTGCAGATGTGGCAGAGAAATCGTTTGAAATTCGTGTCCTGCTGCTCCTTGGCACGCGCGTGAATTCTCATGTGTTTTTCTAGTTTCACTTCTTTCTCAAATGTTTTATTGCACTCCTCGCACGTATACGCTTTCTCCTGCGTCTCCTTGTAATCTTCTTCGATCCTGCCGGTACAGTTACAATCTTCACCGCAACGCGAACAATATTTTATGATAACGTTCCCATGCATCTTCTCTTGATGTTTCAAGAGCGATTTTTTGGAGGCATAAGATTTGCTACAATTATTACAGGGAAAGCCTCTGCCCTCGTTGTCGGAGTCCAATTCCTCTTTTATCCAAATATTGATTAATTTTATTGCCGATCTATCGTCGGGCGGGCTCTGTTCCCATCTCGTGTTATCCTTGTAATATATACATTGCTCTCTGTGACATTTGAGCTGATCTCCTACCACGAATTTCATGTTGCACATGTCGCACGTGAAATTCATGTCCTCGTGACTCGAAGAATGTCTTTTAGCGAAAGATTTCGTGTGATCCTCGCAGTGTAAATCAGCGTTAGCCATCTCCGGGATGCAAACGCGATTTTCTTGCAACTCCGACTTAGTTTTTCTGAGTTTTCGAGTTATACGAGTACTTTTGGGGTTGTGTAAAACGATTTTTTTTTCTTCCAAATTTTCGGCATTTACTTTATCTTCTCCAGACATTTTGACGCTTTTACTTTTTCTCCTATCCCTAATATCCTTAAGAATAGAATACACAACCCTGGGATTTTCTCTTTTGTGAACATTAAGATGTCTCACCATAGTGACCGCCTTTTTAAAATTCTTCTTACAAATCTTGCAGCTTGCTGGCTCAAGCTTATCATTCGGATCGTGAGTTTTTGCGTGCTTTAGGAAATCATCAAACCGATCAAATCTTTCGTGGCACTGATCGCACGAAAACTTTTTACGCTCATGACAGTTCTCGTGCATTTCCAAGGCTTTTTTGCTTGAGTAAGATCTACCGCATTTCGAACATTTGAAATGTAAACTATTAACCTTTGTCGACAATTGTCGTCCACTGGTACACAAGGTATTACTGTTTTGTACATTATCTGGATCATTGCTTTCAAGTTTCGTAAACAAAGTCTTTTTAATGTATTTTCTCTGTCTCTCTTTATTATTCTTCAAATTTGTCATGGAAGTTGCCCTCTTAAATAGAACGAATCTTCGAGATTGATATCCTTCTTTCCTCGATATCGATTTTCCCTCCTTAATTTTAGTAACATCTCCAGATATATCATTCATGGAATCTTCGACTAAAGATCCAGATCTTCTACCCTTCTCGAGTGCTGAATTTGATTTTTCATAAACTTGGTATGGTTTATCCACTGTATTGCTGTTTACTTTTTTCAAGACAAGTATCGTACGAGTTTGAGATTCTTGTTTCTTCGTTGTTGACTTAACATCGTCAGTCTTATTAATGCAATAAGATACATCATTTTCTGTATTTTGAAGAACTTTATTAGGTCTGCTGATTTCCACAGCCGTGTATTCATCCGATTCATCGCTATAAAGTTCCTCCAATTTCTCAATTTCATCATTTTGTGTATATTCTCTTTCACTTTCATTTCTGAGCAATTTGACCCAGCATCCTGAGGCAGAGACATTTTTATCTGTAGAATTACTATGGATCGATCTCAACATTTTATCAGTCGCCTGACACTGGGTTCTAAATTCATGGGCAACTCGAATCTTCGATATGCATTGGTTACAAATTTTTCCAGGAAGTCCATCATCCTGTGAAACCTTAGAAAAAAGAAAAAAAGAGACAAAAAAGTTAATTAACAAATCTTTAGGTTCTTTAGATGAAGATTTTTTCACATAAATGATATTTTATGATTAATTAACAGACCTCTATGTCTCCGTAGAATTGTAATTTTTCCCACAAAGTAGTGGAACTGCAGATTTCATGATCGAGATTGATGTGAAAGTTAAAAATGCACTTGTTGTCTTTGTTCGCCGACAAACAAACTCTACACAAGCTATTGTTTTCATTTGACAAATTGTCGCTGTTGTTCGTAGTTTCCATGGCGACTTGAAGTTTTCGACGTAGATTTATCGTAGTAGTTATCGAGGATTATTTTAGCGTGATGTCATCGTCGTTGATGCTGCTATTGCTAACTTCATTTTTCTTTTTTTTTTCGTCGAAATCTTTTATGAGCAGTAAAGAATGCAGCTAACGCGCATGCGCGCACTACATCCCAACGTCTCTCAAGCTCAACATCATAAAGACTAGAGCGGAGTACGGACAGTACAGTACAGTCTTCATGCTCAACATGCTTCAAACATAGTAGTTGTTTGATTTTGATTTGGACTGACTCGGGTTTGCGCCCCCTGGCGACTTGACCATACGGAAATGTACGTGTTTCTTTCGCAGGCAGGGGTGCTGTCAAAATCCCGAAGTGTGAGTTCCTGACGATATGGTAGGAACACATGGCGTTTCGTCGTGTATATACACATTCGGGATTTTGACAGCACTCATACTCGTAGGCATAGTCAATGCTGTACGCATGTGTAAAATTATGTGCTATATCGACCGAGCTCGTAGTACTTCTCGGTCGGTAACTAAAACTGTAATCTAAATTTCTTCGTGGCCATTGATTTGTCGAATAAAAATCGAGAATATTGCTCTACCTAACAATTCAGGAAGACGATGCTCTCGTCTTTTATCCGGCAAATCACCCGTAGCGAAGAAATTTATGACAGGAAGATTAGGTTTCCCTCTCACAAAACCATATACATTTCACATCGTCTTAAATGCATGTCAGTCAGGGGTACATTCTGTTTTATTGTCGGTGCGTCGTTTTTAACTTTCTCTAACAAAAAGATTTTGGGTTGCACTCTCTTTGCAAAACACGTAGAGGCGCTCATTCCACACGTTTCCCCCATGATGCGTTCAGCTTCAGATATCCAATCCAGACAATGTTTTCCTTTTTCTTTCAAGAGTTGTAGAAATAGGGAAAAGTCCACCAGCCTGACAATCCGAACGCTACCTAGAGATGCATCACCACGTCAGTGTTTTGTTACTTCGCGGCTGATTCTTTACATAATTCGCTTTTTGTTACTGACAGTACGAAGCATCTACAGTACCTGTCACGTATACTATAGGTTATCAGTACAGTCAGCATCGAAAATCAAACGATGAAACCTCATGTTAATGTGATTGATTGTAAACACCGCAGAACACATTGTCAACGTCGGACAGTAGGATAGTTGATACGTAAAAAAATTCGCTGGTCAATGGTAGCGGTAGTTTGGAAACGAGTATATATGTAATACATGTATGGGAACGAGGTGTTAACTCTTAATAAACACAGACACAAACTTAATACTCTCAATCGCAGTTAAGGTTTTTTGAAAATAAATTGAGAGTAAATATTGTTAACAATCGTGTTATATTAACAATAAATGTCTCAAAACAATACAAATTAACCAAATATTCGTAGAAATTTTAATGTGGAAAACGGTATGTCTTTACCGTAAATATAAACCGAAGCTTATTGCATTCGTAAACATTCATCATGACAACGCGTCGCCAAGCGAAATTACCACGTTGTACTCGCGATAATATAAATCTGGAAAAAAAAGAGGAAAATTGTAACGATGATAATAAATACGTAAATATCGATATTGAGCTAACCTTCGATGTTCTAACGATTATTTTCAAAAATTTGAATGCAAAAGATCTGTACAATGCAGCAATAGTCTCCAGGTACTCTACTTATGGAATTACAATGTTATTCATTAATATTATAAGATTACACAAAATGAATAATTTCAGATGCTGGAACGAGGCGGCTGAAAATGAAAAGAGAGTAAGGGGAGCTACCGCAATTGCATTGTTCAATGAATTGGATAATTCATGGATAGATAATGAGCAATTCATCGATCGGTTAAGAATGAAACCTATGTTAGGTTTAATGTTCACTAGGCCTTTTGATGATCGTCATCCAGCGACTGTGAAGAATAATTCTGGTATGAATATAGAAAACAAATTATTCTTCAGTGTTTTGTTCGAATAATAATCCTGATCTAATGGCTGCTTCGTTTTATCTTTCAAGTTCGCTACTTTGTTTTATATTTTAACATGAATTTTTTTGTTTTTCCTTTAAAAATCAATTTGTTTGTTAAACAACATCTACAAATGTAATAGTCAAATATATATTAAGAACAACACATTTGCTATCGACATATGAAACGGTACAAGCAGCGTTTAATGCTTGTGGACAAATCTGTTTTAGACTAATGTTGTAATTGTTGTTGACGGAATGCAACAAACTGTTCCTCTTGCGCATCCTAAATGCAGTTGATATCAAAAGTTGTTTACCTATGTCTTTAAGGATGCAGAGTGCTTCTGGGCAAAATCAAATTAGGTTAATAGGCATAACGAATGGACAAAGAGATTTGATTTTACACAGAAACTCCTAGCACACTTGAATAGGTAAACACTTTATTATATGGATGGTGATATATCACATAATCTTAAGACACAGACTGTGGCTCTTCGTTCGAAAGCTGGATACTCGTCTGAAAATTAGTCAAAAATAGAAATTTTTTTTTGTTGCTCCATGGAAATAAGTTGTAAAAAACTAACTTTATACTGACAAGACAATTTGTTTCGCCCAACGACTTTATAAAGTCTGTGTTCAAGGTGTGTAACATTGCTTTTTGGACTAAACATTTCGGCTTGTGTACAAAGTCAGTTTTTATTCTAAATCTCAGGTGCTAAGGTCAGTCTTTCGGCAAAATACCTAAACTTTTGAGAGGGGAAAGGAGGCATCCTTGACTTCCTTGAATAATTAAATCGGCCAGTTCTGAAGCTGCTCGAAAAGGCCTGGTTATTTGTCCATTACAGCTTTAAGGTGACGCGTTATAGCGATCTACATAAAGTTACCTGGACAACTTTGACTTTATTATTGCTAATTGGTTGGTGGCTGGCCTAATTACAACATTTGGTGGCCAATCGTTCTTTTCTAATCAATCGAATTTGCGTGCGAAGTTAACTGAACAATTCTTTTTTTTTTACGAATTCGTTTGGTGGTGACGTATATCGTAATTATAACATTTGATGTTTTTTGCGGAATTCAGTGACCACCAAACGAATGCGCATCGATTGAGACTCTTAAAAACAGAATTAATCATTTTATAAAAATCGTTTTGCTAATTGCACACGCAAGTTTGATTAATTGATTAAAAAAGAACGATTGGTCACCAAATGTTCTAATTAGGCCAGCAATGACCACCAATCGATTAGTTAGAATAAAAAATTAAGAAGTCAAAGCAGTCCGGCTAATTTTACGTAATCGCGGAGAAGCGAGAGACCGACAGAAATTTGTAGCGCCTCGGCGAAACGCCTCTCTCGCTGCTTCACGATCCCGCAATTGCCAACTCAATCGGTAGCAAACGTTTCCAGCTAAATTTGTTTAGGATGTTGGAACTTTCTAGATGAGAGCAAAGCTTTACATAATGCTCAGCACATCAAGCAATTGTAAAGTATATGTGAAGCTCGTTTTTTTTAATCTCAATGGACCCTTACAAATATTGGCTTGTGAAGGTTTGTGACTGATCGACTAGGTTTCGCCTCGTTTTAAGGTGACGTGGACATGTATGGTTGTGAGAAAGATAAAGCTGACCTTGAGATACTGAATTCCTCCACCGCGGTCGATCTGTTGGATAAAAGACAAGAACGATATAATTTTGAGACGCAGTTTACGATTGTCCTCTTTTGTGCGAAAGATAAATCGTGGCGAAGAAATTTACGTTACATTTTTTGTTGCTAATAGATTATATAAAAATCCCTGGATTCTTTTTAAAGATTGTCCCTGTAGGGTCTTACCATCACAATGTCCCAACATAATAGTGGGAAATTATGGGGTCGTTAAGGACGATATTGAATTAGAAGAAAATCCAGACAAATTTACTTGGATGCTATTACCTTACGACAAAGACGTCACCATTGAAACTATATGTGTTCCCGTGAAATGTAACAAAAGGAATTCCGAATCTCAGTACCAACGTATTGCCAAAAGTCGACTAAAACAATTATCGACGGCCAAAAATAAAGTTAAATGCTTTATATTGTTGACCAATGAAGATTTTGCGGATGCTTCTGATATTTTAGCGTACATGCCACGGTATAACTTAAAAAAAAAATAGTAAACAATATTAATATTAATATTAAATCCGTAATTCGTGTTAACTAAAAATGTATATGTTTAGCGATCAAGACCGAGGAGTTTCCGGTGGCGTTGTATGCAATCTGGCAGTATGCAGACGAGCCAAGATCGGTACGATGTGTAACGAACCTATGTCATGGATTGGCATTGTGATATCCGGCCCAAGTGTACGTAGTTGGTCCATAGTTCTGAAAAAAAAATGTGACACCAAGGCTAAGATAATGACCAAATTAAAGTTATTGAGAAGTCAAGTACAACTGAGAAAGCATTCCATGGGATTTATGTTCGCGTGTGAAGGACGGGGTGAATCTATGTTCCGGGCAAAAAATATCGAATCAACTGCCTTTAAGAAACTATTTCCGGACGTACCGTTGGTCGGTAGCTTTGGAGGCGGCGAATACGGAAACACATTAGGTAAGCTTGCGAAACTATATTGACCCCGAGATTTATGTAACCAATAACACTGTTTTAGAGCATGTCGATGTACAAGTACATCAATATTCCACCGTTTTTATGATTGTCACATACGGTTAACCGTAAAACTTGGTGACACCTTTATCTGGAAACTTTATGGTGTGGGCAAACAGGAGTAAAAGGAGTACGTTGGCCACCTTGCGGACGTTATACCCTAATCAACGTCTAGGCCTCAATTTATTATTAGGTATAAATTATACGGATATGAGGATGAAGAAGAAAAAAAGTTATGCTAATAAAGCACTTCTGTGAATAAAAACAATTGTGTTATATATATAAATTATAAACATGCATTAAAGTTTCACCTATTTATCGCAATAAATACTATTTTTTCTCTCTCTTGATCCATCGATCGACATTTTTTGTAGGCAACACGTTTCAAATCAATGTATAGAAAATGCATTGTCGAAAAAAATATATAAATAGCAACGTGGGATGTCTTTTACGGTTCGGCAACTTTAGCTTGGTCAATGGGCCAATGTTTGAAATGTGATAAGGGAATAAAGTGTAGACTCCACATAAATTATTATGAACATTTTGAAGTTTTCCTTACTGTTTGGAGGACGGCCCTGAGTTTACACCACTAACTTGACAACTCGTCGATATTCGGGTTGGCTTCGGACAACAATATTGATATTGTTGAATCAGAATCTGCGTTAAGAGACTTGTAATGATTTTATTTAATTTATTTTTCTTATTTCGGATTTTCGCGGTTTCTTTTATTTTCCATTATATATTCTGGATTTTCTTTTCATTGTGAATTTTTGCCTTTCATTAAATGAGAATCAAACGTTCGTTTTTAAATATAAATGAAATTCAAAGGTGATGTAATTTTTAACAAAAAATCGTGTATTAAGAGCTCCATCCATTGATGGAGATAATCATGGAATCTCAAAAATAATCATTATATTAGATATTATATTAGAAGTGAAGGCAATGACCAATGTTATGACCGGACAATATTCCGAATAATTTTGAAGGTAACTCTTGAAGAAATTGTGAATTCAATATTTAGTCATTTATACATATCGAAAATTTTGAAACCAATTAAAATTAAATGTAATATTTAATGTATTGAAATAATATTTTAAATCATCCGAAACTTGAATTTTGGGAAATGCTGAAATATCTGTTTTATTATTTGTATTGTAGAGTATAATAAGTTGAGACTTATTATCAAGTGAATCTGAAAAAAAAGTGCTTTCCCATACAGACTTTGCACGTCCTTTGGGGTTGAATTTCGAAAAATCCTTTCATAATGGGTACCTACGCCATATAACTCAACTACAATCTAACTTTCATAGTTGTAGCTTTAGCTGTTTGACTTGGGCGTTGATGATCTGTTAGGACAAGTCTTTTTATATATTAGGTTTACCGGTTAATAATAGGATTTTTTTTCAATAGATGGAGTTACATGTATGTTGATATTTATGCAATTTTGTTGTATTGACAACAAGCTTCAAAACCTCATATGTGACATTTTTGAACGGGTTAACATCACAGATATTTTTACGTTTAAAAAAGTATAATAAAAGAGTATTTGCGGGATGTTTTTATTCATTACTTTATTTTAAAAAAAAAGAGCTGCTGAAAGTAATTTTATATTTCGGGAAGCTTATGGTGAACATGCTTTATCTCAAAATACTTGTGAACCCTGATTTAAACGTTTCAAAAGTGATTTCGATGTGAAAGGCAAAAAACGTCCAGGTGAACCGAAAAAGTTTGAAAACCAACAATTACAAGCAGTATTGGATGAAGCTGCGTGTCAAACTCAAAAACAATTGGAGATAGATCAAACGTTGCTCGGCAAACAATTTCCGATCATTTACAAGCAATGGGGGAAGATTTTAAAAGAAGGAAAATGAGAGCCACATCAACTGAACGAAAGACGAATGGAAAACTGAAAAGTCATCGGTGAAATGTTTCCTCAACGGCACGATAGAAAGTCTCTTTTGCATCGAATTGAGACTACCGATGAAATGTGGATTTATTTTGAAAATTCCAAACGCAGAAAAGCATGGGTTGATCCAGGTCAACCATGAACATCGACTGCAAGGCCAAATTGCTTCGGAAATAAGACAACTTTGTTAGGATCAGCAAAGTGTGGTGTATTATGATCTTATAAAATCAGGTGAAACCGTTAATACCGATTGCTACTGGCAACAAATAATCACATTGACCTACGCTATAATCGTAAAACGACCAGTATGGCCGCCAGAAGACACGGCAAAGTAATTTTGCTTCATGGTAACGCACCATCGCACCCTTTAAAAGTAGTTTAATACACGTTAAAAGATCTTGCCTGGGAAGTATTAATCCACCTACCGTATTCATCAGACCTTGCTCCTTCGGATTACCACTTGTTCCGATCGGTGGCACACGCACTTTCCGAGAAACACTTCAAAATATACGAAGAATTGTAAAACTGGGCCTCTAAATGATTTGCCTCGAAACAAGAAAAGTTCAATCGGGAAGGTATCCAAGAATTACCTGAAAGACGGGGGAAATGTGCAGCTAGCGATGGACACGACTTTGAATAAAGCATTTTTAATGTTTCTCTTGAAAGGATCGTGTTCTCTTTGGTTACAAAATCAGCATTATTAACTCGTACACTTAGTATATAGACGATTATCGCATACATACACGCTATTCAATCAATTAAAAATATAAACATGTAATTTCAATAGAGAAATCGTGAATCTATTTTCTCGTCAAGCCAAAGTGAGTAACAATTCAATAAAATTCTTCCCACTGAACCAACCTGTAAAATTCTAAAATACAATTTCACACATTCTAATCCCATATTCACGATCATCCATCTAATTATGACGATAAATCTTTTCTAAGCCTGTATAAAGAAATATATGAATTTCATCGCTGCCTCTATTGAACGTTGATATTATCCATAGAAAGTTGATAAAAATTACAAATAATACTGATGATTTAAAAATAAATATCAATTGGTACGCTTCAATTATAATTCAGAAGCATCTATATGAAAGTTAGAGAAGGCAAAGACGAACTTTCGTCAACTAATGCTAAAAAGGGTCCAATCAAACAAAAGTGTTCAGTTCGACGGTCCGATGAGAAGTGTTAACCGATAAATCGGATAGATTGTCAACCAAAAGTTGTGTACTCGCAACTTGTCGGAGTTAACTACGAGTATTTTCGTGTGTATATTAACGCGCAAGTCAGGCGATCGCTCTCACTGCTAAAATTCACTGCAGACTTCTTTTTAATTATGTATAACGGTAAAAACCGTTATTGTAACTAACACCAAGGGATCGTAGAGAATCCTCTTTACTCTTCAGTTATATGCCTCTACGCTGATACAGCATTATTCTTCTTTCTGAGGTTTCTCAAAGTTTTTCTTCTTTCTGAGGTAAAAAACTAATTGTTCGATACAGCTGGGCACAAACCAAAACGAGTCGATGAATCTGAAATGTAAAATTATTGTGTCTTTTAAGCACTTAGTAAAATATACATTTTTTTGTATAATTTGACATTTCGTAAAACATATACTTATTCTCTTGTTTGTCGGTAAAAGTGTTACCATACTCTCGAACGATTTAATGAGTTCTTCAATCAAAAAGTAAGAATCGTAGCTCCATAACTTATGGAAAATCACTGGCACCGTGAGGTAATCTGTAGGATTTAAATTACCGGCCTCGATCTGTATAAAATATAGGAACCGATACGGTCTTACACAACTGACTACGTAATTCTTTGGACAATGCTTTTATTTTACTCCGGAACCATTCGAGGCAGTCACGACCACGATAACTTTGAAATCCGAAGATAGGGTTGCCCAAGGTATAGTGGAGATAATACGCGATACCACGTGGGACTCGCTTTTGATAGGTGAACGTGTTTTATGCTCATATGTGACCATTTTCAAGATGGTATTTGAGGTCTGCGTAGATTGTAAATAGCACGTTTACATTGTTGTTATAATTGTTAAATTTGAGAATTATATTCTCATTTCTTGACACGATTACTCTACAACTTTTATCAACTAACATTCATCCACTTGTAAAGCGATTTTAGCGTCGATCGTAGAGCCAAGTGGAATACTTCTGTTTTGTGATTGATTGGCGACTCAACCAATCGTGACAAGTTTCTGATCAAAGTAAAGTGATAATTCGTTTGACCGAATCCCCTCAGCTTCAAGGAAACTGATTCCTTATCCTAGCATGAGAATTGTGGGTTTATCTGACTTTTAACGGCTTAGGTAAAGTAGTACGACTCCATGCTACTTCTTTTTCTAATAAAAATTTATACTATAAACGTTGATTGTCAGTCCGTTCCATTTAGAAATTGTTTAAATGTTTCATTACGTGAAAAAATCTATTCCTTCGGAGTTTATCACCGAGGTAGTAGTGTGGCTATGAACTTGTACAATATTTAAGATGTGTATGATTCAAATGTACGACTCGTTGATAAAACTGGACGAAGAGCTGCTGTCACCGATCAGCGGAAGCATTGTGGATCATTGTTTTCGATATTTTGGACTGCTTTCTTCTTCTGTATGCGGTTTGGTACCTTGATATGAATGGTCAGACCACCTCAATGTGGTTTACTTGTTGATGTTCCCAGTTAAATTTATCATTTCCGTCATTGACCAAATATTGTCAACAGATTTTCCAGCTTATCCTCGCTTAACCAATTCGCAATGTTTGACGATTGCAGGATAATTTAGTTTTTGGTATTAAAACACTTCGTAACATCAGTAATTTTGTCATTCTGGGTAAAATTATTTATTTACACATGAAAACAACATAAGCTTTCAAGCAGATGTCCTTCCGCATTATTCAATCTGACATGCGATGAGACTTTTCGAATCTTAAAGAAACTGTTTCAGATACTTGTGATGAAGATTTATTATCACTTCTGTTCGTATTATTTACGTATGTTCCGCCTCTGTATTGTTCCAACGGAATCCAATTGTCGTTTGTATTTTTTATTTCTCGTCTACCTATGCTGCGGTACATTTTGGATTTCATATCTTCGGTAGGTGACAATATATTCTTTAGATTCACGTAAGTTCTCTTAATCGCAATCATCTCACACCTTTTCGAGTTCATTATTACAAAGATACATTTGTATAGTTTGTAAATTCGTTAATAATTGACGCAGCACTCGGTCAGCGATTCTATTTATGGAGCCTAATAATAATATGCTATTTTTCTGTCCTTTTCGTATGAACATTCGAACACCTTCATGAGATGTAGCATAACACGCGTGGACTCATCCAATCTTTATTTCGATTGGTTTTCAGGATCTGGGTAGGATCGGACAGAAGGTTGATTTGTGCAAAAAATCAATTTCAAACGAACCGAGTTCGAATCGTCATGTACCGAGGAAAGATTTCGATTAATGGTTGGTTTTACTATCATAACATAAAACTAACTGAGTTGCAACCTACATATAGCAAAGCCCAGAGTTGGATTAACAATTAGTTTTGCTAGAACGAACAGAGTTCCCACCACCACACAGCAGAACGGCCCGAAATCGGTTGGTATTTTTCACGAATCAACCAGTTGAAATTGGGTTGGTAAAACGTTGGGCAAGTCCACGAGGGAATCTCTTTGTCAATAAGCTCTGCGAATTATTTTTCTGAATTCGTAGCCTTCAGGACTGTCGTGAGGTTCTTTAAGGTGAGGCGAAATACTTACTTACTTCACGCTACCAGTAAATGGGAGAGACAGCACGATAGAGATCGCGTGAGTATAGGATAGTACAGACCAGTTGTCACGTAGTACAAAGTGGAGTGAGTCTTTCACCTCGCCCTTATGCATAAAAGCGTCTATTAATCTCTTTGAGACCCAAACGAATGTCCTTAGAATTCCAGAAATTCTTAATTGTGAGAACATTTTGAAAGGACCCATGGTCCTTGAGAAATTGATAGATTGCTGATGAGAACCATTTAGAAAATTCGGCGTGCACTTGGTAAATTGTTCAATGCATGTTCATCTCTTGCTATACGCATATCTCTCTTGAAATACTAGGAATTATATTTATCGCGATAAATCCGTTAAATTGCGATCTTTCCCCTGGGCCTTGGTTAGATAAGTAATGACGTCTTACAATTCTCAAAATTGTTTAATTGAACATTTGACGACGTATACGTGTAGATGTGTGTACTTACGTGATCCACATTACCCCCCACATTCATGCGTGTATGTGTGCACTAACCCCAGTACGCTCACAAGCCCCACTGTAGATCTACTAGCAAACCCAATATTTTTCCGATATTTGAAATGTATTTCTAGTTTTTGGCGTAACCTGAAACTCTGAGTGCAAATTAGTGATCAATATCCTCACAACCCTCCGAATACAACATTTTAAGTAAATTATAGGTGAGGAGAAATGTACGCTTCTAAGCGTTTATAATTTAATTGTTTTATTCACCCCATAGGGGTAATTTTCGAAGGTAAAATCTGAAATTCTATTTAAATTACATCTCCTATCGTTGATATTTGGCATACCACGATACGTTTTATTGTCACGTTAATAATAGAAAATGAAATAATAGAAAATTGTTTTATGCTGTGAATAAAAATGTATCACGATTTACCTGGGACTTTGTTTGTATGTACTCGGGGCATCGCGTTGTATGCACTCAAAAGAATTGCTGTACGTACCAGGACAAAACAGTGGAGTGGGACGATACGGTGATATCAGGTACGTGCAGACTTAATTAGACGCAACCTGTAACTTCGTGAATGATTACAGCTAAGATATTACTAGACCGCTGCTTGACAGTATTTCCGCATTTACGATAACAACCTTAAGATAAACTTTTAAAACTGGGACACTAAAAGAGGAATCCGAGCTTTTAGTGATACCGCACGGATTTATAAGAGGCCGTTTCCACCCTGGTACTTTCAGTAATTCTATCGGATCTTGTGAGCTCCGGATTATCTTTCTGAAGTTTAGTATTCGATACGCAGTTACTCAATCGTCTGATAATTCAGCAGGATATCGTCGATAGATCATCGAAGATTAATACAATATGAATTTCGCACTGTCCGTATTAGTTTCAATTTTTTTGCTAGCTTCTCTTGAATTCCGGCAACTGCACGCTGGACTTCAGAGCCCGCTTGTAAAGCAGTACGATGGATACGGCGAGGATTGGATGTTCATGCCCGATGGAAATGGAAATCCCCAAGTCGCTATACTCAAGGGACGTGGAGCTGACGGTCGTAACGTCCTGGATGATCAGTCGATCAATTATATTCTATATACAAAGTATGTTAATCATTAGAAATATTTTAATAATTTACTGCTTGTGTCATCTATTTTAGATGTAAAAATGATTGTCCAAAAAAGTAGTACCGCGTGTTTCTATAATATTAACGATAACAATTACTATTGGAAGCCATAAAAGCTAAATGTTATTGGTATTCGCAATATGCACGTAGCCAAGTGGCATCGCTTGTGATTTTTGATTCAATAATTAAGGAACCACGATATGCCAAGATTTTTTATGAGTAGCATATTCGTTATAGAATATGACAAAAAAATTGAGAACTCGAAACAAAAATGCCCTGATTCTATAAAATAATCAAAACTGTCTTTAAGCATATGACAATCTGTTACTATCTCACTTTCGCGAATATTCAAAACTTGGTGCTATTAGTGCCAATACTCGTCACATTGATTGCTGATGATCGGTTACCCCCTCTTTTCACCCTCCGTGCACATAGCGATTAATTGTGAATGGACAAGCAGAGAGTTTATCAGCGACATTCGCTAACGCTTTACCGCAAATCTTAAAGGAGGTTGAAGCACGAATGGAAAATATCCAGAATTGGCTGAAATAAAAGTATGATATTAATGAACAATAACAAAAGACGTGAGCACAATTCTAGATTTTTTTGCTACGTAGTTTTTCTATAATAAATTGGCAATTTATGGCAATAGCAATACGATTACTTGTATATGAAACAAGGGAATCGAAAAATATCCAGAAATTTATGCAAAAATACCAATGGCAAGGTGATACTACCAAGAAACGTAAATACACATTTTAAAGCAATTCACTGTCCAAGGTTTGAGCTCGTACGAGTGTAACGAATCTTTCAGCTTTTGTCTCGGCACGCTCGGGATTCCGCACAGCGGACTTCTCGCTTTGTCATTACCTACCCCGCACCACGCGCGCCGGTGGGACTATCGCCCACGAGCCTAGTGCTCCAATCTCCTTAGCGATAACTTGCTCAGAGATTGATTAAAGGCAATATGAAGAAAAGCGTAGTGTAATTCGTTATTACACGTTTGCCAATTGTAATAATTATCAACTTTCATTGGTTTAAAAATGACGAGTTATCTTAGAAAAACGATAATGGTTTCCAAAAAATTGGTGGGATACCACAAACGTAACAATGTATCTATAATTACTGTATAATGATATCTAATGCATAGTAATTGGTAATATTTTTAAAGGTCTGGTCCGGAAAATGGAACAATGTTATTTATCAATGATCCCAATTCGTTGAAAAACTCTAAATTTTCACCTTCCCGAAAGACCAAATTTATAACTCACGGATGGAAGTCAAGCTCGAGCAGTTCTGGTGTAACTAATATGAAAGCAGGTAATAAAATCGAATAGTACGATTGTAATTGAATTTCACCAAGTATCTGAATTTAAAAATTCTTTTTTTCGTAGCCTATTTAAGTCACGGAGATTACAACGTTATTCTGGTAGATTGGGAGCCCTTAGCGTCCAGTACGTTTTATCTTGGCCCTATGCAAAATACTGGAAGAGTCGGGACTGCCGCTGGAAAATTCATCGATTATCTGATCAAAGAAACGGGCTTGAAGACGAAAGACATTCATTTTATAGGTACGCAAAGCAATCATGGCTTTAGAAGAACAAAACTACCAATGTCACACGATCAGTTGATTCATATTTATTAAATCGGTAGGCCACTCACTTGGTGCACATGTAGCCGGAAATACGGGAGCGTCTGTGAAATCCGGGCCTTTGAGTCGAATAACTGGATTAGATCCAGCACTGCCTGGATTTCATTTGTTTACTACAACCGATGGTCGTCTCGATGCCTCAGACGCTGATTTTGTAGACGTTATACATTCCTGCGGTGGAATATTAGGATGGCTGCAGCCTATCGGTGACGCAGATTTCTATCCTAATGGCGGAATTGCGGTGCAACCGGGCTGCTGTTGTCTACCGGAAATCACGGGTTAGACTTTTCGATAATAACATTACTAGAACGATTGCTGTTACTGGAATGCGCTAGTTCATCGCAATTTATCGTCTATTGGTTGCAGAGGCTTGTAGCCATGGACGTTCCTTCGTATATTTCACGGAGAGCATTAATACTGGCACGGGGCTTAAGGCTACCAAGTGTGATACTTGGGACGATTATAACAACAACAAATGTTCCAAAGGTGAGGTCGTATCAATGGGAGAAACCGTCCAAAGGTCAGCGAAAGGATCATACTACCTTAAAACCAATTCTATGGCACCTTACGCCTACGTTGATGCGAAAAATTCTCTGTTATATAATAATAACGAAAGGGACTGTGACGAACCCGGTGGTCAGAGAGTGGACGACGATGGTACAACGATATGTGGGACAAACTCCGTTTAAATGGAAATATCTAATTAGAGAAGGAACTTTCAGAGTATTTTTCCAGACTGCTAAATTACTGATATTTCAAGAACTTTCTAGTCATCGAGAGATCCACTAAATTAATGCACACTCACGAACACAAGTTGGCCGAATTGATAAATTGATAATTTGCTAATCTAAAATTAGGATTTGTTGCACTACTCATTGAATAAATAATTTTTCAATTATTATATTACAATGTCTTAAGACATAACCCACATCCCCTCTCTTTTATTCTTATGAATAATATTGTGTCTCTTCTACAACAACAAAAAATGATTAGATTTCGATAACGGAGAATTATTTTCGCATTCCTATTTAATATTTATATATATTTATAAAACCACTGAATTTGATAAAATATCGGCTGCGATGAGTTCAGCATGCGAGCACGGGAATAAATAACGGTTAAATTGGCTTGTAGAGAAGCGTCGTAACGTATTTTTTGCGGTAACGATGCGTCGCCGACAGCACCATGACACTGTCTTTGATACTCAGAGCGTAAAGGTGATTCAACATTACGTGGTTTGGTTCAGGGAGTAGCGTTGGCTCGCACTGCAATTATTACAGTTTTATAAGATACCGTGTGCGCAATTGATGCGTAATGATATTGTTAACTCACAGATAAAGGCGTGTCTTTGTTGAGAATGACTTGAAGCAAGTGTGGCGGCAAAATTGGCGGACCGGGTACTTTTTCCCATGGTTTTTGTGGTGGTATGTCCTGTCCATACTCCGTTTGGGCACTACTGGTAATACCCTCGCTATCCTTTGCTAATGCTTGAAATACTTCGAAGTCGGACTTTTTTACTGATACCATATTATTCTTTGCTCCAAGACCGTTGTCGACAATTTTCTATTTGTACAACAAATCGTATTTTTCTTAGGATTGACGATGCATCAAAGTGGCAGAATTTTCGTTTTTTTTCCAATTTATTTACTTAATAAATATACGTAAAGAGTATCCATCTATAAGCTGACATGTCTTGACATGACCCACCATGTCCTATGTCTACTGGATACATTTATTTAAATTTTCATTATTTTGATTAATAGTTCACACTGCCTACTCTATCCGAAAGTAGTTAAACTATTACTTGATTTCTCATGGAAGAAACTTTGTGAAAGAATAAGCAAGCAACGTTCAAGGTCTACTTTGCAATATTTTCTTATAAAATTCAAAGGGGACAGTGGTGGATCTGTAACAGGGTTATGTGGACAAATCCGTTTATCTGTACTTTACACTCAAATCCGAAATTTCATGATCTTATTGTCAATTAGTGTCAACTAAATTAAGAAAAAAATTACAGTAGCAATGTGAAACTAGCAATGTGCAAGGTTTGTTATATAGAGAATTATAAAAACATAAATATCAATAGAACATAATTAAAGGTTTTAAACACAAAAGGTTAAGAAATTATGAGAATCATAGTAGAAGTTCTCAAAGCGCTACTAATAGATTAATATAATTAAAAATGTTCTTTAAACTAAATTGACTTTTATGACGCTAAAGATAATTCTAAATAATTAATGAGATGTTTACCAAGCCAGGATCGTGCCTCCATTCTCCATCAACATAAAATTTATACTGATGCTCTCCTTCTGGCAAATCTATTATCGTCACAAAATCTCCGTGACTCTTGACCATTGGCAAAGTTTTCCAGCCCGAGAATGTTCCGCTGATGTAAACTTGCTTTCCGCCACCTTCCCATTTGAAAACTGTAGGTAAAACCTTGCTGTCCGAAACTTTGGTACCCTCTGATACGGTATTGGAGCGAGGACGCTGAGGGCCAAAGTTATCCCCATCCTATACCATTACTCTCAAATGTTGTTTAATTGTTATAACAAAATAAAAAATAAAACGTAAAATTGATAGAAATCAGTGATAAAGGTTACAATAAAGAAAAACCTTAGCAAAGTAGGGCTCTTCCTCCTCGTTAGAAGACTGGAAGACAAGCTTTTGACTAGGTTTTTTGGCAAAAATAAATGCTTGACCCTCCTTGCTCGGCGATGGCGGGGGATGATCTTTGCTGTGACGATGACTTTCCCTCGCTACGGTACTGCCATGATGGTGATTCACCGGCTGATTACTACCTGCATTGCCCATTTCTCAGCCGTAACTTATCCGGTACAGTATCTAGTAATATTAATTTGTGAACGAGCCTTAATACATTTACAATTGTCAATAATACTCAGTGATGTATATATTTCACTGATATATTCGTTTGATCAATCATTTCGTAAGAAATTTCAGAATATGAAAGAATAAAATTTCAGACTAATTTCTGATATATCAGCATCCATTGTTTCGACTAATCCCAGGGAACGTATTGTTTACATGAAAAAAAAATTGCACATCTGCCAAGTGTTCCGAAAGTCAAACTTACCAATAATGTTGACCAGTGCCAAATTTACATTAGTATCGAGCTCTCTAATCCATTCGTCTTTGACGTCTAATTGACGTGTGTCATCAAAAAATAATAATATTATTCTGATTTTTCGGAGGAACAGCTGACGTCTTTGGTGCTTGATATTTATCAACTTTATGGAGACAAGTACGACCGACGAATGGTGCAGTTTCTAGAGAATTGCGCGGCAAGGTGGCGGGGTCGTGAGAGGAAGCTTGGTTGGCTATATATTCACAAATTTTTTAAGTGTAGCTTAATACAGAAAATAAAATTATTTTGGTCACTCGAAAAGAATCAGACATAGTGATATAAAAAAATTGCTACTGACAGACGGAATAACAGAGGAACACACTTCAATCTTTTATATTTCTTATCAGTTGCTAGGATCAAAATTCAATTTGAAGCAAACTCTAAATTCCACCCTACACCTAGTTAGTTTATGCCTTGCGCACTCAAAAAGAAAGACTGCATGAGAAAACAGAAGATTTGCCATATAATCGTCTGGTGGCATGAAGGTCTCCGATTGCCAAATGCGAGTACAGCGCCACCGCACCGAATGACAAGTGTTTTTCTCATGCGACCTTAAAATCTACTACGATCAACGGAATTAACATTACTCTCAAATTCCGTTTTCAACACAATGCCACGGTGTGGAATGTATGTTTGGACCAAGGACAGTGAAAGCATTAGCGTAGCTCAAACGTAAGGAACATTTTTGTTGGAGTGATGATATGTGGTACGTATATTCCCGAGCTTCGAAACTAAAGGGTACAGCGCCCTTCGAGAACTTGAAACTCTCGGTTATTGCTTTGAAAGGGAAAATGACAAATGTTGTTTTCGCAAACCGGTAAATCTGGTAGTTTATCCAAGATGTGAAAATCAGTGAGACGCTTAGTAGACAACGTGGATTCCTGTTGCTGTGATTTCCACAGTGCAGTTGCAGTGAATCCAAGCACCGTAAGATGGTGTTAGATGTAATGTACCATTTGTTACAAAATTACGTCGATCAGAGGTTGGTAACCAATGTCTCGAAGACTCAATCTCTCGAACTGCATTTTGACGAATTGTATCAGTCGTTCCTGTCGGTTAAAAGCCATTCGAGAGATTAGGTCTTCGAGACATTGGTTACCACCCCGATCAGAACCAAAAATTATTGATCCATCGCGAATTAAGGTATCTGATGGCAATCCAGGTTTCAATCTATTTATGGCAATCGAGGTAAACGTGCGCTTTTCCAATAGCTCGGTACTCATTGTTTTCGTACATATCAGTGTAAATTAAATTTATATTTTAATCTAAAAATTTCTAACCGTTCTGAATATATTTTATTTTCTCAGTCATTTACTGTGATGTGGTACTACTGATCGGTAACGAAAATTGTAATTCAAAATTTCTTTCTTACGATTGATCTTTCAAATAAAAGAGAAGAACGGTGAATTTCGTCTTACTATTCTAAAGTTCATTGTTCTTGTTTTTTATCCGGGAGGTCAATCGTAGCAGAGTAATTCGCGATATGAAAATTCTATTATCTCTCTCGCCCGCACGGCGATCTGAGAGAGAAAGACGTAATTGTTTTATAAGATTTTCTGAATTCGTGTCCAGTAAGCCCAGTTTATTACGTAACGCAGTGGCCCGAGTACACGGAAGAGAGACGAGAGCGAACTCTCTATGTAGGGCTGTACCCTAGTGAAAAGTATTCTCTCAACATTTTTCTTATTTTTAAAATATTTTTCTCTGAATTTCTCTGCTATTTACCAAATTCCTGTCTTGGTCTCCACATTACTACCACAGCACCCTCGTTAACTTGCCCAACTTTTTACTAACAAGATCCCAACTGATTAATTTGTGCAATAAACCAACAGATTTCTAAACATTCTGTTATGTGGTGGGAACTCGCTTGGTTGTAGTAAAACCAACCGTCAATCCATCTCTGGGCTTTGCTATATGATGGTTGGAACTAGGTAAGTTCTAGTAAACCCAATCGTTAATCGAATTCTTACCTCATCGGTACATGACGGTTGGAACTCGGTTCGTTTGAGGTTGTTTTTATTCTAAATAATTCTTATCTATGAATGGCTCACGGACAATGGGGCATTTCAAAACGTTCTCGAAATTAATAATGTCTGGAATTCTAAAAAGATTCATTCGTGTCACGAAGAGATTGACGCTTTTTCGTATTAGGGCGAGACGAAAGACTTACTCCGCTTTCTACCACGTGACAACTGGTGTGCTCTCTCTTGTACTCACGCGATCCCTATGGTGATCATGTCTCTTTCTTATCTGCCGGTAGCGTGGAGTAAGTCTCACCTTAAAGAACTTCGCCACAGTCACCAAGCGCCAAGGCTATAGATTCAGAAAAATAATTCGCAGAGCTTATCGACAGAGAGATTCCCTCGCAGACTTACCCAACGTTTTACCAACCCACTTCCAACTGATTGATTTGTGCAAAAAAAACCAACCGATTACCAATCGTTCTCCTATCTGACGGTGGGAACTCGGTTGGTTCTAGTAAATCCAACCGTCTATCCATGTCTGGGCTTTGTTATATGATGGCTGGAACCAGGAACGGTTTAAAGTAAATTACCGTTGTGAGCTTAATGTTATTACCGCCCCTAAAAAAACAGTCTACCGCGGCCAAAGGTTAAGTATGAAAACTACTGAACAAAGATTCAGGAACAGTAATGAGGAACAAAGGAATCAATAATTAAAAGCGTTCGTAAAAATGCCTGTTCGTAATTCGTAAATGCGTAATCAAATATTTTATTAAACATACATATTTTTAATGAAGTTTGAATTCTCTTGCGACGGGTCTTCATGGAGGCAAAATCGGAAATAATATCATCGAAATTTACAGTGTGTTAAGTAAGAGCGTATACAGCATAACTTGCAGTCGGTAAGTGATACGAACCTGAAAATTTTTGTATTTGGATTAGCGAACCTCCGCCTACGGCGCATTATTCGAAAAGTTTAAGTTTTTGTCGATCTTCCGTCTGAGAAACACAGAAACCGCGATGAGTGACGTGTATTCGAAACGTTTTGAAGCCGTGGAAAATGGCATCATCACACTCGATTGGCCATCACAATCGCCTGATGCTAATCCCATTAAAAATGTCTGGGCCTACATCAAGCAGAAGATTCGAGGGAAACGTCTCTTCACTTTGAAGCAGCTCTCTCGAGAAATTCGACGCATTTGGAAAGCACTCCCCCAAGAATACGCCGAAAATTTGGTAGAAAGTATGCAGCGGAGATGCCAAGCGATTATCGACGCTGGTGGTGATTGGATCCACTATTAAAGCTATTGCGCATTGCACCGAATCATGTTGAACGTGTATATGTAAAAAAAAATTTGTTGAATAAATATTTCCTGAATAACACTGTACACGCTCTTACTTAACACACTGTATGTTGCTTACAAAGTGTCTTTCGATGCGTAAAATAGCTAGATGGTTCAGTTTTTTGGTCTGACATGCGAGATTAAAAAAAAAAATTTATTCGTTTCATAGCAGAAAAAGATTTCTCTGCAGAGCAATTTGTCCCAAATAGCGAAAGATATATTCTTAATGTTATGTCTAAATTCGGGTAAATATTTCGCAAATTTTTTATCCTTATCAAACTGGCCATCTGAATATTGATATTTTCATCGCTGTGAACAATGCTTGGCGTGCTTCCGTGATCACAGATGCAAGAACACAATTTATCTTGAATTGGTTGATGCGTATAATATTTTGTTTTTTAAATTGATGCAGAGAAAAATGTAACAGTTCACGGATAAACGTGTGAAAATGAATACACTCTGAAGCAAACGAATCTTCTAAATCATCGGGATAACTAGCTCTCAGATCTTTTGCACTTTTTACTATGTCAATTTCAGAGATATCCTTTATAGCAATTTATTCCAAAATCCTAAACTTCTCATATATCTTCTTGTAGACAGGAGCACGTTTTCTTAATTCAATATCAATTTTATCAAGAATCGTAAAGTACGTTTCCACTTTAAATCTCTCTCGTCCCTTCAGCTCAACATCTCCTTCTCTGGATTCGTCAGCCTGTAGTTTTCTGATCCTTTTCTGCTTCCTACTTGTATCATATTCGTTGTCAGAAGTCAGTGATATTTTGCCGGCTTCGACCACATCATTTAAACAAATATCTCCGGTTTGCAGCCTGGAATGTGCTGCATAAAATCTTTCATATCAAAGTCGACCACATAACTGTTAAAAAGGCTGTTTCAAATCGCTCGAGATGGCGAATGATTCCTTCAGCCTCAATACGGGTAATTAATTTTTCAGAACTGTCGTCAGCTATCATGGTTAATGCCTCGAAAATGACCTTGTACTTTTTGTGCAAACTTGTATGCATCAGCTCTAGCAGCCCATCTCGCAACGGAAAGACTTTTTACAGCAGGACAGCCTTTCAATGTTTAAAACATAAAATAGTCCATCTATCTGTGGATGCGGAGGAAAAGTTATAAATTTTTTGAACAAAATCAAAAAATTGACGAGCTTCAGAGCAGCTTTCCGCAGCATGTACACAAATTAAATTGAATGAATATGCAGAGCAAGGCACATATAATGCCAATTGATTAAGTTCTTTTACACGTGCTTGTACACCACTAAATGCGCCTGACATATTGTTAGCATTGTCATAACTCTGTCCCCTGCAATTTTTGATATCAATATCCCAAGTTTCCAAAATCTCCATAAGAGCGGCAATCAACTGTTCTGTTTTATGCCCAATATTGTGCTTTAACCCTAGGACGCGCTCAACTGGCTCGCCATTATCAGTGACACTCCGTAAATAAGGGACAGTTGGTCAGTGTGAGAAATGTCGGGCGATGAATCGATACTGATAGAGTAATATTTGTTGCTTTTTATTTCAGACGTGATTGTGGTCAATACTTTTTTTGCCATAATTTGAATGAATTCGTCACATGTAAGTGATGACAAATATGACACATGTCCTCGACCTGGATTACCATGTTGAGATATATGCTAAGCTAAAAAGGGATGAACAGCGAGTAGTTTTAAGGCCATCATGAAATTTCCATTGGATAATGTTTCGAATTTTTCGTCAGCGTCTCTAAAAGCCAAATCTCGACTAGATAACTTCTTTATAGCAACAACAAACCTCAGAAATATATTCCTCCAGTATTTTTCTTCTGCTTCTAATTCAATTTTCAAAGTTGCGTCAATCCCTGATATTCTCCCTTGCTTGAGCATTAAAATTTCGCATTTTTTATGAATGTCCGAATTTTCATGAGCTTGAACTCTTCGCTCACGATGTCTCCAATCTGAGAAGCCATTTGTAAATTGATTGTTGCTTTCTTGATTGAAGAAGTAACAACAAGCACAATACATGGCTCCCGCCTTAGGAGAATATATTAAATATTGGCGGTTTCTTGTCTCGCCGTTCGCCATCGTTCTCGTAAAATAAACTCGCTTTGAGTTTGAAAAGTCCGAATCTAAATTCTGCTTAATTCCGTTTTTTATAAAAATATTGATGGTGAAATCGTTAATAATCCACTCAGCAATCCTTTCGGCACCCACAGGCTTTGCCATAGCGGGTTCTGCATTTACCTGAAATGCACTCCAGCAGATTCGGTGGTGCAATTGGCATTGTCGACGAAAATCTAAGCCCAAGAAAAATGTGGTGGAAAACTTGCTCGAATCAACCCGAGATAATCGTCAACAATATGGAATTCGACGATGTCGAAGAAAATATTGTTGACCACGGCGACGAAAAATTAATCGCGGCTTTGACATGTTTATATGCCACCGAAGAAGGGGACGAAGAGGAAAAGGATATAGTTGAAACTTCACCGCCTACTAAACGCACGAGAGTCGAAGAAGATTATTGATTTTTTTTTCTATTGTACGATTTTGAAAATAAATTTTCCATGCCTTTTTGAATAAATTTCCCTTTTTCCTATTCTTTTGTTCATTATGCCATCAGTATATAATTGATAATTTCATAATAATCGTGGAACACTTCGAGTTATAAAGTATTATTAAATTGTTAAAAATATTTTTTTAATTTCAACGGGAAGTCGCTGTTTTTTGCAAGGCAAATTATTTATTGTTAATTATGTCAATATCATTAATATTTTTTTACATATGTATTCAATTTTCATCATTCTATTATGTATACCTCGTTTTTATTAACCTTGCACCCAGTAGCGCAACATTGAACGCGTTATAACTTTGGGAATATTAATTTTAGACAAAAAAGTTTTAAATAAAAGTTGTGGGAAATTTATGGATTTAAAAGATAAGTTATTAGCATTTTATTGTTTAAACAATTATTAGGAGAGATACAGGTCAAAAAGTGAATAAATAAATCTTAACAGTCGTATATGTCGTAAACGGTACGTGATGCAAAAAAATTATTATAAAAAAAAAATATAGGAAATTCAATTATCTACAAAAAAGGTTATTACCATTTTTGGCCTAAGGTGCACGGTAACGGAGATATAGGCCGATACGGTTTTTCTCAAAATGGCGGCACTTGCGGACGCTTCATTTGTAAGGATTTTGTTCATTTACATTCAGTACGTGATACTGAACCTAATTACAAAAAAAATAATAACCCTTGTATTTTAGTGCAATGTGGACAAGAGTAATGGGCTCCCTATTGACTGTGCTAACTCTGCCGTGTACAGAGTGTTGCAGCGCCATCCACGCGTGCCCTTGACAGTTTGCCGCGCAACCCGTCATATTGCTCTGCATCATCTTGTACGTGTGCGCCTCCGTCTAACATTCGCAGCCGGCGTTACCGGCTCGGTTCTTGTCTATCGTCGGATACTAGGCGCACGTGCACAAGTGCCTGAGAGCGGCCACGGCGGCTTTTTAATATTTTTAAATTATTTTTATTCACATTTTGTCGCCCCTCAAATTTTGCCGCTGTGTGCTGCAGCACACTGAAGCCCCTTGTATTAATCCTACACTGGCTGCAACTCGGTTCGTTTGAGGTTAATTTTAACACAAATCAACCTTTTGTCCGATCGTACCCAAGTACAACGAAGATGCAACTCAAAATCTACCGAAGTAAAGGTTGGATGAGTCCGTGGATGCATAATTAATCACATATTATTTGAATATTTTCTGCATTATTCTGAATTATCATGTTTCAGAAAGTAGATTCGTCTTTTAGTGTCCAACCAATATCAGTCGCATACTTTTGCAAATAAAATATATTTTTATTCTATAAAACTTTGATTTATTGAAATCATTTGTGTTCGAATATTATCAGCATCGCAATAAAATATTTTCTAATTATTTCGGTGTTAAGTCGGTAGTAAATTGAATACTGCAGCAACACCAACGTTGTTGTAATTATTTTATTGTTTAATTTTTTTTCTTTTCTAGTACATTCGTCTCTGAAAACGTCGGTTTGGTGAAGTTCATTACACAAGCTCACACGTCTTGTTTATACAACGCTGAAAAACAAAAAGGGAGCATGAAATCACGTAGATTTTTTTGTTCGTTTAGATTGACGATTCATTTCTTACTCTATCGTTACTACATTGTGAACCTTCCAAAGGTCGGGGATTTATGGTTACACGACAAGTACCGTCTACCCAGCATGGGAGATAATTACAGGAACGCCATACCAATTCTTTCTACAAAAACAGCAAAATACTTTATCAATTTACGAATTCAAACGTTTCTTGCTCTGTAGAAAACACTGAACTTACCATACAAAGATCTGTCGCATTCTTGTATATATTCTGGCATTGCCCAAAATTCGACAACCAAGATCCTGGCATAATTTTAAAATTATCAGGCACCTTATTCGGTTTGTTATTCATGCACGTTGCTGGCTTAGATCTGTATAAAATATAGGAACCCTTATGAAAGTGTTAGCATGCTAATATAGTTAATACATTGAATATTTATATAGGACGGTACAATAGATCAGGTTAGCTTGTCAATGTACCTGAAAAACTTTTGGAAACCCGGTTGTAAGCATAAGGGCCACGTTGATGTCGCATTAGGAGTTGGTTCCGTTACGTAGGGATCCCGGCATACCGCTGGCAGACCCCAGTAAACGGTATCTATCCATATTCTATTAATCAATAATTTGATTAAAAAAAATTAACAAATTGCCGATAAATAATGGAAGGGATACAATAAAAACGATGCGCTACACGTTTTCATTCTCTCTCTCTCCACTGCGATTTCCAGTAGGACTATCTCGCTCGCACTCATGGCGGCTGTGTCGGTGTTAGCACACATCGTCTTAAGGCGAGACGAAACCTCGATACATACACAGATGAGCTGCTTGTCTTTCACTCCACCGTGAGCGCCATGCTAGCCTCTTTTGTGTTCATAGGTGAAGTACAGAGGTTTTGCCTCGCTTTAAGTAATTTTGGCAAATAGTTAGGAAGGTATAAGTATACAGGGTGTCCCATTTTTTAAAATATACTGATATACCATATATCGATAACCAAGAGTTTAATTGAAAAATGTTTCGGGCAAAAGTTGTTGTGTACGATACGTCACTCTTAACCGAAAGTTACTCATTTTTTAACGAGAAATAAAAAAATGCAATGAAAAATTAGGGGTTCCATTTAAAAACAAAAGTTAGGCCTCAATGTGCCCAACAGAGGTATCAGACCCAAAAACTGATATACTTATCCGATGTCCCCTTCATATACGAAAACTTTTGTCCAAAACATTTTTTAATAAAATTCTTAGTTTTCGATATAAAGGGTGATTTTTTAAGAGCTTGAGAACTTTTTTTTAAAAAAAAACGCATAAAATTTGCAAAATCTCATCGGTTCTTTATTTGAAACGTTAGATTGGTCCATGACATTTACTTTTTGAAGATAATTTCATTTAAATGTTGACCGCGGCTGCGTCTTAGGTGGTCCATTCGGAAAGTCCAATTTTGGGCAACTTTTTCGAGCATTTCGGCCGGAATAGCCCGAATTTCTTCGGAAATGTTGTCTTCCAAAACTGGAATAGTTGCTGGCTTATTTCTGTAGACTTTAGACTTGACGTAGCCCCACAAAAAATAGTCTAAAGGCGTCAAATCGCATGATCTTGGTGGCCAACTTACCGGGCCATTTCTTGAGATGAATTGTTCTCCGAAGTTTTCGCTCAAAATGGCCATAGAATCGCGAGCTGTGTGGCATGTAGCGCCATCTTGTTGAAACCACATGTCAACTAAGTTCAGTTCTTCCATTTTTGGCAACAAAAAGTTTGTTAGCATCGAACGATAGCGATCGCCATTCACCGTAACGTTGCGTCCAACAGCATCTTTGAAAAAATACGGTCCAATGATTCCACCAGCGTACAAACCACACCAAACAGTGCATTTTTCGGGATGCATGGGCAGTTCTTGAACGGCTTCTGGTTGCTCTTCACTCCAAATGCGGCAATTTTGCCTATTTACGTAGCCATTCAACCAGAAATGAGCCTCATCGCTGAACAAAATTTGTCGATAAAAAAGCGGACTTTCCGAATGGACCACCTAAGACGCAGCCGCGGTCAACATTTAAATGAAATTATCTTCAAAAAGTAAATGTCATGGACCAATCTAACGTTTCAAATAAAGAACCGATGAGATTTTGCAAATTTTATGCGTTTTTTTTTAAAAAAAAGTTCTCAAGCTCTTAAAAAATCACCCTTTATTTGAGCATATTTCTAAGAATGGGACACCCTGTATATGGCAGATAATTACAAGTTGCCGATCGATTGCGCCAAGCTAAGAGCTGATTCAAACTTCGTATCAAACACATTGAATGCCATGGCTTTGTGGTAGTTTGTGAGACAAGCGCTGCCAACGGATTGACCTGCAAAAAAATATTAAAAAATAAATAAATATAATTTACTAAAATAACGTGTTTGGAGAATCGGTACGTATTAGCTAAATTTGTGAATCACCGTTGATTGTGTTCAAGCTTTCAGCATCTACTATGTTGAACATGGATGTCCTGGTAAAAAAATTAGAATCAGTAAAATATTTATAGCCTCGATTAACCGTGGATCATTAATTATTCATAGTCTAACTTGGTCACAATGCTAAGTATGTCGTAAGTATCCCAAGGAAATCTATGATTCTCTTTACGAAAATATGTATTCGTTACTTCGAACACGTCGCCTACTCCACTGACAGTATTCCGTTTAATATAAGGTGTCGCAAGTGCATCCTAAAAATATACTTGTTTGTAATGAAAAATCACAGAATAGTTAGATAATAAAAAAACAATTGCAACTCATTACCCTTGGAATAATAATTCCCGTAATTGTTAACCGAATCTTGGGATCACTTAACTGACGATACAACATATCCACAATATTCAAATGTGCTATGAACTCCTTGATAAAGAATAGGTGAAATATTTTACGCCTAGAAGAATGGTTTACTTCAATAGGAGAACAGCTTTTCTTTTTTAATCCTTATTTTATCTTGTTTACTTACAATGGCAGATCGTAATTAAGGGAGATGAGAACTTTTGGATAAACTACTTTAGGTAAACGAATGTTTGTTGCTCCTTGTAGATTTCTCCAATTGAAATTGTATTGGGGAAAAGTAAAATATCGTGCTAGTTTAAATGAAACAAGGATTATTCAAAAGTTTATATTATTCGTTAAACGTTTTACGACTTACTGTGATTTTCAAGCAGTAAAGGTTGTTGCGGTTCATCAGATATCCTAAAAATTATGTGACGTAACGAAGTGATATTATTCTGAGCCACAGTCGATTTCGAATTGTTCGATATGGCAGCTCGTTCGTTAATAATACTTAGAAGTGTTTGTTCGAGATTCTTCGGCACAGTCTTGATGCGATAGTGTTTCTTAATTGTACCAAACTGAAATTATACGGAATCAATAAGGAACTGTACTGATTTTTATAATCTGCATAGGTAAAACGAAAAAAGATGAGACCATTTTTCTTAACCAACTATCGCTTTGTCGGGTTTTAATACTATCAGGTGGCCCTTAAAGCATTAACGTGATATGCTACAAATTTTTGTCGGTATTTCTCGTGCCACCGAGATCACCAACATTAATATATCACTCTCGTACTAATCGTGCCTCAGTCGGTATAGCACATCATCACCGTAAAATGTCATAATACTACCTCCAGTTTCTGACTGGGATCAACTCATTATTTGTATGTTTTAAGAATTCTGAGGTACTTGTACAAACCCCTATTACCAATGAGAGATAAGACTATAACGAAATGTGTTTAAAATAAAAATATAACTTCCACTGTATACTTTTTAAGGTAATGTGACATTTCCTCTCCTTCGCCTATCCCAGGCCCAGTCGATAAAGAAAACTATTTACCTATTTTTTCAAAGGTGCAGGATATTTCTGAACGAAAGCAAATTAAGTTAACGTTCGTAACGAATGAACGAAGAGATACCGAATTTACTTTTATCCAGAAACCCTCGGCACTCTTGAAAAAATAGGTACACCGTTTTTGATTACTAGACCAAGTTACGCGGTGCGTATGTGGTAGGAACGTGCATGGGAAATTACACAGGAAAATAGCAAACAAAGTGACGGGCACATGGCATATTGTAATGTGGTAGGTAATTATAAGTATAGACCTAAGCCAAAACATTATTGGTCAACAAGGAAGGAATCTGTAAAAGGCAAATACGCTGTACGATGGAAATAATTAAAATTATTAATATATATTCGCATATTAAACATGCAAAGCATAAAAGTATCTTACCACCATTTTATAATAGGTAAGTCAAATTGGCAGATTTAGTTTAAAACTGTACTCGCTTTCGCAACCTGGTATTTCATTATATGAAAATATAATGATGATAAAATGATGATAAAAATGCGAATTTCCTTACAAGGAAGCATAGTTTGGTGTCCCCCTCCGATTTTGATGAAACTCACGTATGTTGTAGAGCATCGAAAACTAAAAGACACGTATTTTTTCTTATCGGCGGAAAAACATTTCTAAGGGGTGAAATCGCCTTCCAAAGTTAGGGGTGATTATGCAGTTTCACCCCTGCAAATGAATTTTTTTCTTCAACTTCACGTGGAATTTTTTATGTCTTCAATGAGGAGTATTTTGGTTTTTGTTTCATTAAAATCGGTTGATGCCTTCTGGGTGAAACTGCATATTCACCCCTCGACCTAACTTTGAAGGGCGATTTCACCCCTTAGAAATGTTTTTCCGCCGATAAAAAAAATACGTGTCTTTTAGTTTTCGATGCTCTACAACATACGTAAGTTTCATCAAAATCGGAGGGCGACACCAAACTATCCTTACTTGTTAGTATTGAAGCCACGTGCACGTCTGCTTTTAACTACTATCGAAATATGAGTATGTACATTATGATAAGAATATAACGAATATCTAACGATTATTTGCGTAATCACAAGACGTCGAAATACGTCATATCGTGTCTCTAATCAGATGAATAAACAGATAAGGTTCGTAAAGAAACCATTAACGATCCTCTTCGCTGTAAAAATGTTCTGTATTAAAATTAAAATATCGTCATCGTAAGTCTTTATGCATTAACCATGTACTAAATTTAATGCATTTTTCTACTCAATATTCGTACTAACTGTAATTTTTTTAAATAAAAATAAAAATAACTGCATAAGACTCGAACATATCTGTGTTCAAGATTCAGGGTTACAATATGTATGAAAAAAAACTGTTCAGTAAAGGGTCGTTCAGATTTATCTACCACTGGGGAGCCGAGAAAGAAACGAGGAATCAGTAACCTTATAATTTATAACGTTAGTTGATATTTAATTAATTTATACTCATTAATGTCAAATATGTCGTAAGGGAATTGAAAATTCCGATATGTTATTACAATCGTAATATTATAAAGAATAGCAATTTTTGAAGATTACAATAATATTAAATTAGATTATGCATTAAAACTTCCGATGCCGGTATATAAATTATAATGCAGAACATTTTTACAGTGTAGCTTCTCAAGGCAATGTGATACTTCTCGGTCGGTAATAAAAAATGTAGTCCGAATTTCCCCCTATTAAAAATCCAGGGTGTTGAAGGCGATTGGTGTGGACTTTTCACCAATGTTGACCCATTTAGTGTTAATTTCAACATATATACAGTATTTAATTCACACAAGCGATTATGTTATAATCATTAGGCCCGACCTCAGAATTTACAACATATTTTTGTGCGGAATGAGTAGATGAAAATCAATAAATTATCAACAATCGACATAGAATTATGGCACGAACATAATCCAAAAATGTCATTGAATTTCATTTCGCACATTTTTAAGTAGAACGCGTTGAAAGTTTTGATGTTATAATGCAAATTATTCCCAGTTATGAACACCGGCTGTTCACACCAGTCGTCAGTGTAGCCTCGTATGAAGATCGTGCGTGGGTTCATTTTAACACCGTATTTTTAACAGTGTACAGAGCAGTATTATATCACCTTGAGACACTGATGTTGCAGAATACATTCCAATTTGTTAATTCGTATATGAAATATTTTATATCTTTTATGACGTTTCATTTCACCTGGTTTTACCTCAAGTGTAACAATTGTAAAAGTATCAGGAGTACAAATTGAAAATGCGGGATTTTTTTCTATTTTTGAACGTTTATTCTGAAAAAATGGTAACAAATGAATTATTCAAAGTATTGTCCATCGCTAGCCACAACTTTTTCCCATCTTTCTGGCAATTTACGGATACCGTCGCGAAAAAATTCGGCCGGCTTGGCTGCTATCCAGTCATCGACCCATTTTTGGGCTTCTTCGTAAGAATGGAAGCGCTGGTCAGCTAGGCCATGTGTCATCGATCGGAAAAGGTGGTAATCGGAAGGAGCAATATCTGGGCTATACGGCGGGTGGGGTAAGACTTCCCATTTCAGCGTTTGTAGGTATGTTTTGACCGGCGCTGCAACATGTGGCCGAGCGTTGTCATGTTGCAAAATTACTTTGTCGTGTCTTTGCTCGTATTGTGGCCGTTTTTCTTTGAGTGCGCGGCTCAAACGCATCAATTGAGTTCGGTATAGTGCTCCTGTGATGGTTTCGTTCGATTTCAATAGCTCATAATACACCACACCCAGCTGGTCCCACCAAATACAGAGCATGAGCTTGGCGCCGTGAATATTTGGTTTGGCCGTCGATGATGATGCATGGCCGGGGTAACCATATGATTTTTTGCGCTTCGGGTTATCGTAATGGATCCACTTTTCATCACCAGTGACAATGCGATGCAAAAAACCCTTCCGTTTTTGCCGTTCGAGCAGCAGTTCGCATGCAAAAAAACGGCGCTCGACGTCTCTCGGCTTCAGCTCATACGGCACCCAATGTCCTTGCTTTTGGATCATTCCGAGGGCTTTTATACGATGGGAAATGGCTTGTTGTGTCACTCCCAATGAATCTGCGAGCTCTTGTTGAGTTTGACACGAGTCTTCATTGAGTATTGCCTCCAATTCAGCATTCTCAAACTTTTTCACTTGGCCCGGCCGCTCTTTGTCCTCAACGTCAAAATCACCACTTCTAAACCGCACAAACCATCTCTCGCACGTTGAAACCGATGGAACATGACTCGGATAAGCCTCGGAGACCAATCGATGTGCTTCAGCAGCACTTTTCTTCAAATTAAAGAAGTAAATTAAAACTTCCCGCAAATGCTGTTTTGTTGGCACGAAACTCGACATATTGAGAGCTCAAAAAAACTATGAATTTGACACTGCGACAAATTGACACATACTGAAAATTAAAGCTATAAGACGTAGCTTTGACATGAACATAGTCACAGTACTGCCTGATGCGTATAGCGTTAGTAACGCCATCTGTTATCAAACCCGCATTTTCAATTTGTACCCCTGATACTAAAATGCATTTTCAACTTCTTAAGATACCGAAAAAGATATGTAGCTTTACATAGTCACCATACAAATGTCAATATCGTTATATGGTATAAGATAATTCTTTGTGGTGTGGCTTTCATCGCTCTATTTTTTTACAGTCGACTCGTACAACGGTCAGGAAAAGATAATTGTTACTCAATAAAAATTGTACTAACATATGTTACATTTCCTCTTGAATCACGAAATGTTGTTACTGCTGAAAGATCGTTAACATGTTGATAGAAGACAAATTCTCCGATAGAGTCGAAAATCTTGAAAAGATAAAAACAGAGATTTATGAAAAATATATAGCATGGCTGTACCCCGTTTCTACAGGACCTGAGTCACGACAGTCACGACTCTACAACGCGCTCTATTCTACGCGAATATTATCCATATGTAAGATATATTTCTTTTGTCATGAATCAATCTTATCTCTCTATATTATAAAACTGTCATCGCCACAGCCACCCCCGCCACCGTACAGGAGAACCAAAAGGGTGGTTAGGAAGTCGATTAGAAGAGGTTGATGCGCGAAACGCGCAGGGGAGCGAATATATTGTCATGAATCAATTTTATTTCTATTATGTAGTCAAAAGGGAATTTTATTTATGCTAATAATTGTTATGTTGAATTTGTAAAATAGAAAATATAAATATATTTTATATGTTGCTGCATCATAAATGAGACTTAGTACTCGTCAGAATATATTTTTTTTATTAAGAAGACAATGCCCTGAGCCCTCAGGCATAAAATGGTCCAAAACGTCAAGAAAAGCGGTTTAGAAAAGAAGCTCCACGCCTGTGCGTGTGCGTAAGGTTTTCAAAATTCAATTGCCGATAACTCAAGAATCGTCAGAAAAATCGGGCTAAAATTTAGCACACGAGTCAAGTTCGTTGCCTATCGTGAATTTCGACAAAATGTATGTAGTCATTTCGGTTTTATGACGTTTATAATTTTTTTTTAACGTGGTGCTCTTTTTATCCTTTGCAAAATTACTGCGGGTACGAAAAAAAGTGATGGAATGGACGGAGAATGCCTCATATAAAAAATTAGTACCCAAATAGCTACTTTTTTAGTGTATTAGACTAAAAGCCAAAGAGCGTATTAGCTATGTTCATATGCCCCATCGGCTCGTGAATCCAAAATATAACCTAACCTAGAAAAATTAATGTTAATTGCCATTGGTCGTATCTCGGAAAAATACGCCCTTCTGCTGTTAGTTTTCCCCAAATGAAGTAACGTAGAGATGCATTTACGTCTTCTTGTATTTCTAGTGTCAAAACGACGCAACTTTGCCCATAAGCCCCATAGCTTCTAGACACGCGATATGTAGCATTGATGCGTGTGTATGATATCGCGTACAAAATAAAGTCTGTATGCCGATATCTTGTGTACAATTGGCATGGGTAGCGTCAATCGGATCCGGTAGAAACGAGTACTTCCTATTTAGCCCTTAATTAATCGATTTTTTCGAGTTAAAATCATGTATCATAATTACGTCTGGCTTTGGAGTATAGGTAACGTTGTGATATGCTTTCGTATTGCGATCAGCAAAAAATATGCCCGTTGAGGCCGCACTAATAAGATTTTGGTCTTCAACGATTTGCAGAGTTGTAGTTAAAAGAGAACCCGAATCATAGAACGATAGTCGCAAGCTATTTTGTCCATTCGACCATCTCGATTCAATTGGTTTGAACTCCGGAACTAAATCCATAAAACATATTGTTTATTCATTTGCTTATAATATTTTTAGTAGTTTCTTACCTGAGCCGTTTGTATCAACTCCAAAAAAGGAAAGTATCGTTTGCTTCCTTGATTTTGTCAACGTGTATGCATTGCTCACGATTGCATTGAACAATATCAAAAATATTGTCATGCGGAATGAGTTTTTGAGATAATTAGACCTAGGCATTGTACGAGCGTCAAAAATTTCACCGAACTCGGTTGATTTAGTTGGATATAGACTAGTCAGTCGACTTTTTTTCGTTCATATATTCTTGGAGATTGTCACTGTACTGAGTCGTTTTGCAATACGGAATATTTATGCGTCGTTTATGAACTGCGTCGCAGTATATGCTGTTAACTAAAAGAGAAAATTCGATAAAAAAAAAATATTTTTATTGCTTACGCTTCACTGAAGAATTAATTAACAATAGAGGTAACGACTAACTAACAACAGCCGCTAACTGCGGTCAGTTACTAAGGTAAATACACTGCGGAGGTATTTCTCTCCTACTTCCATATCCAAATTGATTATGGACTATCAGTATTTAATTATATTGTAGTACCTGATTACAGTAGTTAGGTACTGCAAAAATAATCGGTTGTAAACTATTGTTTATCAAAATGATTAATCTTATAAAAAATCTCATGATTTTTGGATATTAATCCAAATAAACTTATGTTTGGTAACAATTAATTGTAACTACAATCGCCAGTAGTTAGGTATTACGAAGTACCTAGTTAGGTACTACGAAGTACCTAATTGAATAACGTAAATAAATTATAACTACAATTACGAGTAGTTAGGCGAGTCGAGTAGTTCGGTAGTGCTGGCGATTGTATTAGTTATAATTTATTGTTGCCAAACATTAGTTTAGATCGATCGAAAAGGTTTAGTCATTTCAATAAATAAAAGTTTGCACTAAATTATTTTTGTTGAAACAAATCAAATTAGTAATTGCACTCTTTTAAATAATTTAGTGAAACGATTCTTAATGATTTTCGTTAATAATTTTACGGTAGATAAAACAAAAATTAACAATATTTTTTACAACTTAATGACGTTCAAACTTTATAAATAACAAACTTGTTTGTTCTTTTGCTGGTAAATATCGGTATGGAAATGAACAAAACAAAGAAATTAGATGTTTTATTAACCGTCGCGTTTTGGATGAGCGATAACGATAAAAAATCATCGATTAATACACGAATCATGTATAAATTGGTTCAAATAGAACACGCGGAAAATGTTTGTGAATTTGAAACGAACATGGTACAAAAAACTACTTGCTCCTGACTAGTTGTGACGATGACTATCTAACTTTCACTAGAACGCTTGAAGACAAACTTGGATATGTCCTTTTGAAAGATAAAACGAAGACTAATTTGCACAAATGGTTAAAGACACGAATACGGCATCGATAGATGATTAGCTATCGATTCCCTCCTCTTGTTATGGGAACTAAACCTCCCACCATCCTGTGGAAAGGTGGGAGGGAGGTTCAGTGACTGTTCACCTATCTATGCCATACTTGCGTCTTTTGCCATTTGTGCAAATTAGTCTTCGTTTCCGATAGTATGGTGGGAGGATTCAGAGGCCGTGAAGCGGTTCTGCTCGTTCGGGATATACAGGGTGGCCGATTTATCTGAAGACATTGAAATATTTCGAAAACTACGCATCGGATCAAGAAAAGTTCTCAATAAAATTTGTTCACCTGGAAGGGGGTCATCCAATGATACAAAAGTTGACCCCTCACCCCTACCCCCTGGGGTGGGGGTGGGGGCAACTTTGAAATCGTAAATGGGAACCCCTATTTTTTATTGCAGATTCGGATTCCCCATAAAAAATAAGTAACTTTTATCTGAAACATTTTTTTTTGATTCGTGATAGATGGCGCTGTAATCGCAAGAAACCTTATTTTTGCGAATATCTCGAGAAATTACACATCAGATCGAAAAAAGAAAAAAGACATGTTACATTTTTCAAAAAGCTATACAGCGATACGAAACTCGATCCACCCCCCCCCCATCCCTACCCCATTGTGGTGAAAATGGAAGTTGCTTCAAAATCGTGATTGGAAAACCCTATTTTTTCCCTGGTTTTCCATGACAAAATCCATTGATTTGACTTTATTGTTGATATGAAATTTTCTCACACATGGCGCTGCAATCGAAAGCATGTATTCGTTTATCAATAAGTTAACAACTACTTTTAGCGTTACCCAGGAACAACGACGTGGACGTATCATGATAGTAGTTTTTGTTCACATCGGGGTGCTTGTTTTAGGTGAGTCCCCTTGCCTCTCATTGTTCAATAAATTATATTAAATGTTCGAAATTGTGACCTTGAACTTCTAGACACTTATTTATTCTTTCCTCGAATAATTGTACACAGGAGACGCCCTCACCCCCACCCTGAAATCGTAAATGGTCATCTTTGACAACGCTGCACTGGCTTTTATAAGCCCGTAGTTCACCATACGGTCACAGGACCGTAGGTGTACTACGGGTGCCACTGTTGGCGCGTCAAGGTCAATATCAACGATTTTAACTGAAAACACCTCCAACATTGTGAATTCACTTGAATTTTTTCGATCCGATGTGTAATTTCTCGAGATATTCGCAAAAATTAGGTCCCTTGCAATTACAGCGCCATCTATCACGAATCGAAAAAAAATGTTTCAGATAAAAGTTACTTATTTTTTTATGGGGAATCCGAATCTGCAATAAAAAATAGCGGTTCCCATTTACGATTTCAAAGTTTCCCTCACCCCCACCCCAGGGGGTAGGGGTGAGGGGTCAACTTTTGTATCATTGGATGACCCCCTTCCAGGCGAACAAATTTTATTGAGAACTTTTTTTGATCCGATGCATAGTTTTCGAAATATTTCAATGTCTTCAGATAAATCGGCCACCCTATATATTAATAAAAAAAAAAGATCGTTAACTAATGGTGACAGAGGTAGGTTAATAAATAACAAAAGAAGTTGCATAAGCAATTTGAGTAACAATCAAATATTGTTGAATAATTTTGTTTAACCAACGAACGAATCTTACTAGTTGTGGATAAGTCTGATCACTCTGTAAATAAAAAAAGTTTTACATTACACATTTTATTACTGAGCTCAAGAGGTCAAACGACTTAGTTTTATTAACAAACCATTTGTCTACGTATTTTACCAACATATAACTCAAGTCCCAATTATTCTAACAGAAACTACATAACTTATGTAAAGGAGAAGTTTGAATCGAATAAAAATTGAAACGGTTTTCGATGCATAAAGAACCACTGAACGTTCGACCGACAGAACTGTATTAAATACGATCGAAGACGAAAAGATATTATTTTTCAAGATGAATACAATAATATGCCTTCTAGTAATGACTTACACTTAAGCAGAATTCTTCACTTTCCACCATATAAAGAAATTAAGGTCCTAAGTATACCGGTAGAGAACAATATCAACGAAATAACTGTTGCTTGTCACACCTTCGACACCTGTCGCCAATGGGGTTTTAATGTTTTTTTCTTAGACAAAGATACAAATATATCTTATAGTACCGATGTCAGCTAAAGGAGGGTAATTTTTTTCAAATAATATGAAAATTACAGTTCTGTAAATGTTCAGGAAAACGGTAATTTTTATTAAAGGCAATAGCATTTCGGTATCGGGGTTATGTTTTCTCGTAGAATATTCAACTATGACCCTATTATCACATTTTAAACAGTTGTTACGCCCTGACGTAACCATGCTCCAATATCTATCTTTCTTTTAAAGAAGATCATAAACCTGCATCGTTGTCGAGTCCTATAGCTACCAGAGATTATACAGGTATAATGACGGCGGGAGGGGTGAGGCCTGCAGGTACGCCGAGGCAAGGCAGTGGGGACACATGGTGCGCGCCAGGAATGGACGGCCAGGTTCATCACTGTACTTGACAACGAAAAACCAAGAGTTGGTAGGGCACTGCCCCACTCTAAACGGCCAGCGTAGAGGGACTTGAATCTCGTATCAAGAGTTTTCCCTCTACGGCCAGTGGATATCATTGGCGGCGCGTGTCATCGAAATCTTTAATTGATTCATGTCCGCGTGTTCTATTGGTGACTGTCGGGTGGTCGCTTCCTTCCCCCGTCATATACCGTATCTGGCTCACGAAGATAGACTAACTGGTGGGGCAACCTTTTCGTTGCTTTAGAAGTCCCTAGATCCTACGACGAATGATGCAATAAACAAAAATATTACACAAAGATAGACTAACTACCGTGGCAACGTTTTCGTTGCTTTGAGAGTCCCTAGATGCTACAACGAATGATGCAATAAACAGGAATATTACACGAAGATAGACTAACTGACGTAGCAGCGTTTTCGTTGCTTCGGAAGTTCTTATATCCGATGACGAATAATGCAATGAACAAAAATATTACACGAAGACCTATGTCTTATTAATGGTATTGATAGGAAATTGGAATTTGTTTTTGATTACAGAACACCAAAAGCCCAAAAGGCATTTCTTCAGAATCTCTGAACGTTTGAATATAAATTTAAACACAATCGTAGCAAAGATTTGGACTTCTTATGAAGTAAATATTTAAACTATGGCATATATATATATATATATTTAATAAGTAAATCAATAATTTAAAAGGAACAAACCATTTAAACGGAAGTTCGATATAAGAGCTAAACAATAATATCATACAGATAATCAGCGTTAAAATAGGATAGAATGAGAAAAAAACGATTCATATTGTAGATGGTAAAGATGACTCAAATCTCGGGTCGCACCCGAGACGATGCCGTCTTTCCCGTCTCTCTCTGTGTTAACACCATAAGACGAGGAGTGTTCCCTCGCAACAATACATATTTATAGAACACATACTTTGTGACCCAGTGTGAATGTAAGCAGCCTTTTGATATAAAATCATTTATACTAATGAACAATTTTGAGCTAAAATTATGATAGGAACTCAGAAGAGAAATGCTTACTTAAAAGGATACAAGAAATAATTGCAAATATGAAAATTTAACATTATAGAAAATTGAAAAGCCAATATATTGTTTTAACTAAACAATTAGGATCATGAGAGGATATGAAAACCATAGACAGTTTGTTACTATAGTAGTTATGTATGCCCATTTACGTTACACATTATTAAGAATTAAAATAAGTTTAACATTATCGAAGAACTATATTCGGTATTAGTCATAAAAGGGACAGCGGAAGCGACTCGGATCTACAGCACAGCGTGGCCCGAAACCCTCGACACCTAGCTGCCTGACCGAGGCGCTTTTCTCTCTCTCTCTCTCTCTCTTTCTTTCGTTTTCTCTCTCTCTATCTTTACGCGTGCCACCGAAGCAAGGAATAATCCTTCAACCACTTCGCGACATGTGGTATCGCCTCGCATGCAACTCAAGAAAATAATCGAACGACGACGACGTCACAGCTAGAAGGAAAAAATTGGATCTTCGACAAAGTCCAAAGTCCGAGCTCTATTGTAACCCCCTCCGCATAGAAAATTAAGCCCTCCAGGACCTATATAAGGACGGGAAAATGCCCGAAACGCAGAGTATCAAATCGACATTTCAACTTTGTAGTTCATAGTACAGTCAGTCGCCGAGCAGTCAGTAGACAGCCCGTTGGCGATAATTACCGCGGAGGAACCCCACCCTGTAGAGTCAGCCAAAGTCTAGAGTGAGTACTGAAAATAAAAACGGTCGAACGGTCTAAGTTCGGTTTGAATGTACTTTTTCCCATTTTTAATCATACGGAATTTATCTAAAGCTTAGAAGAAATTGAATTTAATTGTTTTCTGCCGTTTTTGTTCAAGTCCACACTGTTTATTTCGTTTTACTGTTTTATCGAACAACAAGTATCGCGTTAAGTATATTGTATCGAGAAATAACGATCGCTCGCGTACGGTAATAGCGAACGTACGTGTATCAATTATTCGGTTATTTGAATAAAATCTAACAGCTTCACGATTCATCGAGTATAACGATTTCTTTTACAAACGATTGCCATTAATTTTCCCTTCCACGCATCGGTTACCAGCGAAACAACTTCACCAGGAAAACCAAACGTAAGTACGAACCCAATTTTTCTAATCTGACATTTCCGTAAATTTTTCCCCAAGTGAAAGTAACCTACCATTTCCCTTCCCACCTAAAATCCCTTCCTCCGCGGGGTAATTTATCAATTTAGTTTATCGAGACGAGTGACGGGTTAACGCGAATAATCAACGAGCATTCTCAGCCCTGTCCCGAGTAATTTTCCGAAAGGTTAGACTCAAAAGGGGGCTTGCGTCTTCGGTGTTTCTCGTCAGGTGTGGTAAAGGGAGAATTTATTCTCCTTGACCAGAGTACGGAAAACTCACGCCGAAACGCCTCACACGTCTTAAATTTGTCGGTTTTTGTAAAAACACCGCGCGGATTTGACGTAACACAGTTTTAAAATATATTTCCATATAAAGGGCATAAATGCATAAAATACGATTTGTATTTTCATAGTTTAATTTTATACTTGAAAGTTTCACTCGTGAACATATTTGCGTTGCATTATTGTTTGTCGCTTTAAAACGAAGAAAAAAAAATACGATTGCCGCGAAGCCAGTATCGTTCCGAACGACTCATAAAAATTCGGGATATTAGTTTCAACCTTTTAGAATGAGAATATCATGGCAAAAATATTGAAATTTTCAAAATGGCGAAAAAAAATCAGCAAGGAGGCAATGCGTAAAAAAACAATTTTTTACTAAAAAAAATCTCAACTCTGGCAATTTTTAATATATTTTCATAAAATTTTAGGGTGATACTCTTGAGATATCATAGTATACGGGAAAAAATAGCTTCATAGTGGGCGTTTCAAAAAACGTATTAACGTGATATTTATTTTGATACCTATAAGATCGCACGGTCTTCTAGGATCGACTGCCACGAAGGAACTGCTGTCGCGATTCGGCCGACCCTAGTCTCTTCTTACAAAGGGAATCCCAAAGCACCGTTAGAGGCCAGTCCCCTCGGGCACTAATAACTTACAACAATTCTAGCTTAAAGTTGCGCTTGGAGTCATTTTGACCCCGGGTGACCGCGAAGGGAAACTACCTGGACACGCTCATCGCTATCGTAAAAAGCGCATTGCGTTCAAGTCTTGTCTCTATCGGAAGATAGTGAAAGATGAGGAACGAAAAAAATTCCACGTACATAGTAGAATCGAGCGACACGTAAGCATGTATTATTAATTTGAAGAACAAAAAAATACAAAGTTAGCAATGACAATATAAAAAACTCAGACGAAATCTGCGATGTCACTGAATTAATGCGCCAAATCCGTTTCTTGTTTCAAGTATTTAAGTTTTTGTCTCCATACGATAGAAGAGGTCGAATAAAAAAATAATTTAAGATTGCACGCTTTAATTTCCTTCGTAACGCTAGTCTTTGCCGCAAGTATATATTAGGTGGGCAAATAAGTTCCTGCTGTTTTTTTTAATGAAAATGCAACTTTATTGTGAAAAAATGTTTACAAATGAATCATTCAAAATATTGCCTATCGCTAGCGACAACTTTTTCCCATCTTTCTGGCAGAGCTCGTATACTGTCACGGTAGAAGTGTTCGTCTTCTGAGGCTATCCACGAATTAAGCCATTTTGAGATGTCTTCATATGAGCTGAACTGCTGATTATCCAGATTTTAACGGGTTTGGCAACGTGAGGCCGAGCGTTGTCATGCTGTAGAATCACTTTTTCGTGCTTCTGCTCGTATTGTGGCCGCTTTTCGTGCAGTACTCGGCTCAATCGCATCAATTGAGTTCGATACCGTTCCCCAGTGATGGTTTCGTTCGGTTTTAACAGCTCATAATAAATAACACCGCCCTGGTCCCACCAAATACACAGCAAAATCTTTGCAACGTGAATATTCCGCTGGGCCGACGACGTAGAAGCATGACCGGGCAGTCCCCATGATTTTGTTCTCTTTGGGTTGCTGTAATGAATCCATTTTTCATCACCCGTAACGATGCGATGACCCTTCTTTTTTTGCCGCTGGAGCAGTTGTTCACAGGCGAAAAAACGACGCTCAACGTCTCTTGGCTTCAAATCATAAGGAACCCAAGTTCTTTGTTTTTGAATCATTCCCAACGCATGCAATCGCTTGGAAATGGCTTGGCGGGTAACTCCTAATGCTGAAGCAAGCTCTTTTTGCGTTTGGCACGAATCCTCATTGAGCAATGCCTCCAAATCAGCGTCTTCGAAGGTTTTTGGCCTTCCTTCACGCGAACGGTCGCAACATGAAAATTACCGTCTTTGAAGCGACGGAACCAATCACGGCATGTTGTTTCACTTAGAGCAGCATCTCCGTAAACTTTTTGGATTTCTCGATGCGGTTCAGCCACCAAAAGCATATGACGCAAAAACAAAATCACTAATGTATCAAAGCGGTTTGTTTACCATATTTCTAAGCTTGGTTCATGACGTTTTGGTTATGTCCCAATCGACCAGCACTTACTTCTGAAGCCATCGCTTGAAAAACAGCGGGAACTTAGTTGCGCACCTAATAGCATTTTTAATTTAACAAAACTATAAATTTTACGATTTGCGCTACGTGAAAGGTGGTGTATTATTATTAGTCGCTTTGAAACGACGAAAGAAAAATAAATATCAAACTTAAAGCGAGCGTTTCAATAATCGTTTTTGTCTCGAAACGATAGAATAGATGAAATACAGAAATAATTTGAGACTGCACGCTTAAGAGGTTATACGCAGTTGCAAGGCAAAAAAAACGTCGTTTTTCACGATTTTTTTCTAAAAAAAGATTTTATTTGACAAATACAAGAAGTATTAATAAATGTAGTGGTAGCTTTTAACTTTATATCGGTATTTTTCATTTTCAAAAATATTGATTTGGAAATAGTGTCTGGCGGTGAGCACGATGTCTCCGATTTGGATTATGTAAAATAACAAAACCAAAAAGATTCTATTAGTGGATAGATAAATCTAGGCATTGATCAAAGGAATAGTCGAAATTGTGATTTTTGACAAAAGCAGATGCGCGCGTGGCTTCAGGGCTAAGGGAATTTGAATTTTTATCCTCATTTTATCATCATTATAGTGTCACATAATAAAATACGAGATTCCGAAGACGAGTACAGTTTTAGACCCTAAATAAAAGATCCTTTTATGCTTTGGACGTTTAATATGTAAATATATATTATTATTTTTAATTATTTCGATCCTACAGCGTCTTTACTTTTTACAGATTCAGTCCTTTTTGGCCAATAATGTTTTGGCTTAGGTCTATACTTATAATTACCTACTATGCTACAATATGACATAGGCCAGTCACGTTGTTCGCTATTTTCCTCTGTATTTTTCCATACACGTTCCTACCACATGCAAAAAACTACGGCATAGATAGATGAACAGTCACTGAACCCCCGACCTTCCCATAGAATGGTGGGGCGTTTAGTTCTCATAACATGGCGGGGAATTCGGTTGCTGATCATCCATCTATGCCGTATTCGTGTCTTTTATCATTTGTACAAATTAGTCTTCGTTTTATCTTTCAACAGGACGTATCCAAATTTGTCTTCAAGCGTTCGAGCGAAAGTTCGATAGTCATTGTCACAATTAGTCAGAAATAAGTAGTTTTTTTGTACCCTGTTTGTTTCAAGTTCACAAACATTTTCCGTGTGTTCTATTTAAACCAATTTATACATAATTCGTGTATTAATCGATAATATTCGTATAATCTATGTATCGAAAAAAAATCTCCTAACAATTTATGGTTATCGCTCATCCAAAACGCGATGGTCAATAAACCACCTAATTTCTTCGTTTTGTTCACTTCGATACCGATATTCACCCGCAAAAGAACAAATAAGTTTGGTATTTATAAAGTTTCAACGTCATTAAGTTGTAAGAAATATTGGTAATTTTAGTTTTGTCTACCGAAAAATTATAAACGGAAATCATTCAGAATCGTTTGACTAAGTCGTTCAAAAGAGTGTACTTATTAATTTGATTTGTTTCAGCAAAACATAATTTAGTCCAAACTCTTATTAAAATGACTAAACCTTTTCGATTCATCTAAACTAATGCTTGGCAACAATAAATTGTAACTACAATTGCCAGTAGTTAGGCGAGTACAGTAGTCCGATAGTACTGGCGATTGTAGTTACAATTTATTGTTACCAAACATTAGTTTATTTCGATTAATATCGAAAAATCATGAGATTTTTTATTAGATTAATCATTTTGATAAATAACAGTTTACAACCGATTATTTTTGCAGTACCTAACTACTGTAATCAGGTACTATAAAATAATTAAATACTGATAGTCTATAATCAATTTGGATATGGAAGAAGGATAGAAATACCTCCGCAGTGTATTTACCTTAGTAACTGATCTCAGTTAGCGGCTGTTGTTAGTTAGTCGTTGCCTCTATTGTTAATTAATTCTTAAGTGAAGCGTAAGGAATAAAAAAGGAATAAAAAGCATTTACTGCGACGCAATTCATAAACGACGCATAAATATTCCGTATTGCATAAGGACTCAGTACAGTGACAATCTCCAAGAATATATGAACGAAGAAAAGTCGACTGACTAGTCTATATCCAACTAAATCAACCGGGTTCAGTGGAATTATTGACGCTCGTACAATGCCTAGGTCTAATAATCTCGAAAACTCATTCCGCATGACAATATTTTTGATATTGTTCAATGCAATCGTGAGCAATGCATACACGTTGACAAAATCGAGGAAGCAAACGATACTTTCCTTTTTTGGAGTTGATACGAACGGCTCAGGTAAGAAACTACTAAAAATATTATAAGCAAATGAATAAACAATATGTTTTATGGATTTAGTTCCGGAGTTCAAACCAATTGAACCGAGATGGTCGAATGGACAAAATAGCTTGCGACTATCGTTCTATGATTCGGGTTCTCTTTTAACTACAACTCTGCAAATCGTTGAAGACCAAAATCTTATTAGTGCGGCCTCAACGGGCATATTTTTTGCTGATCGCAATACGAAAGCATATCACAACGTTACCTATACTCCAAAGCCAGACGTAATTATGATACATGATTTTAACTCGAAAAATCGATTATTGAAGGGCTAAATAGGAAGTACCCCGTTTCTACCGGAAACGATTCACGCTACCCATGCCAATTGTACACAAGATATCTGCACACAGACTTGATTCTGTACGCGATATCATACACACGCGTCAATGCTACATATCATGTCTATACGCCATGGGGCTTAGGGGCAAGGTTGCGTTGTTTTGGCACTAGAAATACAAAAAGACGTAAATACATCTGCCTTTACGTTATTTTATTTGAAGAAAACTAACGGCAGAAGGACGTATCTTTCTGAGATACGATCAATGGTAATTAACACTAATTTTTCTAGCTTAGGTAATATTTTGCACTTATGGTCCAATGGGGCATATGAACATAGCAGATACGCTCTTTGGCTTTTTGTCAAATACACTAAAAATGTAGCAATTTGGGTACTAATTTCTTATATGAGGCATTCTCCGTCCGTTTAATCACTTTTTTTCGTACCTGCAGTAATTTTGCGAAGAATAAAGGGAGCACCTCGTTAAAAAAAATTATAAACGTCACAAAACCGAGATGACTGCATACATTTCGTCGAAATTCACGATAAGCAACGAACTCGACTCGTGTGCTTAATTGCAACCCGATTTTGCCTGACGATTCTTTAGTTATTGGCAATTGAATTTTGGAAACCTTACACAAACGCAGAGGCGAGGTGCTTCTTTTCTAAATCGCTTTTCGTGACGTTTTGGATCATTATATGCCTGCGGGGATTGAAATCTTAACAAAAAACATATATTCTGACGAGTACTAAGTCTCATCAATGATGCAGCAACATACTATGAAATAATTGCATTTTCTATTTTACAAATTCAACATAACAATTATTAGCATCAACGAAATTTTCTTTTGACCCGTAGAATTACATTTCGGAGCGAAAAGTTTAATGTAATAGAAATAAAATTGATTCATGACAAAATATTCGTTCCCCTACGCTCTTCGTGCACCAACCTCTCCTAACCGACTTCCTGACACCCTCGATGCCTTTTTTTACTTCCCTGTTGATTCTCCTGTACGGCGGCGGTGGTGACTGCGGCGACGAAATTTTTATAATATAGAGAGATAAGATTGATTCATGACAAAGGGAATATATCCTACATATGGATATTATCCGCGTAGAATAAAGCGCGTGTAGAGTCGCCACTGTCGTGACTCGGGTCCTGTAGAAACAGCCATGTTATATATTTTTCATAAGTCTATGTTTTTTTCTTTTCAAGATGTTCTACTCTATCGGAGAATTTGTCTTCTATCAACATGTTAACGATCTTTCAGCAGTAACAACATATCGTAACTCAAGAGGAAGTGTAACATATGTTAGTACAACTTTTATTTAGTATCAATTATCTTTTTCGGTATCTTAAGAAGTTTGAAATGCATTTTAATACTTTTAAAATTGTTACACTTGAGGTAAAACCAGATGAGATGGAACGGCATATAAGATATAAAATATTTAATATCCGAATTAACAAATCGGAATGTATTCTGTAAAATACATTCCAGATGTTGTAACATCTGTTTCTCAGGGTGATATAATACCGCTCTGTACGCTGTTAGAAATACGATGTGAAAATGAACCCATGCGCGATCTTCATACGAGTCTACACTGACGACTGGTGTCAACGGACGGTGATCATAACTGGGGATAATTTGCATTATAATCTCAAAACTTTCAACGTGTTTTACTTAAAAATGGCGATATAAAATTCAATTACATTTTTGGATTATATTCGTGCCATAATTCTGTATCGATTGCTGATAATTTTTTGATTTTTATCTACCCATTCCGCACAAAATATACTGTAGATTCTGAGGTGGGGCCTAATGATTGTAACATAATCACTTGTGTGAATTAGATACTGTGAAAATTGTTTAGATTAACACTAAATGGGTCAACACTGGTTAAAAGTCCACACCAATCGTCTTCAACACCCTGGATTTTTAACAGGGGAAAATTCGGTCTTTATTTTTTATTACCGACCGAGAAGTATCACATTGCCTTGAGAAGCTACACTGTAAAATTTTTTTGCATTACAATTTATGTACCGGTATCGGAAGTTTTAACGCACAAACTAATTTAATATAATAGTAATCTTCAAAAATTGCTATTCTTCATAATATTACGATCAACTAACGTTATAAATTATAAGGGTACTGATTCCTGGTTTCTTTCTCGGCTCTCTAGTGGTAGATAAATCTGAACGGCCATTTACTGAACAGTTTTTTTCATACATATAGTAACCGTGAATCTTAAACACAGATATGTTTGAGTGTCATGCAGTTAATTTTATTTTTATTAAAAAAAATTATAGTTAGTACGAATATTGATTAGAAAAATTTATTAAATTTAGTACACGGTTTATGCATAAAGACTTACGATAACGATATATTGTATAAATCTTAATACAAAAAATTTTTACAATGCAGCGGGAAGGTTAATGGTTTCTTTGGTGTGGTGAAGCTTCGGCAACGAACGACAATCAAACACGTGACCAAAGCAACACATCATCAGTCAATAGTTTCTTTACGAACCTTATCTGTTTCTTCATCTGGTTAGAGACACCATATGACGTCCTTCGCCGTCTTGTGATTACGCAAATAATCGTTCGACATTCATTATATTCTTATCATAATGTACATACTCATATTTCGATAGTAGTTAAAAGCAGATGCGCGCGTGGCTTCAGGGCTAAGGGAATTTGAATTTTTATCCTCATTTTATCATCATTATAGTGTCACATAATAAAATACGAGATTCCGAAGACGAGTACAGTTTTAGACCCTAAATAAAAGATCCTTTTACGCTTTGCACGTTTAATATGTATATATATATTATTATTTTTAATTATTTCGATCCTACAGCGTCTTTGCTTTTTACAGATTCCTTCCTTTTTGGCCAATCTTGTTTTGGCTTAGGTCTATACTTATAATTACCTACCACGCTACAATATGACAAAGGCCCGTCACGTTGTTCGCTATTTTCCTCTGTAAATTTCCATACACGTTCCTACCACATGCAAAAAACTACGGCATAGATAGATGAACAGTCACTGAACCCCCGACCTTCCCATAGAATGGTGGGGCGTTTAGTTCTCATAACATGGCGGGGAATTCGGTTGCTGATCATCCATCTATGCCGTATTCGTGTCTTTTATCATTTGTACAAATTAGTCTTCGTTTTATCTTTCAACAGGACGTATCCAAATTTGTCTTCAAGCGTTCGAGCGAAAGTTAGATAGTCATTGTCACAACTAGTCAAAAGGAAGTAGTTTTTTTGTACCCTGTTTGTTTCGAGTTCACAAACATTTTCCGCGTGTTCTATTTTAACCAATTTATACATAATTCGTGTATTAATCGATAATATTCGTATAATCTATGTATCGAAAAAAGATCTCCTAACAATTTATCGTTATCGCTCATCCATAACGCGATGGTTAGTAAACCACCTAATTTCTTCTTTTTGTTCACTTCGATACCGATATTCACCCGCAAAAGAACAAATAAGTTTGTTATTTATACAGTTTCAACGTGACTAAATCGTTTAAAAGAGTTCACTTATTAATTTGATTTGCTTCAGTAAAACATAATTTAGTCCAAACTCTTATTAAAATGACTAAACCTTTTCGATCCATCTAAACTAATGCTTGGCAACAATAAATTGTAACTACAATTACCAGTAGTTAGGCGAGTACAGTAGTCCGATAGTACTGGCGATTGTAGTTACAATTTATTGTTACCAAACATTAGTTTATTTGGATTAATATCCAAAAATCATGAGATTTTGTTATTACATTAATCATTTTGATAAATAACAGTTTACAATCGATTATTTTTGCAGTACCTAACTACTGTAATCAGGTACTATAAAATAATTAAATACTGATAGTCTATAATCAATTTGGATATGGAAGAAGGAGAGAAATACCTCCGCAGTGTATTTACCTTAGTAACTGACCTTAGTTGGCGGCTGTTGTTAGTTAGTCGTTACCTCTATTGTTAATTAATTCTTCAGTGAAGCGTAAGGAATAAAAATATATTTTTTTAATAGAATGTTCTCTTGTAGTTAACAGTATTTACTGCGACGCAATTTATAAATGACGCATAAATATTCTGTATTGCAGAACGACTCAGTACAGTGACAATCTCCAAGAATATATGAACGAAAAAAAGTCGACTGCCTAGTCTATACCCAACTAAATCAACCGAGTTCGGTGAAATTTTTGACGCTCGTACAATGCCTAGGTCTAATCATCTCAAAAACTCATTCTGCATGATAATATTTTTTATATTATTCAATGCAATCGTGATAAATGCAAACACGTTGAGAAATCCGTTTGAGCGAAAGGCACTCGCCTTTTTGGATGTTGATAGGAACGGCCCAGGTAAGAAACTACTAAAAATATTGTATTAATAGCAAATGAATAAACAATTTATTTTATGGATTTAGTTCCAGAGTTCCAACCAATTGAACCGAGATGGTCGAATGGACAAAATAGCTTGCAACTATCGTTCTATGATTCGGGTTCTCTTTTAACTACAACTCTGCAAATCGTTGAAGACCAAAATCTTATTAGTGCGGCCTCAACGGGCATATTTATTGCTCGTATCACGATACGCTAGCATATCACAACGTTTCCTATAAACCAAGCCCAGACGTAATTATGATACACGATTTTAACTCGAAAAATCAATTATTTAAGGGCCAAATAGGAAGTACCCCGTTTCTACCGGATCCGATTCACGCTACCCATGCCAATTGTACACAAGATATCGGCATACAGACTTTATTTTGTACGCGATATCATACACACGCATCAATGCTACATATCGCGTGTCTATAAGCTATGGGGCTCATGTGCAAAGTTGCGTCGTTTTGACACTAGGAATACAAAAAGACGTAAATGCATCTGCCTCTACGTTATTTCATTTAGAAAAAACTAAGGGCAGAAGGGCGTATCTTTCCGAGAAACGACCAATGGTAATTAACAGTAATTTTTCTAGGTTAGTTAATATTTTGGATTCACGAACCAATGGGGCATATGAACATAGCAGATACGCTCTTTGGCTTTTAGTCAAATACACTAAAAAAGTAGCTATTTGGGTACTAATTTCTTATATGAGGCATTCTCCGTCCATTCGATCACTTTTTTTCGTACCTGCAGTAATTTTGCGAAGAATAAAGGGAGCACCTCGTTAAAAAAAATTATAAACGTCACAAAACCGAGATGACTGCATACATTTCGTCGAAATTCACGATAAGCAACGAACTCGACTCGTGTGCTTAATTGCAACCCGATTTTGCCTGACGATTCTTTAGTTATTGGCAATTGAATTTTGGAAACCTTACACAAACGCAGAGGCGAGGTGCTTCTTTTCTAAATCGCTTTTCGTGACGTTTTGGATCATTATATGCCTGCGGGGATTGAAATCTTAACAAAAAACATATATTCTGACGAGTACTAACAATAAGTCTCATTGATGATGCAGCAACATATGAAATAATTGCAATTTCTATTTTACAAATTCAACATAACAGTTATTAGCATCAACGAAATTTCCTTTTGACCCGTTGTTAACGAGAATTCGTATCGCAAGCGAGCGAGCAGGGGTTTGTACCGCGAGCGAGCGAGCGAAGGGACAAGATAGGCAGCGCCGCCGCGCGACGGAGGGGAAAGACGGAGCGAAGCGTCGAGAAGTCAGTGGAAAAAGGACGCGCGACAGGGCGACGAGCGCCGACGCGCGAGCTCGGACAAATTGTTGGACTCGATGTAATTCGCCAAGACAATAAATTCTTCTGTGCATTAAAGTGTTGTGGAATCACGCGTTGTTATTCCAAACCCTTTCCACGTAAAATTCCTGCCCTCAGTAGCCGGGCAGTGAACAATTTGGTCCTTCGAGCCGGATCGACGTAAAAACGTGCGTCGAACCCGCATGGTGGAAAACGAACAGAAAAGGACCTACTAACGTTGTCGACGCAGTCCAACTTAGTGAGCGAATCGAATAATTACAGTGAAACCTCGTACGTGTCGCGTTATTGTGATAACCGCTCGTGTCTCGAGGTAGTAGCGGAAACAAAGACAACGACGAGAGGACGGTCAGGCTGTCTCTCTCTTTCACGTGGCGTGCCTAGCAACAAAGGACGCCGTACGGCCTCTCTCTCGCGCGCAGCGCCGAGCCTGAGAGGTAAACATCGCGCGCGCTCGAGCCGGCGTACGAGGCGTCCAGGTCACGCGCCGATATCAGCAACACGCGGTCTTCGGACCGAACGGCGGGCGAAAAAATTTACTCTCACACGTTAATGCAGAGCGATTTTCGTTCCTCATCAGTCACAAAGCCAGCAGTTCCTTTCTCACGGAGTGGGGGAGGGAGAAGACATCGACGAGCGCGCCGCTAGCACTGTGCCACGGGCGGCAAGCCTTACACTTCGAGAATATTCAACGAAAATTCAGCGTTCGGATCGACAACGGACTGCCGCGCGGTCCACGACAAGTCGAGCAGCATTTTCCAGCAACTTTACGACGCGACAACGAGCATCGCAGCAGCCGTGTATCGAGTATAGCGAGGTTACGTATACATTGTAAGTTTGTTCCAGTATAGTATATATAGCGAATATTTCACGATGACGCAGGATATCGCGGGACTGAAGCGTCAGCGCGCTACCTATAAAGCGCGTCTCACGAATCTCGAAACGTTTCTCTCAGCATTCAGACAGTCAAACGATCCAGTAGAAATTCTCGAGACAAAAATCGAGTTTATTCAAAATGTGAGGCCCTCTTTTGACGAGGTCCAGACGAAAATCGAAGAAATAGATGTAAGCGATGTGGAACGCGAGATAATGGACGATCGTTACTGTGTCGCAATCGGGAGAGCACGGGCTCTCGTAAATTCGCGACGTCAGGAAATTCATCCTCAGCCGATGCATAACAATGCTGTCGCCAATCCGAACGGGGGAGGCGGTCAAGCGCACGAACTCAAGGTCAAACTTCCGGTTATGAGCCTTCCGACTTTCGATGGGAATTCCGAGCAGTGGCTGCAATTTCGAGACGCCTTCCAAGGGCTCATCGACACGAATGAAGAGTTGTCAGATATTCAACGCATGTATTATTTGCGTTCGGCTCTCAAGGGTCGCGCGGCAGAGGTCGTTCAAGCACTCGAGTCGTCCGCGGATAATTACGCAATTGCTTGGGGTCTTTTGAAAAAGAGATTCGAAGATAAAACCGCGATCGCGAGTAGGCATTTGCAGTTGCTGCTCGACATCCCCACGATGCAAAAGGAATCGGGTGCGCAGTTGAGACAAACTCTCGACAGTATGTTACGACACATTCGTGCCCTCAACCAACTCGGATCGAATACTTGGGATTCCGTGATGATTCACATTTTAAGCTCAAAATTAGATAACGTGACGAGACGTGAATGGCGTTCTCATGCAAAGGGTCAAGAGAATCTGCGAGTGCGCACTTTGACCGACTTCCTCGAGGATCGTTGCCTGATTTTCGATTCCGAAATTGTAAAACCGGAAACTAGCAAATCGCAAGCGACGCCGCGATCGGACAAGCGAACCGCATCGCAGCAAAAGAAACCAGAGCAATCGAGCTCATTCGCGACAACGACCGAAGACAAGCCGGTTACGCGAAAATGCGCATTTTGTCAGGAAGAATTACACCAGATTTATTCGTGCAATAAATTCCGAGAATTAAGTATCCCTGAAAGACAAAATGTAGTAAAAGAGCGAAAACTCTGTCGTAATTGTCTACGAAGCAATCACATCGCGACAATTTGTACGTCGACCCATTGTAAAAAATGTCAGACGAAACATAACACACTGTTGCACTCGGAAGCGCAGCTGACGAATTCAAACCAACGCGAAACCAGTAGCGGTGACGCGAGCGCAGAAGCAGGTGTCGGAATGACGACAACGGTCAGTCAAGGTCACGTAGCATCGTCCCCACGTGTAATTCTGTCAACCGCGAAAATTTGGATTCACGATAAAGAGGGTACACGCGTCGAGTGTAGAGTTCTGCTAGACTCAGGGTCTCAGTTTAATTTTATCACGCGCGGGTTGTGCCGACATTTGCACTTAAGCACACAGAAACAAAGCTGCTCGGTCAAGGGACTGGGTCCAGCGATTGATCTTAGCGAGTCGGCGGGAGCAGTTATCCAATCGAAGCATACCGCGTTTCGAACAAAGCGACGTTTTCTCATCACGGAACGTATCATCGATAGATTACCGCTAGCACCAGTCGAGATCGGTCATCTCAAAATCCCTCCGAACATTAACCTCGCCGATGACGCGTTTCACCTTCCAGGCAGGGTTGACGTGATATTGGGGGCAAGCATCTTCTGGGATCTGCTTTGCATTGGTCAGATTAAACTCGGAAAAAATCAGCCGATCCTCCAAAAAACACATTTTGGTTGGATTGCCGCTGGGGACATCACACCGGACGTACAGTACGCTGCATCTCTCAGCTACGTGGCGGCCGACGTCACACTACATCAGCAAGTCGAAAAGTTCTGGGACATCGAAGAGATCGACCGGACACCAGCGCGATCGAAGAACGATGAATTGTGCGAAATCGATTTTTTTGCAAACTCATCAACGCGACGAGACAGGACGATTCACCGTGAGCCTTCCACTCCGAGGCGACCCAACGGAATTGGGTGAATCGCGCAATAACGCCGTCAAACGATTTCACAAAATCGAAAGCAAACTCGAACGAGAACCCGACCTCAAGAAAGAGTACATCAAAAATTTCCCGAAGACATATTACATCCCACATCACGCAGTGGTCACAAAGCTCAACGATCACATCAAACTACGCGTCGTCTTTGACGCGTCCGCCAAAACGACGACCGGCAAGTCTCTCAATGACATGCTGCGAGTGGGACCAACGATCCAGCCGACGCTGTTCGCAACCGTGTTGCGATTCAGACAACACAGATACGTGATAACGGCCGACATCGTAAAAATGTACCGACAGGTCAATATTCGTGAAGATCAACGGGATTTGCAGAGGATCGTTTGGCGATCGGACAGCACACAACCGTTGCAAGACTACCAGTTGAACACAGTGACGTACGGTCTCGCATCAGCTCCATTCCTAGCGATTCGAGCCCTACAGCAAGCGGCTCACGACACACACGAGACGCACCCAGCAGCCAGTGAAGTCATCTGTCGTGATTTCTACGTCGATGATCTTCTCACCGGCCATGACGATCTACGCGAACTCCAGTCTCTGAAGAAAGATCTCATCGAAATCCTGGGATCATCGGGCTTCAAGTTGGCCAAATGGAACTCCAACGAACCCTCACTCGTCAACGAAACGACGGACCAAGCTCCGCGCGTGTTAAACATTGGAGAAGAGGTGAAAACTCTGGGCCTCAGTTGGGCTTCTGCTAGAGACACCTTACAATATCGAGTCTTCTTTCGCAATGCGGACAGACGAGTCACGAAGCGAACAGTATTATCCGTCACATCTCAAATCTTTGATCCTCTGGGTCTGGTAGGACCAGCCACAATCAGAGCGAAGATGTTGCTACAAAGGCTGTGGCAGCTGAATCTGGCATGGGACGAATCTCTTCCAAGCAGCCTACACACGGAATGGATCGAGTACATCGACCAACTCGCCACAATTAACGACATTTGTATCCCGCGTCTAGTCGTTTGTCAAAACTCAGTTCGGATCGAGTTGCATGGATTCCTTGACGCCTCTGAGAACGCATACGGTGCGTGCATTTATCTACGCTCAATCAACGCTGAAGACACAAGCACCATTCGCTTGTTATGCGCAAAATCGAAGGTCGCACCGCTGAAGACAATTTGTGTGCCTCGGCTGGAACTCTGCGGCGCATTACTGCTAGCCAAGCTAGTCCATCGCGTGATCGAAACGCTATCGATCTCCATTCACGATCGCTACTACTGGTGCGACTCAACCATTGTTTTGGCGTGGATACATGGCGAGCCCTATACCCGCAAAACGTTCGTCGCGAATCGAATCACAGAAATTCAACTGCTGACGCAACGAGAAATGTGGCATCATGTCAAATCCGAAGACAACCCAGCAGACGTCATCTCACGAGGAGCGAGCCCGGCTCAACTTGGATCGCTTCGGCTTTGGTGGCACGGTCCCGAGTGGTTGTGTGCACCCGAAGAGCATCTCAGCAAAGAGGTTCCTCCGGTAATTGGTGAAATTCCCGAGACGAAGCAGAGTGTCATCACGTTCACACAAGTTCTCGATGCAGACGATATTTTGACGAAGTTTTCGTCATGCTCAAAACTGAAACGAGTCATCGTCTACTGTTTACGCTGGAAGGAGACCCGCAAGGTAGCACCGACTCAACACATACGATCGCCGACCGCTGGCGAATCGGAGCAAGCTATGAAGCTCATCATCAAGGCCGTGCAAGCACGCTGTTTTCCTCAGGAACTTCGCGAGCTACAGGCCAAGCAACGCGTCAGTCACGACAGCTCGTTGTTGACACTTCAGCCATTTTTAGACGACGAAGGAATCATACGCGTAGGAGGACGATTGGGTAACGCACCAATCGAGTACGCACGCAAGCACCCGATCATCTTGCCCTCCAACCATCACGTCACCCACCTGTTCATTCGTGAAGAGCACCGCAAGAACTTGCATCTCGGTGCACAAGCATTGCTTTCCGTATTGCGGGAGTCATATTGGATCCTATCCGCTCGGTCGACTATTCGACACGTTCTTCATAAATGCATTATCTGTTTTCGCGCGCGACCTGCTCCTGCTCGACACGTCATGGGCGACTTGCCGGAACATCGGGTGAAATATTCTCGTGCGTTCGCAAACGTCGGCATCGATTACGGAGGCCCGTTCAATCTGAAGCTTAGTCGAAACAAAACTTGCAAGGCGTATATTTGCGTCTTTGTATGCAAGAGCACGAAAGCAATCCACATAGAATTAGTATCAGATTTGAGCACAGCAGCATTTCTCAATGCTCTCAAAAGATTCGTTGCACGTCGCGGCAAGTGTGCTCATATTTACTCGGACAATGGCAGTAACTTTAAGGGCGCGAGAAACGAATTGCGTGCGTTTTACGAGCTCATCGCCGAAGCGTCTCATCAAGAGAAAACCGAACGATATTGCGCTGATAACTGCATTCAATGGCATTTCATTCCTCCATACTCCCCCCACATGGGTGGATTGTGGGAGGCTGCTATAAAGTCTGTAAAAACTCATTTACGAAAGATACTCGGCGAAGCTCTTCTAACGTTCGAGGAGATGTACACGATCTTGACACAAATTGAGGCTGTTTTAAACTCGCGACCGTTAACACCGATTTCGAGCGATCCCTCCGATCTCGGAGCCCTGACACCGGGTCATTTCTTGATCGGGGAGCCTCTAAACGCTATACCACAAGCCAACCTTACCGAAACACCATCCAATCGGCTTACTCGTTTCCAGTATCTCACGAAGCTTGTTCAAGGATTTTGGTCGAGATGGTCAAAGGAATATTTGTCGAATTTGCAGCAAAGATTTAAGTGGAATCGTAAAGATCAAGTGTCCCCGATCAAGATCGGGACTATGGTATTATTACGCGACGACCAGGCTCCCTCAATACAATGGGCACTCGGGAGAATCGTCGAATTGCACAAAGGCAAGGACGAGAATGTAAAAGTCGTGAGCGTGAAAACAACAGAGGGCGTAGTGCAGCGCACTGTAGCCAAACTTTGTATATTACCGATAGATGTATAAGTTTGATTAGTTTTAAGTATGCGCTGTAATCAGATATAATAAGTAAATTAAATACGCTATGTAAACCACTGTAACAGTTACACCTGTAAATCAATATGTTGTTGAAAGCTGCGTCTTTCAAGGTGGGCGATATGTTAGCGAGAATTCGTATCGCGAGCGAGCGAGCAGGGGTTTGTACCGCGAGCGACCGAGCGAAGGGACAAGATAGGCAGCGCCGCCGCGCGACGGAGGGGAAAGACGGAGCGAAGCGTCGAGAAGTCAGTGGAAAAAAGGACGCGCGACAGGGCGACGAGCGCCGACGCGCGAGATCGGACAAATTGTTGGACTCGATGTAATTCGCCAAGACAATAAATTCTTCTGTGCATTAAAGTGTTGTGGAATCACGCGTTGTTATTCCAAACCCTTTCCACGTAAAATTCCTGCCCTCAGTAGCCGGGCACTGAACACCCGTAGTACATTTCGGAGCGAACAGATTAATATAATAGAAATAAGATTGATTCATGACAAAAGAAATATATCCTACATTTGGATAATCCGCGTCGAATAAAGCGCGTGTAGAGTCGTGACTGTCGTGACTCAGGTCCTTTAGAAACGGGGTACAGCCATGCTATATATTTTTCATAAATCTATGTTTTTATCTTTTCAAGATTTTCGACTCTATCGGAGAATTTGTCTTCTATCAAAATGTTAACGATCTTTCAGCAGTAACAATATTTCGTGACTCAAGAGGAAATGTAACATATGTAAGTACAATTTTTATTTAGTATCAAATATTTTTTGCTGACCGTTGTACGAGTCAACTGTAAAAAAATAGAGCGATGAAAGCCACACCACAAAGAATTATCCTTTGCCATATAGCGATATTGACATTTGTATGGTGGCTATGTAAGTCTACATATCTTTTTCGGTATCTTAAAAAGTTAAAAATGCATTTTAATACTTTTACAATTGTTACACTTGAGGTAAAACCAATGTATTCTCTAAAATACATTCCAGATGTTGTAACATCTTTTTCTCAAGGTGGTGTAATACTGCTCTGTACACTTTTAAAAATAGGATGTGAAAATGAACCCATGCGCGATCTTCATACGAGTCTACACTGACGACTGGTGTCAACGGACGGTGATCATAACTGGGGATAATTTGCATTATAATCTCAAAACTTTCAACGTGTTTTACTTAAAAATGTGCGAAATGAAATTCAATGACATTTTTGGATTATGTTCGTGCCATAATTCTATGTGGATTGCTGATAATTTATTGATTTTCATCTACTCATTCCGCACAAAAATATGTTGTAAATTCTGAGGTCGGGCCTAATGATTATAACATAATCGCTTGTGTGAATTAAATACTGTATATATGTTGAAATTAACACTAAATGGGTCAACATTGGTGAAAAGTCCACACCAATCGCCTTCAACACCCTGGATTTTTAATAGGGGGAAATTCGGACTACATTTTTTATTACCGACCGAGAAGTATCACATTGCCTTGAGAAGCTACACTGTAAAAATGTTCTGCATTATAATTTATATACCGGCATCGGAAGTTTTAATGCATAATCTAATTTAATATTATTGTAATCTTCAAAAATTGCTATTCTTTATAATATTACGATTGTAATAACATATCGGAATTTTCAATTCCCTTACGACATATTTGACATTAATGAGTATAAATTAATTAAATATCAACTAACGTTATAAATTATAAGGTTACTGATTCCTCGTTTCTTTCTCGGCTCCCCAGTGGTAGATAAATCTGAACGACCCTTTACTGAACAGTTTTTTTTCATACATATTGTAACCCTGAATCTTGAACACAGATATGTTCGAGTCTTATGCAGTTATTTTTAATTTTATTTAAAAAAATTACAGTTAGTACGAATATTGAGTAGAAAAATGTATTAACTTTAGTACACGGTTAATGCATAAAGACTTACGATGACGATATTTTAATTTTAATACAGAACATTTTTACAGCGAAGAGGATCGTAAATGGTTTCTTTACGAACCTTATCTGTTTATTCATCTGATTAGAGACACGATATGACGTATTTCGACGTCTTGTGATTACGCAAATAATCGTTAGATATTCATTATATTCTTATCATAATGTACATACTCATATTTCGATAGTAGTTAGAAGCAGACGTGCACGTGGCTTCAATACTAACAAGGAAGGATAGTTTGGTGTCGCCCTCCGATTTTGATGAAACTTACGTATGTTGTAGAGCATCGAAAACTAAAAGACACGTATTTTTTTTATCGGCGGAAAAACATTTCTAAGGGGTGAAATCGCCCTTCAAAGTTAGGTCGAGGGGTGAATATGCAGTTTCACCCAGAAGGCATCAACCGATTTTAATGAAACAAAAACCAAAATACTCCTCATTGAAGACATAAAAAATTCCACGTGAAGTTGAAGAAAAAAATTCATTTGCAGGGGTGAAACTGCATAATCACCCCTAACTTTGGAAGGCGATTTCACCCCTTAGAAATGTTTTTCCGCCGATAAGAAAAAATACGTGTCTTTTAGTTTTCGATGCTCTACAACATACGTGAGTTTCATCAAAATCGGAGGGGGACACCAAACTATGCTTCCTTGTAAGGAAATTCGCATTTTTATCATCATTTTATCATCATTATATTTTCATATAATGAAATACCAGGTTGCGAAAGCGAGTACAGTTTTAAACTAAATCTGCCAATTTGACTTACCTATTATAAAATGGTGGTAAGATACTTTTATGCTTTGCATGTTTAATATGCGAATATATATTAATAATTTTAATTATTTCCATCGTACAGCGTATTTGCCTTTTACAGATTCCTTCCTTGTTGACCAATAATGTTTTGGCTTAGGTCTATACTTATAATTACCTACCACATTACAATATGCCATGTGCCCGTCACTTTGTTTGCTATTTTCCTGTGTAATTTCCCATGCACGTTCCTACCACATACGCACCGCGTAACTTGGTCTAGTAATCAAAAACGGTGTACCTATTTTTTCAAGAGTGCCGAGGGTTTCTGGATAAAAGTAAATTCGGTATCTCTTCGTTCATTCGTTACGAACGTTAACTTAATTTGCTTTCGTTCAGAAATATCCTGCACCTTTGAAAAAATAGGTAAATAGTTTTCTTTATCGACTGGGCCTGGGATAGGCGAAGGAGAGGAAATGTCACATTACCTTAAAAAGTATACAGTGGAAGTTATATTTTTATTTTAAACACATTTCGTTATAGTCTTATCTCTCATTGGTAATAGGGGTTTGTACAAGTACCTCAGAATTCTTAAAACATACAAATAATGAGTTGATCCCAGTCAGAAACTGGAGGTAGTATTATGACATTTTACGGTGATGATGTGCTATACCGACTGAGGCACGATTAGTACGAGAGTGATATATTAATGTTGGTGATCTCGGTGGCACGAGAAATACCGACAAAAATTTGTAGCATATCACGTTAATGCTTTAAGGGCCACCTGATAGTATTAAAACCCGACAAAGCGATAGTTGGTTAAGAAAAATGGTCTCATCTTTTTTCGTTTTACCTATGCAGATTATAAAAATCAGTACAGTTCCTTATTGATTCCGTATAATTTCAGTTTGGTACAATTAAGAAACACTATCGCATCAAGACTGTGCCGAAGAATCTCGAACAAACACTTCTAAGTATTATTAACGAACGAGCTGCCATATCGAACAATTCGAAATCGACTGTGGCTCAGAATAATATCACTTCGTTACGTCACATAATTTTTAGGATATCTGATGAACCGCAACAACCTTTACTGCTTGAAAATCACAGTAAGTCGTAAAACGTTTAACGAATAATATAAACTTTTGAATAATCCTTGTTTCATTTAAACTAGCACGATATTTTACTTTTCCCCAATACAATTTCAATTGGAGAAATCTACAAGGAGCAACAAACATTCGTTTACCTAAAGTAGTTTATCCAAAAGTTCTCATCTCCCTTAATTACGATCTGCCATTGTAAGTAAACAAGATAAAATAAGGATTAAAAAAGAAAAGCTGTTCTCCTATTGAAGTAAACCATTCTTCTAGGCGTAAAATATTTCACCTATTCTTTATCAAGGAGTTCATAGCACATTTGAATATTGTGGATATGTTGTATCGTCAGTTAAGTGATCCCAAGATTCGGTTAACAATTACGGGAATTATTATTCCAAGGGTAATGAGTTGCAATTGTTTTTTTATTATCTAACTATTCTGTGATTTTTCATTACAAACAAGTATATTTTTAGGATGCACTTGCGACACCTTATATTAAACGGAATACTGTCAGTGGAGTAGGCGACGTGTTCGAAGTAACGAATACATATTTTCGTAAAGAGAATCATAGATTTCCTTGGGATACTTACGACATACTTAGCATTGTGACCAAGTTAGACTATGAATAATTAATGATCCACGGTTAATCGAGGCTATAAATATTTTACTGATTCTAATTTTTTTACCAGGACATCCATGTTCAACATAGTAGATGCTGAAAGCTTGAACACAATCAACGGTGATTCACAAATTTAGCTAATACGTACCGATTCTCCAAACACGTTATTTTAGTAACATTATATTTATTTATTTTTAATTATTTTTTTGTAGGTCGATCCGTTGGCAGCGCCCTTTTCCAAAACGTAATCAAAGCCACGGCATTCAATGTGCTTGATACGACGTTTGAATCAGCTCTTACCTTGGCGCAAACGATCGGCAACTTGTAATTATCTACCCTGTGTACAGGGTGTCCCATTTTTAGAAATATGCTCAAATATATCGAAAACTAAGAATTTCATTAAAAAATGTTTTGGACAAATATTATCGTATATGAAGGGGACATCAGATGACCATATAAGTTTTTGGGTCCAGGGTCTCTGCTGGGCCCGTAGAGGCCCAACTTTTGTTTTTCAAATTAAACTCCTTATTTTTTATTTCTCGTTAAAAAATGAGTAAGTTCTACTCCGAGTCATTTTTCATTTTTCTTCTTTGAACAGGCCCAATATGTTCGAATATTTTCCGTGTAAAGAGTGACGATACGCCACTCTTACTCAAAACTTACTCATTTCTTAACGAAAAATCAAAAAATGAAAAAAAAATAGAGGGTTCGATTTAAAAAACAAAAGTTGGGCCTCAGCAGGCCCAGCAGAGATCCCCGACCCAAAAACTGATATGCTCATCCGATGCCTCCCATCATACACAACAATTTTCGTCCGAAACATTTTTCAATTAAACTTTTAGTTATCGATATTGTAATGAATTTTTGTTCTATTTATAGATTTATATGTCTATATTTTCTCGATTCTGGATGTTACTGTAATACTCGACGTTTCAATGTCAATGGTTTTAATATGCGAATAGAATTAATTAATTTAGGACTCAATCTAATCTGGGGCTCGATAGGTAATCATGAATACTGACCACACAAGAACTCTGAACCGGTGATGTTAACAAAAGTTTGTTTCATTCGGACCTACGATTATTGGCTCACAATTCATAATTATTATTCTTGATAGCATTCCACCAAAAAGACGAACGACTAGTAAACCGTTATCCGTTAGGTATACAGGAGTTCACCAGGAGGTGAATGAATAATCCTCAATTAATGTGTTCACGTACTGATAACGTGCTAATTATTAACATTCAAATTATAAATTTTAATGACACGGGAATGCGACGTTCAATCCATATCACACAAATTCGATACATCTTTATGTTATACAAAATCGCAACACGAATTTATACACCTTCTATTATGAACAAACACGAGATAACCAGATGGCTAATACGTACACGTAATCAACATATTCATATACACGAATTATACACAAATGGGCGAAATATCAATTATATGCAATTCATGGCTAGCAGCCCAAAGGCTCACAGAAATGTCAAACGCGATTGCTCTTTGTGCTTAAAGAGTATTCGACACATGATATGAACGACAATAAAATATATTGAGCGTAATGCGAAATCGAATTCGGATATTCTTATAGTAACGGAGTAAAATTCTATAAGCAAGACACTATAATACAAATAGGCTAAGTCGAGCAATTTATAATGTGAACGGAAATTGAGAATAATATGATCGCATACTACAATTATATCGTACGAGAGCAGGTACTTAGCTTCGTCGCGCGTTTTTTAAATCTTCCGACGGTTGGATGTACGGAGTAGGAGGTGCGCGGGGAATTGCCTGAGCAATGCCCATAATGCTGACAATTACTTGTCGCAAGTGCTTCTATAACGGCCCGGTATATGCCTGCGGCCAATGATTAGCTGTTGGCCCGTCGATAAGATCCGATGGTATAAATGACGAAATAACAGTTGGCCTTGGAAATGATATGCGACAATTATGTATCGTTGTAAAACGCAACATTTGTGCATTTGGCACTTTGATTTACTCAGCCGCCATGAGTGCGAGCGAGATAGTCCTACTGGTAATCGCAGTGGGGAGAGAGGGAGTATGAATATGTGTAGCGCATCGATTTTATTGTTTCCCTTTCATTATTTATCGGCAATTTGTTAATTTTTTTGTTATCAAATGATTGATTAATAGAATATGGATAGATACTGTTCCCTCGGGTCCGCCGGCGGTATGTCTGGATCCCTACCTAACGGAACCAACCCCTAATGCGACCTCCACGTGGCCTTTATGCTTACAAACGGGTTTCCAAAAGTTTTTCAGGTACATTGACAAGCTAACCTAAGCTATTATACCTTTCTATACAAATATTCAATGTATTAACTATATTAGCATACAAACAATTTCATAAGAGTTCCTATATTTGATACAGATCTAAGCGAGCAAAGCGCATGAATAACAAACCGAATGAGGTGCCTGATAATTTTAAAAGTATGCCAGGATCTTGGATGTCGATTGATGGGCAATGCCGTAATGTACACAAGATACCAACTTTTAGTTGTGAGGCAAGTGCAGTGTTCTCTACAGAACAAGAAACGTTCGAGTTTGTAGATTGATGAAGTATTTTGCTCTTTTTGTAGATACCTCATAGTTGGGTGAAGTGTGAACATTTCATATGCCTGAATGGCCGTATTTGTCATTACCTGTTTGCTGGCAAACCTTTGAAAGGTTCACAATGTGCTAACAATTCAGTAAGAAATGAAACGATAATCTAAACAAACAAACAAAGTCTACGTGATTTCATGCTTTTTTTTTGTTTTTTCAGCGTTGTATAAACGAGTCGTGTCAGCTTGTGCAATGAACTTCACCAAACCTACATTTTCAGTGACAAATGTACTAAAATAAAAAAGTTAAACAATAAAATACTTACAATAACGTTGGTGTTGCTGCATATTCAATTTACTACCGACGTAACACCGAAATAATTAGAAAATATTATATTGCGGTTCTGATAATATCCGAACCTAAATGATTTCAATAAATCAAAATTTTCCAGTTTTCTGAAAGAAGAATCTAGTTTATGACCAACGCGTGTAGTGTAGGCGACCGTTAGTAATGATCAGCAGTTTGAAATATGCTGTTACGCATCGGCAATCTCCCAAGAAATGAGGAGCAATTCCAATTCCAAATTCTCATCGCCGTAGACTCCGCCTTTTTTTTTGATATATAGAAGTTTATCGACAAACTTTATTTTTCTTCTCCGTCAACACTTTCAAAGTCACTCTTTATACAGCCTCGTAGGATTTGTTTATTTCAAATCGACTATGACATATTTTCTTCGTGATATTAGAAACTTCTAGGGCGAGATACCGAAGCATCGACCGTTACATATAGTTTAGTACATATTTCACTACAGGTTGACGTCTATCGTCAGTTAAGAGGTGTAGTGTCTTTCCAGCAATACTTATCAGATTCTCAGTGAGGCGATGCTAGACCATCTTTGCAATTTTTCTCAGCTTTGCATTTATTCATTTTCGTGAATGTTTAATATTAGCATTAATATTAATTGCATTCATCTTGCCTTTAAGATAAGGCGAGGTAAAACTCAATCGCGTTACATGTACCATGGGATTGGATGCGGGAGAGATAGCACAATAGAAATCGCGTGAGTGCGAGGGAGTATGCACCAAGTGTCACGTGCTAAATCGTGAAATGATTCTTTCGACTTATCTTAAGAAATATGCTTCAAACGTCGAGACTTCAAAATATTATAGCCTCAATATTTACTGCATGTATATATAACAATGCCAACAAAGCATTCATTGTCCTATATTGGAGTATTTAAGAGGGGTCCGACTATGACTACCATCCAGCTATCACACATCGCCACCACCACTCTACAACCAAGGAGGGTTTGAATCTGAGCTAAATGGTGCATGTGTAAGCTTAAAAGGGTCAGTAAATGTGGGTGCAGATCCCTTGGCTCAGAAATCCCCTTATACACCTACTTTCTTCGATATAATCTTCGTCAGAATTAATTCGCGAACTTGGGTTTTATGACGTTTAGAATTTTGTAAAAAAATTCTCTAACTCTAGCTGCCGCAAATATTTAGCTATCGAACCAAATATGTTCTTTATAAATAGAGTAAGGATCAAGGATGTTTGGTATTGAATATGAGCTAAATCTGTAAAGAGATTCTGACTTTACAGGATTTTTAATTTATCGAAAAAGTGAGTTTCCGGCACTAACTTAAACGAACTTTGACCGATTAAACTAAGATTTCACAATACAGAAACGAAATAATATTAAGCGCTGTGAGATACTCAATTTTATGAAAATCGATAAAAGAGTTTGAATTTTAGAGTTACGTAACAACATTCAGAACATTTTTTTTATAGAACATTGAAATTTCATATTCATGACAGTCAAAGCTTGTTAAAATGAAAGTTCTGTAAGTCGTAAGTGACTTGAGGAATTGATCTAATATTTGTCGAACCAATTGCGTAGTCAGTCCTCGTTATTGGCCACAATTTTTCGTGCGAAAACTTCATACTTACACAGATGTGCTGCTTCTCTCTCACAGCGTCACGAGCGCCATACTAGTTCTATCTCTTTCGCACTCATGGATATTGGATATTTCGCCTTTTCTTCGTATAGCTGAACTATCAGCCATGTCTCGCGGATTTATTTTTCCAGATTATCAAAAATAGTTCCCGTGTTGAAATCGAAAATTAAAAAAAAAATTGCAAATTAATTATCGGCAGTTACCTATAACAGAAAAATTACTTTTTAAAATGGTTTAGGGCACAAATAAAAAAACGCCGATTGTCACCCGTAAGCTAGCCCAAAACACATACGGTACATCAATTAGGATTGCGATTTAGGCACGAAAAAGTACCTAAACTGTAAACGGGAACTGTTGTTGATAATGTCGAAAAATACATCCGCGAGTATGGCCGAAGGCTCAACTGTACGTAGGCGAGGCGAAATATCCATGAGTGCGATAGAGGTAGAACTAGTGTGGCGGACAGGGCGAAGTGAAAGAGAAGCAGTACATCTGTGTAAGTATGGAGGTTTCGCATCGCCTTAACACACGATCCCTGCCATAATAAGAGCCAAAGTGCGAAAATGTGTCACATTAATAAATTATTTTTAAATATCTATAATACCGACGGAGGGTATTACCGACGGGTTATCCAGTTTTATGCGAGAGAATTCCTATCGTCCGGGTTATCCAGTTTTATCCGAGAGAATTCCTATCGTCCGGGTTATCCAGTTTTATCCGAGAGAATTCCTATCGTCCGGGTTATCCAGTTTTATCCGAGAGAATTCCTATCGTCCGGAGAGTTACAATTCTGAGAACTGACGTACTCCCTGCATCAGCGATGGACGTTAAGGTTATCGATAGTGAGTTCAGGATCACTCTTACGCACTTCTTACCGTCAGCAGAGAAATATATAAAAAAAACTTTTTTCGAATAATTTTTCAGATGGTAAGCTATTCTCTGCTACCGGGAACGTTATCATTAGATTACGTCTTTGCCAACTGATGTTTGCATAAATTGTCGCAATACATTTAATCTTCTGTACCTGCATTTTGCGAGATAATTTATTGTATACATTGTTTATTGTCGATGATTATGTGATAAGCGAAACTTTTAATTTTTTTTAAACAATATAATAATTTCCATAACCTTTAAATCATAATCATTGGGATGCGAATGACATATTTCATGAGCGATTTTATTTGGGGTTTTGGTAATAAAAAAAAAGTAATTCATTTCCAAGTAGAAAAATACACGATGACGCCTCTTCACTCAGCATCGCATCGCATAGTCGCTGACACTCCTCTCGGTAGCCCGAAGCTCTTCGATATTCGAGATTTTTCAAGGTGGCTACCGGTCCTTGGGTCGTAAAACCACGGGAATCTTACGATAGGTGATCAATAACCGTCAATATGCAGGACGAGGGTTTAATAAGAGTGTAAGCTTGAGAACAGAGATCCTGGCCGCAAGAACACACATATAGTAAGCATGAGTGAGTGTGGGAGAGGGAGAGAGAGAGAAGGCCCTGCAGTTTTACGACTGTGCGACACAGAACGTCACTTCGCCTCCTACTGCTTGCTCTTTATTACCAGCCATCTCCGTCGTCGGCGTCGTCGTCGTCGCACATTTTCTCTCGTCGTGCGAATTTATTATTTATAAAGTCGAACGAGCCTCTGGTTCTGCACCCGCGCCCAACACCCTGCATACCTCTTCGGGCGACTTAACTTCCGAGTGTGACTTTACACTGTGCGAGCACCGGAGTATCGAGCGTCTAGGCTGAGTGACTATGCTCTTCGACAGTCCCTGAACAGCGCCGGGTATCTTCGAGTTTGCATGAAGAACGAAGCCTTAAAGAATATATTTAATGGAGTTTTTTGGTAGATCAACCGAGCGGTGTTGTTATCGTCGCCGAGGCAACGATGATTCGACACCGTTAACGGCACGTGATGAAATATCTCACTTCTGTGAATATTTCCCTTCCATTTGCGCAATGTATATCGTTACCGGGACTCGGTATCTATTATTAAATGTATTCGATATTTAATTATACTGATTAGATTACTGTAAAAGCTTTGGATTATCTATCAAGTGGCGACATATGTCAGTGGATATATTTCTGTACTTTCTGATTTTTATGTGTTTCAGGACTCTCAGCCACTTACTGTATATTGATACGAGCGATGTGTGCATATTGGCTCACGATGTTTGCCATTGAAATAGTAGTTCGATTCTCTTCGAAGTGGCTTTCGAAAATGCTACAAGTTTTTTCTTTTTTTTTTTTTTTATTAAAAACTCGTTCGCTCTCTCACCCCGATAATACACAACAGGATTTTAGGCAAAGATTCTATTGTGGTTTTATCGTGATTGTGTGCGTGGAACCTAAGAAAATATACAGTTAAAAAAATTATTAAATGCGCTCCATCGATAATCGCAGAGGCAAGTGGTTTCAGGGTAAAAAGGGTGGCTGCGCTGAACCGGGCGTCAGCAGACGATACATCTGCGAGGTATCATCAACATGGTACAAAAGACCGATCCATCATTCGCCTGGACAATCCGAGTTCGAAACTGAGGCTGGGATGACATTGGCGGCTTCTCAGACCTTCGCCAACTATATGTGCCCTTTGCAAGATTCGCGGATCCAATGAACGCGGCACGTGTGATTATAATAGAGATTGATAAAGAGGCCTTGAAGTTTCTTTTTCCACGGAAAAATCGTTATCATTTATTCGATTCTATGCTCCTCAAAACTATCGTACTGATGGCCAATTTTACGCTTTAAACCTCACGTTCATCGATAACCAGTAGACCTCGAGAGACGCTCAAATTTTTTGATTTATTTATAAATCGTTAATTATTCTATCGATCAATTATTAAATAAAATGCTGCAGAATGCTGAGATACAATTTGAATATTTTACAGTATTTACTGACACTTTTTATTAAACAACAATTTATTTATATTTTAAAGAATTTATTATCAACACGGATAATATATGGTTATTCGTAAAGAAAACACGGAATTTATATTTGAATTATTTAACAATTATATTTATTATTTAAATGGCATGCGTTCGGGTTCTGAGAAATATTATAACATTTCTTAACTTCACTTCTTGCAATGCCAAACAAAAATGAAATAATGTGCTTATAATGGCACAAATCGATAGTATAAATATTTTTAAAACAATTATAATGCAACAATTATAAACGATTTAAAGCACAGTACCTTGTTCCCACAGAATCTAACCTTGCGTTTATCTAACTCGACGCACATCGACTCCATATCGATTTACGATACACGCATAACATAATTGAACACAACGATACTGCACCCAGCACAACTCGGCTATTTCTTTTTATTCCCGACTGGTTGTAGGGCAAAAAGAAGGGAGTTTGCGCATCACTGGCATGGCCCGTATATTCCAGTTTCTATGTGTCCGATGTTCTCCGAATCGGCTAAAGATGTCACAGATTTTGTGCATCGTAACCTCTATTTTTGTCCTAGATTGTATATACTATGTGAGATTTCAGAAAGATAAAAGCGTTTAAAAAGATGTGTGAGGGGTATGGTTGCACATATCGAAATGCCACAAGATGGCTGTCATTCCTACTATAATCGTTCATCCGTATCTAACTTCGGAGCGCTCACGGTTGAGTGAGAGAAGGGGGGCCGTGGACCATTTCATTAGTATTTATATATATATAGTTTATTCAACGGCTTATCAATTTTAATAAGTATGTTATACATCAGAGATATCGTTAACAACTGGAAATTAATAAAATCGCAACGCAATTTTCTTATTGCTTTTGTTATTTTAATTCTAAATACAAGAGTGGAAAAATGATTGAGCCATTAAATAAAATAGAGTTATTAAAAATAATTTTAATGTTTGAGTTTTAAAAAATTTAGTAACTATGAAGATATATAGCAATTATAAAAATGCTGTAGAAAGACACATGAACTAGTTTTAAAAGGTACGAAAAACAAAAAAATAATAAAATGTTAAGTCTCCCGACTGCAAAAAACTATAATAAACAGGACATTAACTTTAAAAAGTTTGCATATGAAAATGATTTTAAAAAGGATGGAATAACTTCCGATGTCATTTTAGTTAACTTCATATTTAAATGACAATAATTCATTTACCGCTGTCGCTACAATCGGGAGACGTCTACTGAATATTGCAGCCAAAACATGTTTGGCAAAACACCAGCTTAGAAAATCAATTGGCATCATGTGCGCCGCCGCTTGATGGGAGACATGACTTTTTTTTCTAATAGTGTTGTATCGAAAGCGCGCAAACCGGCGGAAAGCCGATTGTTAGATTATTATTACCCAAATGGAAAAGTACTTGAAGGAGGCTGGTATCCTCGAAAACGTTACTACATTCGAAGGTATATAATAATAAGTGAACATTAAGTGGATCCTCGAACCTTATTTCGGTTAGTACGGTAAACATGCAAAAATAAAACATAACCTATAATGTTATCATAGATGAGCATTACAACATATTTGTAGACACATATAAAACAAGTGCCACGATATGCGAAACGCATGTATCCTCTGACGCCAAAATACCATTACAGTGTTTGTTTGTATGATTGTGTGTGTGTGTGTGTGTGTGTGTGTGTGTGTGTGTGTGTGCGTGTGTGTGTGTGTGTGTGTGTGTGCGTGTGCGTGTGTGTGTGTGCGTATCGCACGCGACATGTTCGCGATTTCCAAGCTAAAAACGCAATAAAACACGGTTTTTTGCAATAACAGTTGGTTCGTTATAATGTAAAGCACCTTAATCTTAACTTCTTTAAAGTAAAATAAAGTAAAAGCAAGCATCCAAAGTGAAAGTGCCCGATATTGCACGCCAGGCACTACATAATTTGATGAGATTCGCTCGAGAGATTTAAAATGTAGGATTTCAACAAAAGACATTCTACTCGTACTATCGTTATGAAACTTAGCAACACGTTTCATTGAAGTAAATAAAAGTGATTAGCAGGCTTCAATTCACTTTTCATTGATTCAACGCCGCCACCGCATTTAATACAATTTGCGATCAATTTAATAAAAGATAGTATTAACTTAAATATATTTTTTCATTGACGGCAAATAAAAGTTTCGTAGGCCAAGATTTCAATGAAATCTCTTTGATTAATTGAAACTTTTTCTCTCGGTGTAGATTTCTGTGATATCACATTTTAAAAATTATATACCTCTCTAAAACATAGTTCATTGCATTTACTATTAAAAAAACAATTGAATCATTTAAAACTCCAAGAGACAATGTTCGTAGTTTTAAAAGTAAAAAAATAATAATATTAATCAGAAATCTCCGTTTAAGTCGGAAAGCGTTAAACGTGTTTATTCATCCGGGTTCCCTACGTGTATTTCGCTTCTCCCAACTAAATAGTTGGAATAGGTTTACGATAGAAAATCTAGAGATCTACGATGGTAAATCTCTAGTATACTTTGTCTTTTAACTTTTGTTTTTAACTTCGAGACCTTACTGCGTCTTTTGATTATTTTATTAGCGGTATAAAAATGTTTAAGTCATGAAATTTGTTTAAAACTTTTATCGCTTTGATCTAACGTTACAGTGTTTTTTTTATGTTCTAGATTAATTTTACTATAATCTTAGTATCGTATCTAGTTGATTTGCAAAAGACACAAAAGTTGATATGCAATTCGACGGGATTGTTTATTCACGTCATCTTCCCGTACAGTGTTATGATATTACAATTTGTTTCGAAAACTCATGATAACACGCAGTTCTTGACATTGATATGAGAGAACTCGAATGAAAGTATTTTGGTCAGACGGTGTACGCGCCAGAAATTTCTACATATTTATGTTGTTAGAATATTTTACGTTTTTTCTCTTGTTCTAATATTATGATAGTAAAAATACTAAACTTATAACTTTAATTCAAAGTCACATGGACAACACTCTTCCTTATCACTGTTGAAACATCGAAACACGTTTTACTTGTGTACATCGTTAAGCTGAGCCAGACCATTTGTATATGTTTAATGCTACGATCTTATCAACACCAAGTTTATTATCAGAAAATAAAATAATTGTATGACGAAACCTAGAAATTCTTATTTCTCATTAAGAAATCGCAATTGCATCGATAGAAATCGTACGTCAGTGTGCCAAGGAACATTACGCGTACTCACCACCACGATCTTATAGTTAGGAGAACACTAATCGTTAAAAAAAGACCGACGCGTGGAGTATCCCGTTTTTTTTTTTTGCTGTTGCGTACCATGCGACCCTAGGCTGAGCGAGTGGAAACTCTGCGATGTAGATGCAAATACGAGACTAGTGAAAGGATTACGGTGCGTCAAGCCGATGACTGAACGGCCGGTAATCGCGTCGCGGTTCTAATATTTCGAATAGTTTGAATTTACAATGGGCTTTATTGACGGAGCCCAGGGAAAACTGTATAAGGGATGAAGGAAAAGGGACGGGCGTAACGTCGGGGTGTTTCAGTGAGGCGGGGGAAAGGACATCCATCACGCGGTGTCAACGTGATTGTCTTCCGTCGTTTTCGTCGTCGTCGTCGTCCTCCTCCTCCTGGTCCTCGTCCGCGATCTGGGTTGACGGGGCGCAAAAGTATTGGCAAAATGCTGGGAAGATACTTTGTGTCACGTATCGTGCTCGCAACAACAATGGATTTCTCTTGGTACGAGACCGAAACAGTTAAAAATACAGATCGGATTCAAGGACGAATCACTCGTAGCTCTACCTGCAAGTAAGATGGTCTCACAACGACTTTTCTCAGGACTCTAAATTAGCACGAGTTGAGGATGCAAAAGCAAGAGCAAAAACTTGCTGGGCGACGCGTCTACATCAATAACGCATGCCCAAGTCTCGCTCGACATCGTTTGCCATTGTTGTGGCGTATTAAAATAAGCTTTCTAATGTATTTAGCCCGAATACTGGGCGCGTGATGAAAACCCTCCTCTCTTACCTCTCGGCGTACTCCGCACGCGCTTAAGCTTCTCGTCGCATCTCGTTCCAGGCACATTTTCGCGGCTACTCCAACTTTCAAACTGTACAATGCGTGTGTTGTACGCTACATGCGTTTATGCCATCGGAGTATATTTAAGAAAATGCCGGAGCGTCGTTGGTTTGTTTCACTTGGAAAAGGATTAAGTGTTTTCAACATTACATTATTTAACGATTTTTACATTGCAATATTTAAAAAAAAAATCTCAATTAAAAGAATTTGTGTTTTCGAATAAACAATGAAAATAAAATTATTTCGGGCGTTTAATATAATTCAGCGATTAAAAAAATTTCCTTTCAGCTCATTTCTCACCATAACAATTTAATTAAAAAATAAACATACGGATGAATTTCGTTGAAAATTTCATCATACGTCGGCAAGAAAACCCATTTCAGTTTCATTTCAGTAACTACAGAAAATATTTTGCACATTTTTGTTACAATTTTTTCCATTTAGACAACGATTCTTTTTAAATGGTTTTAAATACAATTGTAGAACACAGTATGAATACTAGAAGGGATAGCATCGGTAGTGGGGGTGTCTGCGTGTAATCGAGTTCTATCACCCAACCCTCGTACGGCTATCTGTTTTATTTATCCGATAATACGCCATTATGGGCATTGCGGGCTCGCGAAATAGAACGACAGAGAGAGAGAGAGAGAGAGAGAGAGAGAGAGAGAGAGAGAGAGAGAGAGAGAGAGAGAGAGATCGCGAACGTGGGTGTGCCCGTAACGATTGGCTATTTATAATAACACCCGCCGGTTCGTATGGGTAATTAGTTGCTCGTAAGCCACCGAACGAACGGTGGAAAACAACCAACTGCGGAATACGCACGCTGTACTGGTATTGGCTGTCGAGTAGACTCACAGAAAAATGGTACTTCACTATCTATTTCCGCGGTGCGATGTAAATTCAAACAAGGTCGTGTATACAGCTATACCTCAGATTTGCCAATATACTATAACTCGTTCGGTCAATGAATATATCCAATTAAGCATTAATTTCCCGGGAGAGAGAGAGACCGTGTGTGTTTCGCCCCATTTCGAAATAGATAACCGTATAGATTGTGCTACAGAATTATTCTGTCGGAAAATTTCGTCATATTTACATTATCGAAACAATTAGATAACGATGAAAGAAGTATCAGATTACAACACACATTGTGTTTATAAATTGATACTGTTAAACAAATTCTGAAAATATTTAATTTCACAGAGATCAAGTTTCCGATAATATACTTTAACCTCGCGAAGAATTATCGAAATACCAATTGCACATTTGATAATGTTTGTCGCTAGATGATTACATAACCTCTCGTTCACCGAGTAGTAACATTTCTTTATAAACAAACGATTATTATTATTATATGTTTAAAAATATCAAATATGTTGGTTGTCAATTCGCTGATCATCGTTTAAGAAACAGAAGTAATTATGTCAATTAAAAATTCGTTGTGAATGACGAATTATTTTTCGAAAGAAAATTGAAAAGAAATAATGATCCACTTCAGAAATGTTCATTTATTTGTGTAAAATAATCTATTTGTAGAATCGCTAATTAATGTTTCTCTAGGCTATAGACACACGCTTTGATGCAAATAACCTTTCACTGCGGTTCATTAGGCCGTAAAACTTTGCAAAAACGATAAAATATATTTAGCACTGATTTGACTATATAGTATGAAGCAACCTAACCTTCTGAAATCCGAGGTTCAATACGTTTATGTCGTTCACTCTCATCTATCAAGTTAAAAGTTTTAACTTACTTTGACTTTTCGTAAACCCCAAATTAACTCGTTAACGTCAAAGCAATTGAAAAAGCACAAATGAAAGCTTTATTGATCTTAAAAAATTCAAATGAAAAAAGTTGTTTACACAAAATGATTATTTTGTTAACTCAATGAATTATTTTCAATATCTCATTTAGCCAGGTTTATCCAATTTACATTCAGCCATGTTTAATTGCAAGAGTTTCCGGGGTAAATATATGCGATAAGGGACTTTTGTGATGTCTGATTACGAATCTGATATCGACATTAAAATATAAAAAATGGCAAATCAGAAGTGACTCGATCTGGATGAAACTCGGGAGTCTTTAATTGTTTCTGTTTTTTTTCAACGAATTACAAATGACATTTGTAATTTGTAACGAACTACCATTTTCATTTGTAATTTGTAACGGAAACAGTTAAAAACTCGCGAATTTCATCCAGATAAAGTCACTTTTGATTTGTCATTTTTAATATTTCAATTTCGATGTCAGATTCATAATCAGACATCACAAAAATCCTTTATCGCATATATTTTCCCCGAAAATTTGCAATTAAACGTGGCACAATGCAAACAAAGTTAATTTGCAATCGCATAGTTATGCATTAACCGTATCGTTGGTAGACAAAATTGTGAATAAACGCAAAAAAAAACTCGTTTTCATATACTTTTTTCGTGTTTATCACTTTCACGAATTCGAAGAGATTGCGCCCAAAATGTGAGTGGTGAATCTGTTAGTAATATTAAGGTGAGGCTCGATATCGACAGTTAACCATAAAATGTTCAATACATTTTTATCGAACCTAGATTTTTGTAAGGATGTCAGAAGAGTGTCCAGGTAGGGTTTGTCGACGTTGGAAATGTAGCAAAACAATGGCTGCTGAATGCTGGTAGCTGACGTTGGTTTGTAATCTCGGGCCCCAGCTGGCCGGGGTATATCATGCCTCCGTTGGGGGAACGCTTCAACAATGCATTGTACCGATACAGTCTTGACAACGTAGGCCCAGTGAGGCGCCGTTCTACGTTAAATTTTAGAAGCCGTTATTGTATACGATGGATGTCATATCCCTGTGTGGTTATGCTTGCGTTGCACCTTAGAAAATTTTCTAGAGTACGTTCAAGCTAATTTCGAGTTAAAAAGCACCGTTTTTTGAAGAAACTGAATGAGAATATGTCAGAACATAGAGAATATGTCCTGCTGAGAAAAAGGTAACGTATCATGAAGATGTTGAGCTTTCTCAATCGAATTTACATCCTAATATTGTTGACTCTAATCTCGTTGCTTCTCTTTTCGTTATTGAAGATATGCAAATACAAAAGAAATCGAAAATTGCAGAAGTTCTGGCGAGCGCGTATAAAGATAATGACAAAAGAATTTTATCGGGTACGAGTAGGCGGTGGGGAGCAGGCGACCGTGATCACGGTAGACTAAGCAGACGCCCAGTCGCCGAATAATTATTTTGTTATCTTTATTTGGTATTTATTTTGTTCTTTTAATAATTTGAATAATAAACTATATCTCGTTCGATATTTTTGTCTCCTATCTTCATTGAAGCCTCCTTAATTTAGAATTATCAGTTTGGTATATAACAACCACTGTATACTACTGCTTCGCGATCTGCACCTGAAACCATGACCCCATGACCCCAAGTATGGCACCCAGAGCCGGCCTAACATCCCGCCAATCGTCAAACACGCAAACACAACCCACCTGGGTTGTGCTCATTGCGTGAAAGTAACACGAAGTGAGCCCCAGAAATGCGACAGAATTTCTCTGAATATCTGCGTCGAAGAAAAATGTTATTTAGAATATTTTGGCTCTGTCTTTCTTGTAATTTTAGATTCTCTGGCTATAGATCACGTGACTTGAGCCTCTAATTTAAGGCGAGGCGAAACCTTAATACTTACACAGATGTACTGCTTCTCTTTTACTCTCTTTTTCGTGAAGTAATCAGTTTTGTCCCATGGAACAGACGAAATCTATTTTAATTTCGACTTTCTGAAAAGATCAAAATCCAATCGATCTTACCGTATGCCGAAATATAAAAATTTATTTTCGTTAAACGTGATGCTCTTTCGATAAAACCCTTTGATCGGTATTGTGGAATTCTGATTGCGAGCTTTTCGCAACCGGAACCGAACAACACGACAATTTCGAGCACACGAAGCGCTATATACGCGTTCACACACACTTGACGCTCGATTGTTGTGCGTCCAACATGGTTATAGTTTTTTTTGGGTATGTCACAAACACGTTTCGATATTTCGTTCAGGTAGGGTACTCCGATACATCAGATGGATGAGGTGTCATGGAGACAGGTAAGTGGCCTAAAGTTGATGATCGAATGGGTGGAGACGGGAGGTGAGCTGCCGAAGTGCTTGTGATGTCGTGTTAAGCCTGTGAGTGACTGTGAGTATCTGTGTGTGCGATTGTTAGCGCTGGCCGACCGAACAAATAAAGAAACAATTTACTAAAATATATATTAGATAGCGTCAACACTAAATTTGACTCCATTAGGTCGATGTCGAGTAGTCGAATCGCTATATTCGATAAATACACACGCATATGCATACGAACAAACTCACGTACGCACAAATTTTCATAGTTAAGACCTGTCACGATTGATCTGCAAATGTTGACAACGCAAAAATATTCTACTTTGAAGTAATTTTAAGCAAGTTACGGTTTCGGCGATAATGAAAGGCCGAAAATGTATGTTACGTCTCAGGCTTGCGGCGCTCTAACTCTTCGTTAGTTCATTATTATTATAATTTATGTTATTGGGATTCATCGTTCGATTAAGAGTTGAAACTCAAATTCTAAGTTATTATGCAAATAATGATTTGTTCATTGCTCACAATGCTGAAGACAGATTACACGGTTGCCAACAATATTCACAATATTCGTCTTCAACTTACTTTTAAATGAGCACCTTAAGTACATTTATGGATGACACAATAGTATATCTCTGAGCACTCATTTGATTGAGCTTCGCGATGCAAATTATAAATTTATACCTTCTGACCGCGAGGGAAATATATCGAGATTGTTGGATTAGATATAGTCGAATAGACGCAAAAAGCTATAGAGGATTACTACTCGTACTCGCTCTTGAGAGGGTGAGTACGAGTAGTCACCCTTGAGAGGGTGAGTACGAGAATAGTCTTCTTGTGGATAAGAGCGAGCGCGGGGGTTAGCTAAAAAATCTCCGCTATTGTGAACTCATAGTGGGGTAGTGAACGCACAATGCTTATCAATGCTGGGATTGCTTCGTCGGAGAATCGAACCTCACGGAGGGATGTTGAACGTAGATAGAAGAGGTGCGCACGATATCTAAGAGCTTCACGTGCTGCTGGAGTGTGCACGGATATATATATGCAGCACGAAGCATTATCCGAAGAGAGATGGAGCGAGTGTGTTAACCCAGGACATAGGACCAGTGGAAATATATCTCAACTTTTCAGACAAAAACTTGAGCCCCTGAATAGTCCATTGCCAATTCAGGAAATGTCATTTGACATGTGCAATACGAGGATAAAATAAAATTTGAGATAAGTACATTTACAGTAGCAATTGTACTGATTTATACAAAAATCTGTCGGATAAATTGTAAATTAACGAAGCACGTAACATCAAATATATGGTCGATAGGCCAACAGATACAACAATTGTTCTCAAATGAAACAATTTAAGCTAATGCATCCATCGGCAGTACATAATAAATTCAGAATGCTCTGAATTCATTAAGAGGTCAATGTTAACCCAACAAAATGTACTTAACAATAATTGTACTTATTTCGAGACGCTGCCTCGTATTTTGATAGAGAATAATTAATTAAAAATATAAGGCAACATCAGTCTGCATTTAACAAGAGGATTTTGAATCTACGTGGACATTTTGAATAAAGAAAAAGGAGCTTGGATAATCAAAGTGTGAACGCGTGGGAGTTTATTTTCGTGGAAACGTAAAAAAAAAAAAAACACTTTAAATCGTTTTTCTCGTACAATCGAAAATGTTTTATAGAATTTCGTGAATAAAGTTTGACGTCAGTTAAGGTAACGAAAAGTAGATCATACCAGAAGCACGTTTTCTCCTAATTTCCTGTTAATTTTTCCATTGCCCGTGACATAATAATATTTTTATTTTATTTCGTTTAATGCTTTCGTGTACAATTTCAACAAAACCGTTTAACATGTTCAATGTTCCAGGGTGATTTCTCCTGAACACGGTTTTTCCTTCAAATAAAAGTATTTGTTTAATCTGAGAAAGATGGTGAAATTTCCTTATTTCCATTCGGTGCTTGAATGGGTTCCATCATTTGAGAAACGTTGTATGAAAACCGTTGTAATAATAAGAGAAATTCCTATAAACAATATTGCACGTGAATAATTCCATCTTGTACAAAGAATTTCATTTTCACCGGTCATTTTTACATAAATGATCAAAGTTCGAGTACAAATAACATAAAAACATTGCTTTTTATATACTTGCCAATGAAAATGTAATTACTTACCAATTATTTTTCTCCGCTTGCGACGCTCTAAAAAATTCCTGAATTTTTGATTCGTACAATATATATCTGTTAAAAAAATAAGAATAAAATCAGGAACCCAAGTGCATATTTATTCTTAATTATTATAAATTTTAGTCCAGTGCTTCAACATGATTCTCGTCGTGAAATCCCAAAGAAACATACACGAGCGTTTCGCATCGATATGATAGTTTCCTAACGTACCTAGATACAAAAGAAAAAATACAAACGCTTTTTTTTATCCTGATACAAAGTATTAATTGCCAGAACGTGTGAAACAGGAGAGGTATGAATATAAACGTATAGAGAACGGGTGGAACACGAGGTAGAAAACAAGGTGCACATGTACCGTGTGTGAAAAATTTAATCACTGAGAGAGTTGGCGGCTCTTCAAAGTCGAGGTCGATAACAATGTCCATTTTTTGCACTTCCTGTTGTAACATAGTTATAGTACGCACGATATACATTCAAGGTGTACATAGATTCATACGTGGTCTATATGGAGGTATACATCGCGAGATGCTGCTCTTATGGTGAACCGCCGTTCCCTTAACGCACGATCGACGCGCGTTCCAGTGACGTTGACGTGTATCATGAAAAATGCAGTGTTACTTATCCCTCGACGTTCTCGTTCCAATCTGTACGGTGTAGTTCGACCAGCCTGTGCCTGAGTTACCTGTTTGTGCAAGTCAACTCTATCCGTGTCTCGGTTTTTTCATTCTTCCGTAACATGCGCATTTTCATACGCACAGCTCTATCTTCGCGTTTTGCCCTCTATACTCGAATCGTGGTACCTCTCGTCCGTTCTCTTATCCTGTCTCCAGCTCATAGCACTTCTCTATATGTTCATATTACTGCTACTGTAACAGTCTATGCCTACATCCTATACTTTTTCTCTGCTGACCACCTCGAGTTTTCTCTCTTCGCCACTCATCGACAACGAGTATACAACGCGCCGGCAAACAATGGTGCGACATGCCGAGGGTCTATACGCTATATATTCGCAACAAACAGCTTTCCGCTAGTCCGCAAGAGAGCGAGAGCCCTCTTGCCCTCTCTCTCTCCACACACACACACACACATACACACGGTGCAAACACTCGGAGCCCTACTGTAGCGCTTTACCAGAGAACCGCAACCGTTCAGGGCGAACAATGCGTATCACACGGAAGCCTGCATGAAAATGCCTGGCGCTCTGACGTATACGTATAGCAATATTCCCCATCGCGCGGAAGCTCCGCTTCGTTCCAAACTTCGTTCTCGCCGTCGTTGCTACTGCTGCCGTTCTCTAGCTACAGACGTGCGCGGTCCACGAGCAGCCCGAAGGGGCGTAAAAGAGAAACGAGACACGCAAAATCCCGGTAAAAAGCGCTCCGTCCAAGCGTGTGCGATGCTCTGTGTTGCTTTCATCACTAGGAACACCACCAGCAGGATAGGGCTATGTATGGAGAAGGCCTTTGGGGTGCGAAAACACGAATCTGGCATACACTGTCTAAAAATTCGTTGTTAGGTGACGTGAATCTATCGAGTGAACTTTATGAAACGTTCATCTACCGCAAACGTATAGATTAAACATTTTTAACTCTCGACTGCCAAAACCGGGTGTATACGTTTCACTGCGATAAGCCGACGACGGGGGTCCACCCCATCCCTCCACCCCGACCATTGCCACGGTGACATTTTCTTGTTGTTGATCGTCTCCATCTTCGTTAGCAAATGTCTACATCGCATCTAATTGCTCTTTTCAATTAGTTTACAGACGCCAGAGCATCTTTCGATATTTACATACGATTTCGATGTTTAGGAGACGTTGAAGATTATTAAAAGTAATCACGTTAATCGTACGGTGCATTATCATGCTAATCAAATTATAGGTCATGTATGCTTAAAACGTTGCGGATTTACAAAAAACGTTCACTCTAAAATGTCAATTGTGCCCATTGTGACGTGTTTGCATAATGAAACATATTACAGTTACATTGACCATTAATGAAGAAGATGGACATGTATATCGAATGTGCGGTAAGGGCACAATTAAAGTTTAATTCATAATATGGTGACACGAGAGTTCTTCTTTCGATATTAATGATGTTTCAAATGTATAAATATTTTTATTCATCGGATCAAGATTTTAATATTTTACAAAGTTCCGTAAGGTAGCAATCGATTCTT